>WEKY01048179.1:194001-207781 GCA_013390045.1 Picathartes gymnocephalus
TTTTTAAAAAGACGATGTGGACACGAAAAGTCCAGGTCAACAAATGATGGAAGGAGAGGTTTAGGAGGGGAAGGGATGGGTTTGGAGGTGGGGGAAGGTTTGGAGGTGAGGAAGCTCCTCGTGCTGCTGTCCTGGGTGCAATTACAAAGGCAGGGGAGGAAGGGAAAAAGAAACTCTCCCAGGTAAAATATTTTTAAAAATCTCTTTATTTAGGCAGAGCAGCAGTGAAACGCTGCAGCCTGAGGGGCTGGGGATGCTTGGAAAATCCTCTCAGGCACCTGGTGGGATTTTTGGGGTCGTCCTGGGAGTGGAATTCGGCCATCCTTGTGACCCCTTCCAGCTCAGGAGATTCTGGGATTGATTTCCTTGGAGAAAATCCCATCCCATGGATCCCATCCCATCCCATGGATCCCATCCCATCCCAGCCCATCCCATCCCATGGATCCCATCCCATCCCATGGATCCCATCGATCCCATGGATCCCATGGATCCCATCCCATCCCACCCCACCCTTCCCCAGCTTGGCGAGGGCTCCCTTCTCTCCCCAGGCTCTCCCCGAGCTCCCAAAAGCCCTGGTGACAAACATTAAACATTTTTTTAACCACCCTGCTCCTCTCAGTGACTCTGGAAGGACTTTTCCCCCCTGCCCGGGAATTCCAGGAGCCAGCAGGGCCTGGCTCCCCCTTTTGTCTCAGCCTGCCTTTAACCCCGCTTTTCACCGGCCCTCCTGAATAATTCAGTGCTATCCCNTTCAGTGCTATCCCTCAGGATGACGCTGGATTATTACAAGCCTTTCCCTCCCTGCCATCCCCCTCCCCCTCCTCTTTTTTTTCCCCCCCCTCCTCCTCTCCTCCCGTAACCTTTCAATTCTTTTCACACGTGAGCGGTTCAAAGGAAGCGGTGGAAGGCCAACAGCGAGCGAGGAGCGCTCGCCGCTCCGCCCCGGGCCGGCAGCTCGGGCAGGAAAAGGTGTCGCTCGTTAAAAGCAGCTCATCGCCGTTCCGCCGCCGCAGGGCCCTCCTCCCGGGGCGGCTCCCGGCAGCTGCCGCTAGCACTGCTGATAGCACCCGAGCTGCGCTTTTCCCATCCCGGGCCGTTTCAGGGCTCCACATTGCCATGTAAATAAGTTATTCAAGGCGGCACGGCTCGCTGATAGGAAAAATGACCATGGAACATTTCGGTTTTGGGCTCGCTCTTGTCACCGGCGCACAATGAAATCATCACGAGTTGCAGTTTCGTGGCCGGGGCTTGTGGAGGGCTTTTATTATTTTATTTTTTTTTCCCTCCTCTTTTTGTTTTTTTTGCCTTTTTTTTCCCCTTTTTTCCCAACTCTCCCCTCGCAGCGTTTGTATGGAAATGATGCCATCCCACAGTTTCATGCCGGGGTTGACCTGCGAGGTGTCCCCACTCCCATAGAGCAGATTGTTGTTTATTTTTGCCCTCCCCAGGAACATTCAAAACCAATCTGGGTCACGCAGGAAAAGCTGTTGGTTTGGTGGTTTTGTTGGGTTTTTTTTCTCCCCCTCTTGATTTTGGCCTTTGGAGAAGAGAAGGGCACCCCCGGACTCTTCCCCTTGGAGAATCTGGGACAGTCCCACAGCTCTGCTTTGCCCCAGGGTGCAGCCAGGGAACCTTTCCCGGAATTATGAATTAATTCTTGCCTCTCTCCAGCTGCTTTTCCCGGAGGGATTTGCATTCCCGTTGGCGACTCCCAAACCAAGCGCATCCCACACGTTTTTTTCCCCGTTCCGCCTCAAATTTTGGGATGCTGGGGACCTTCCCCAGGGGTCAGAGATCGCCCACAGCCTCTGGAAACTTCATTCGCTGGCCACCAAAACCCCTCGGAGGTTGGTCCTGGATCCCAGCACACGCTCAGGGGAAGGGGATTTATTTTGGGGCAAAAAGCTGATGGGTTTTCATTGGAAAACTCCCGGATGGGGCTGAGTTTTGGGAATCCAGCTGGATGAAATGTCGGAATCTGCTGTGGTCAGAGCTGCTCATTTTCAATTTAAGATCTCCAGTGCTTTGCTCTCGAACCACACCAACCTGAGCCGGGACATTTCCAGACAAAAACCACCCACAACCAAGTTGTTTTTGCCTCCGTTTTGTGCCGTTTGGGATTTTTAAAAAAATTCCGCAGAGTTTTTGGAGAAGGAACGGGAGAATCTTTAATTTGGAGGAGCTGGGCTGGCGGTTTGAGTGATAAAGATGCTTCTGTGCAGCGTTTGAAGTGGAAATTCATGCAGATTCGGGGCCTGGATGCTCCCAGCAGCGTTCTGGGAAGCTCGGCTTGTTAAATCCGTGTCATAAAAGTTCCTCCTTCCCGGCCCAGCCCAGCCCAGCTCATCCCCGGCCTCTCTCCGGGCACCGTCTGGAATCTCTGAAATTCCCCCCGGCCTGCCAAGCACCACCTGCAACAGGGGGAGTTCCCTGGAGCTGCGAGACAAAAGGATTTGCAATCAAAGCCTTGGAATTGGCGAAGAAAAACAAGGGGAAAAAAAAAGCATCAAAAAGGTTTTTTTCCGTGTTCTGGGCTGCGGTGGAAGAGGAAGGGGGAGAACTGTGGGGTTTTCCAGCCTCATTTACAGGATATGGGAATGGGGGTGTCTCCCAAAATCTCTGATTTCCCTTTGGGAAGAGGATGATGGAATTGAATTCTGTGGGACGCGAATTTGCCTCTCTGGGTAGCGTTGTCCTTGCTTGGCTTCCAAGGGAAAAGGTCTCAACTTTGGTGTGGAAAAATCAGGATTAAACTCCGTGGGCGAAGCAGAGGGAGGAGAAGAAGTTGGAATTCTTACTTTATATTCCCACTTTCATTCCTCTTTTTAACCTAAATGGATTTTGAGGGAGTTGAGAGGTAAAAAATCCCACAGCAAAAGTCTGCAACTAAATCAGGGCTTTGGAATGAGATGACCTTTAAGGGCCTTTCCAACCCCAAACTTCCAATCCAAATCCGGATTTGGATTCCAGTCACAAACTCTGGGATTCTATAAAGAGAATTTTATTTTCCAAAAGTTCTGAGAGAGAGGGAGGAGGAAACTGTGGCCTTGTTGGGGAAATGAGGGAGGAGCTGTGGTGTGAGAAAATCCATTTGGGGATGAGTGGGAAGAGCAGGACGGGGTTTTGTTCTCCAAGGAAATCCTTTCCCAGCAGCTTTTTGACCAGCAGGAAAAAAAGGAAGGAAACAAAACTTGCGGCATTCAGAAAAACGCTGGAAATGTCTTAAAAATTACAAATACAATTAAAAATACAAATTCTCGTGTCACCCAAAAGACCTTTCGGAGCTCTGTCCGGTGGGGAAAAGGCAGCTCTGAGTTCCCAGGACCACGGGATGACTTTTCCCTTCCTCCTCCCGCGATGATTCCGCTCACTTTGGGGTCCGACATCCCCAAAACCAGGACGAAACCCCAAATTTTCTGCCCCTCCTCCTCCTCCTCCTCCTCCTGCTGCTGCTGCCTCGAAGGACTTTAACTTCCCAAGGCCCCGCGTCCCCTCTGTTTCCGTGCCTGCAGTGCCCGAGGCGAGGATCCAGGAATGTTTATCCCGGGGGAGCCGGGAATGTTTATCCCAAAGGAGCCGGGAATGTTTATCCTGGGGGAACCGGGATTATTTATCCCGAAGGAGCTGGGAATATTTATCCCGAGGGAGCTGGGATTATTTATCCCGAGAGAGCCGGGAATATTTATCCCAAAGGAGCCAGGAATGTTTATCCCGAGGGAGATAGGAATATTTATGCCGAGGAAGCTGGGATTATTTATCCCAAGGGAGCCAGGAATGTTCATCCCGACGGAGATGGGAATGTTTATCCCGAGGGAGCTGGGATTATTTATCCCGAGGGAGCCGGGAATATTTATCCCAAAGGAGCCAGGAATGTTTATCCTGAGGGAACCGGGATTATTTATCCCGAGGGAGCCGGGAATATTTATCCCAAAGGAGCCGGGAATGTTTATCCTGAGGGAACCGGGATTATTTATCCCGAGGGAGCTGGGAATATTTATCCCAAAGGAGCCGGGAATGTTTATCCTGAGGGAACCGNGATTATTTATCCCAAGGGAGCCAGGAATGTTCATCCCGACGGAGATGGGAATGTTTATCCCGAGGGAGCTGGGATTATTTATCCCGAGGGAGCCGGGAATATTTATCCCAAAGGAGCCAGGAATGTTTATCCTGAGGGAACCGGGATTATTTATCCCGAGGGAGCCGGGAATATTTATCCCAAAGGAGCCGGGAATGTTTATCCCGAGGGAACCGGGATTATTTATCCCGAAGGAGCTGGGAATATTTATCCCAAAGGAGCCGGGAATGTTTATCCCGAGGGAAGCGGGAATATTTCTCGGCTGTCTGTCCCCACCGGGGCCACCCCCAGCCCCGGGGTCGCGCGGGGATTGTCACCCGAGCCCCCCCGCCCTCCTTAGGGATGCGCCAGGCTGTCAGTCACCAGGGGTTTATTCAGCGCCCGTCTCCCCATCTCAAAAGATAATCTGGGAATAATTGGGACTTAAGGAACTGGTGGGAATCTGATTTTTTGGCGGCGCTGCCATTCAGGAAACAGATGGACATCTTATTTCGCCCTAATTTGATGGGCTTGCTTGACAAAATGGCAGAGGTTGCACTTTGCTACAATAATCAGCTGCCACTCAGACTTTGTAAGGGGCTTGTGGAGGTTTCTTCTTAATTAGAGCGTGGCTCCCCAGCGGGGAGGAGACGCCTGCACCGGCTCCGGGAGATTCCCAGCAGCTTCTCTGCCTCTGGAGCCTGGAAAAAAACCGGGGGTTGTGTCAGGTTTTGGGGTTTTTTAAAGTCTCGTTTAGAAAATCAAGCTTGGGAGCGAGCTCGTTGTGCGGAGGATAATGAATTCGTGCGTCTGCTCCCTCTGCCCTGGGAAGTTTGGGAAGCTTTGGAAAGCCTCGGGATTATTCCCGGCTTTGCAAACCCCACTTTTCACTCGCAAAAAACCTTCCCGGTGCTGCCGTTTAACCCCTGACCTCCTGTGCTGCTTCCCTGGCTCTCCCATTCCTCTCCATACGGGATCCTCTGGGATCCCAGCTCCTCTCAGGCTGCCCACTCTGCTGCTAAAAAGCGACTGGGAGCTGGTTTAATTAGTCAAATGTAATTATGCCCGCCGCAGGGATTGCTGGAGTCACCATCCCTGGAGAAACTCAGAAAAGGAGGAGATCGGAACGGTTTGGTGGGAATGCTGGGGGTTGGATTTTATGATCCTGGAGATTTTTCCAAGCTTTTCCCAGAAGTTTAGGGACTTTTTTCCCAAAGTTAATGACTCTGTGATTCTGTGTTCAAGCTCCTCAATCAAGTGCTGATGAATTAAAGAGCCAAACAAAGCCAGCTGCTCCCAAACCCAGACTCATCCGATGTCCTCTCTGCTTTCCTCATCCCTATCCCTTTGGAGACTCCATTTTTAGCTTTTCCCAGCAATTTCCTCGGGGAAACCTGAAATTACTGAGCAATCCAGGATGGGAGAGGTGTCCAGTTCCAACCCGTCCCCGTTCTTCACGCATGGAATAAAGGGAATTCCAGCGGGATCTGTGGAATAGGAGGTGCAGGATGCACGGATTTCCCCCAAGGGCTCATCTGCCACTCCCCCAGCCTGCCTGGCAGCTCTTGGCTGTGCTGTTGGACATCCATCAATCCCTGGCTGTCCATCAATCCCTGGATATCCATCAATCCCCGGATACCCATCCATCCCTGGCTGTCACTAAGACTCTGCATTTGTTGGTGTTTAGGAACCTGGAGCAGTGAAAAAAGAATCCAGCGAGCCCTTCCTGGAATGGTTTGGGTTGGAAAGGACCTTGAAGATCATCCAGTGCCACCCATCCCATGGGTCCCACCACGCCAGGCTGCTCAGGGCTCCATCCGACCCGGCCCTGGGCAATTCCAGGGATGGGGAATCCGCAATTTCTCAGTGCCTCCTTTTGCTGCCCGCTGGGGGCCTTTGGCAGCCCCCCTCTGTCCCTGCCTGGGGCATCAGTCTGAGCCTCTCCACCAATTCCTTCACCCCAAAACATCCCCTAAAAACCACCCAGAGGAGCAATCCATGGAGATCCTCACTAAAAATCCGTCTTCCCTTGCTGCCGCCAGAGAAACCCTGTCAAACCAAACCTTCAAACTCCTCCAGGCTGCAGAGGAGCCAAAATTTCCAGCCAGGTCATTCCACCTTCTCCACGCACGACCCCTGGAAGGACCCAGGCCATGGAAAGGATCCCAGGAAAATCCTCAGGGATGCCAGACCCCTCCACCCGCGGGTCCCCCCTCGGAGCATCCCCTCTTGATTTATTCTCCCGGGAGATGAGGTGGCTGCAAGGATTTAAAGAAGCCCATCTAATGGAGTGCTGGCAATGATAAATCAGAGGCGCTTTGTAAAGGTCATTACTTTAAACAAAGAAAGGCTCGAAAGGAGCCAATTAAACGGCACCTGAATTGATAAACAAACCGCTTATTGTCGGGGGCTCCTCCGCAGCTCTGGGGGTCCCCCCTCGCTGGAGGCCTGGGGATAAATTTACATGTGATTGGAGTTTAATGGGCCGCAACAGGCCTCCCATCCCATCGCCATGGCAACCGGCCCTTTCTCCAGCTTTTAAACAGTCTGCAGTGGCCTTTTTTATTGTTTTTTATTGTCCCCTCCGATGGGGTGGCCGCTGGGTTGTAGCAATTTGTTCCTGTCCCCGGGCACAGCCCGGCCGGGCCATGAATAAATCTGGGGGGACATGGGGACAAAGAGCTGGGCCTCAGGGGCTCCATGGTGACCCTGGCACTGGAATGGTGACATATGGTCCGTGCTGACCCCGAGCAGCCCCACATGAGCAGTCCTCTGTCCCTTCTTGGTCTCCATCCCATCTAGGCCGGGCCTATTCATCCTTAGGCCGAGTTAACTCGGCCTAGGCCTCTCCTCCCCGCTTGTTTGGGGGTTTTACTCAACCTAGGCCTCTCCCTGCTGCTTGTTTGGGGGTTTTACTGGGCCTAGGCCTGTCCCCGCTGCTTGTTTGGGGGTTTTACTGGGCCTAGGCCTCTCCCTCTTGCTTGTTTGGGGGTTTTACTGGGCCTAGGCCTGTCCCCGCTGCTTGTTTGGGGGTTTTACTGGGCCTAGGCCTCTCCCTGCTGCTTGTATGGGGGTTTTACTGGGCCTAGGCCTCTCCCTCTTGCTTGTTTGGGGGTTTTACTGGGCCTAGGCCTCTCCCCGCTGCTTGTTTGGGGGTTTTACTGGGCCTAGGCCTCTCCCCGCTGCTTGTTTGGGGGTTTTACTCAACCTAGGCCTCTCCTCCCCGCTTGTTTGGGGGTTTTACTCAACCTAGGCCTCTCCCTGCTGCTTGTTTGGGGGTTTTACTGGGCCTAGGCCTCTCCCTGCTGCTTGTATGGGGGTTTTACTCAGCCTAGGCCTCTCCCTGCTGCTTGTTTGGGGGTTTTACTGGGCCTAGGCCTCTCCCCTCCGCTTGTTTGGGGGTTTTACTGGGCCTAGGCCTCTCCCTCTTGCTTGTTTGGGGGTTTTACTGGGCCTAGGCCTGTCCCTGCTGCTTGTTTGGGGGTTTTACTGGGCCTAGGCCTGTCCCCGCTGCTTGTTTGGGGGTTTTACTCAGCCTAGGCCTCTCCCTGCTGCTTGTTTGGGGGTTTTACTGGGCCTAGGCCTGTCCCCGCTGCTTGTTTGGGGGTTTTTATTTCTTGGAGAGGGAATTCCTGAAGTCAGGAATCGGAGAGCAAAAATTCCAGGAGTTCCCTCCTGTCTTAAAGCTTTCCAGGACTTGGGGAGGGAATTCCTGCAGCCAGGAACGGGGAAGCAAAAAAATCCACGGTTCCCTCTGGTCTTGTGGCAGTCAGAGAGGGAATTCCTGAAGTCAGGAATGGGAGACAAAAAATTCCAGGGTTCCCTTTTTTCTCAGAATCTGTGCTGAGGAAGAATGAGAGAGGGAGGAAGGAGATAAAGGCAGGAAGAAAAGGCTCTCCATGTCCCAGGAGATGTTTGCTTTCCACTTGGGTGGAAGCTGAACGGGCGCGGGCGCCGGAGCAGGGAGAATTCCCGGTGTTGTGTTTGAGTTCCAGAGGGGTTTGGGGACAAAGGGACCTGAAATCCCGGCCAGTTCCATCCCTTCCACGGGCAGGGACACCTCCCACAGTTCCAGAGCTCTCCAGTCTGGCTTGGGACACTTCCAGGGATGGGGCGGCCATGGCTTCTCTGGGAATTCCATCCCGGCCCCTCATCACCCTCACAGGGGGAATTTATTCCCAGTATCCCATCTAACCCTTCCCTCTGGCAGTGGGATCCATTCCCCTCTGTCCATCCCTTGTCCCCAGCCCCTCTCCAGCTCTCCTGGAGCCCCTTTAGGCCCTGCCAGGGGCTCTGAGCTCTCCCTGGAGCCTTTTTTTCTCCAGGTGAACATTCCCAGCTTTTGAAGCAGGATCAGGCTGGTGGATCCCAGCTGGATTCCGCCTGGATCACACCTGGATCCCACTGGACCCCACTGGATCACACCTGGATCCCAGTGCTGTCCCAGAACTCTCCCAGTCCTGTCCCAGTCCTGTCCTAGGGCTGTCCCAGGGCTGTCCCAGTGCTATCCCAGTCCTGTCCCAGTCCTGTCCCAGACCTATCCCAGTCCTATCCCAGTGCTATCCCAGTCCTATCCCAGTCCTATCCCAGTGCTATCCCAGTCCTGTCCCAGTGCTATCCCAGTGCTCTCCCAGTGCTATCCCAGTCCTGTCCCAGTGCTATCCCAGTGCTCTCCCAGTGCTATCCCAGTCCTGTCCCAGTGCTATCCCAGTGCTCTCCCAGTGCTATCCCAGTCCTGTCCCAGTGCTATCCCAGTGCTCTCCCAGTGCTATCCCAGTCCTGTCCCAGTGCTATCCCAGTGCTCTCCCAGTGCTATCCCAGTCCTGTCCCAGTGCTATCCCAGTGCTCTCCCAGTGCTATCCCAGTCCTGTCCCAGTGCTATCCCAGTGCTCTCCCAGTGCTATCCCAGTCCTGTCCCAGTGCTATCCCAGTGCTCTCCCAGTGCTATCCCAGTCCTGTCCCAGTGCTATCCCAGTGCTCTCCCAGTGCTATCCCAGTCCTGTCCCAGTGCTATCCCAGTGCTCTCCCAGTGCTATCCCAGTCCTGTCCCAGTGCTATCCCAGTGCTGTCCCAGTGCTATCCCAGTCCTGTCCCAGTCCTGTCCCAGTGCTCTCCCAGTGCTCTCCCAGTGCTATCCCAGTCCTGTCCCAGTGCTATCCCAGTGCTGTCCCAGTGCTATCCCAGTACTGTCCCAGTGCTATCCCAGTGCTGCCCCAGTCCCGTCCCCCTCCCGAGTCGCTCCCAGCGCAGCTCACACTCCCTGCCCTGCCCTGCCCAGGCAGCCGAGCTTCCCACGGCCCAAAAGCTCCCGGAGCGCTCCTGACTCAGCGCGGGAGCTGCCGGCCCGGCCCGGCCGGTCCCTCCCGGGTGTGGCCGCGTTATTTGCTCGCTGATGGCCGGAATAAAACCTTCATTACGGCTCCTGCTGCCACCCCGCCGGGCGTGTGCCTCCCGTCTGCTGCCAGCCCCCGGCTGATGCCTGGCCAGGCTGCTCCTCCTCCGCCCCGCCCGGGGATGCTCCGGGGAGCTGCTGCTCCTTGGGATCTGCTCCCCGCTCACAGCCCCACATTCCCCGCATTTGTGCTTTATCCCATTCCCGGGCAGCGCAGGGATGGGGGAGAGCGAAGGGGAAAGCACAGAAGGAAGGATGGGGTTTGGGGAGTTATTAGAAAAGGGGGAAATTAGATTTTAAACGGATTGTGGTCCCTACAAACACAGGCTGAGCCACTGGAGTACAGCCAGGTTTTCCAGGGAATTGCTGGATTTGCGCTCGGTGCTGCACAAATTGTCCCATCCCAGAGCTCAGCGCTGACCCCGAAGTCCCCAAAGCCACCAGCAGTGGCACACTGTGGCACTGGCACATCTGTGCCAGCCCTGGGACAGCAAAATCCTGCAGTCCGGATGGGCTCTGCATCCCGGGAAATCCCTGGGAAGCAGCTTTGGGAGGAAAAAACTGCTTGTGTGGCAGTCCCCAAACACGTCCCCAGGGCTGGCACTGTCCCTGCCCCCCCAGCTCTGTCACTGTGACCCCCCCTGAGGTGTCCCCAGAATTCCCTCCCCGTGGGGTGAGCTCTGGGCTGGCTCCCGGCACACGCAGGGACGCTGCGGTGGCGGTGGCGGAGGTGACAGAGGTGACAATTCCTTCCTGCCAAGCCCCAGGGTTATACGGGAAAAGGAGGACAGCCCTTCCCCCCACCTTTGAAGGTTTAATGCGTTCCAGAGGGAAAAAAAAAAAAANCTTTGAAAATTTTAAGAGTACCAAAGGAAAAAAAAAAAAAAAAAAAAAAAAAAAAAAGCCCAGAACTTCCAGAAATTAATTCCCAGCCATTCTGCAGATCTTTTTCTTTTATTTAAAAAAAAATCAGCTTTTCCCCCTTTTTAAGCAGCGATTCCTTCTCACTTTTCTCTCCCAGTGACACCAAAAGCTCCACTGTGACATTCCAGAGGCTGCTTTTTTGATCAAAAAAAAAGAAGGATTTCTCTAAAACAGCTGCCAGCTCCTGCTGGAGCCCAGGTGTTTGAAAGAACTGACTCTGCCTCTCCAAAACCATTGAAATCCACAGCAGGACAGGCTGGGATCCGGCTGGGAATGTCTCCAAGCCCACGGAAAGCAGGCTGGGGTTTCCACTGTGCTTAAAACGTGTGGAACCAAGCAGGATTTTTTGAGGAAAGGGGGTAAATTTGGGTCAGCAGCTCTGTTTGCTCCGAGCGGGGCAGGAAGTGCCTGTGTTTACAGGGCTGGAGTTGTTTTTTCCTGTGGCACACACACGGAATGGTCTCGGAGCCTGGAAATGGTTTTATGGGAGACAGCATTTGCTGGAGGAATTGTCCTGCAGGATGCATAAAAAATATTTGGAGTGTAAAGCCCTTGCACGGATGTGGAGAGAGGAATAAAAAGCACAAGGGAGGCTCATTCCAAGGGTTTGAAAGATGGATATTCCCAAATTAAAGCAGCTCCAAGGGCTTGCAGGGTGGATATTCCCAAATTCAAGCAGCTCCAAGGGCTCGCAGGGTGGATATTCCCAAATTAAAGCAGCTCCAAGGGTTTGCAGGATGGATATTCCCAAACTAAAGCAGCTCCAAGGACTCGCAGGATGGATATTCCCGAATTAAAGCAGCTCCAAGGGCTCGCAGGGTGGATATTCCCAAATTCAAGCAGCTCCAAGGGTTTGCAGGATGGATATTCCCAAATTCAAGCAGCTCCAAGGGTTTACAGGATGGATATTCCTGAATTAAAGCAGCTCCAAGGGCTCGCCGGGTGGATATTCCCGAATTAAAGCAGCCCCTGTCCCTCCGGGCTGCGCTGACCCTCCCACCCCGCCGCATCCCGGGGTTATTCCCGGCGTTTGGAATTCCCAAGGCACGGAGAGCACCAGGCAGCAGCTTTGGGAAGCTGGATTTTTTTTTGGGTTTTTTTTTTTTTCGGGGGGGGAGCAGCCATTTGGGGAGGGAAGGAGGGCAGCAGAGGAGGAAAAGGCAATTTATGACCCGCCCAGATGTGGAAGGCTGCGGGAAAAGCGGGAATGAATCCATTAAGGACCAAATGGATGCCGTAAAGAGGGAATTTTTTTTTTCCCCCTTTCTTTGCGTTTATTCCTGTTGCTTTCATCCCAACCGAAAACATTCCCAGCCTTCCTTTGGAAGCGAGGCTCGGCTAAGGAAGGGCTTCCCTACGGTGGCGTTTCCCTCGTTGTGCAAATTCCCAGAGTTCCAGCAGGAAAATTCCCCCCCCGGGCAGGAATTCGCCGAGGAAAAGCTGAGCCGGGCCATTCCCACAGGTTTCCTCCATTATTCCCAGGTTTTTTCCTCCACATTCCCACCCTGCCCTGATCCTGAGGAGCAGGAGGGACGCTGGCAGGAGAATGAACAGGAGACCAGGACTCATTCCCAAGGCTTCGAAGGGAGCGGAATTTCGGGATGTGAGGTGGGATTGGCAGTAATGAACATTCCCAGGCTTCGAAGGGAGCGGAATTTCGGGATGTGAGGTGGGATTGGCAGTAATGAACATTCCCAGGCTTCGAAGGGAGCGGAATTTCGGGATGTGAGGTGGGATTGGCATCGCTTCCTCTCCTCCAGCCTCACCTCAGCACTTTTCTCTTCCCTGCCCATCAAACCCTCCTGCCCAGGCCTGGGGATGCCCAGATCCTGTTCAAAAACGAATCCCACTGGAATTCCAGGCTGGGATGGGAAAATCCGGGACACCTTGGGCTCCTCTTGCAGCTGGAAGCCTCTGGCTGGGTTTTCACCTCCCCTTTTGCTCGGAGTTGTTTCTCCCCCTGCTCTCATCAGCTCAAGAAGAGCAATTTTCCTTTCAAATGCAAGGCCTGGCCATAAACTTGGCAGGGAAATCCCTCCCGAGCAAATGGCAAGGGAAGGAGAGGGAATTTTGCTCTCCCGGGGGGAAGTTTTGCTGCCTGCCCGCCCTCCGCGGATCCAGGTTAAGAGCAGGGTCAGTCTCCTTTGAAAAAATT
Organism: Picathartes gymnocephalus; assembly: GCA_013390045.1. NCBI lineage: Eukaryota > Metazoa > Chordata > Aves > Passeriformes > Picathartidae > Picathartes > Picathartes gymnocephalus. Next base: position 206,527 of record WEKY01048179.1, read on the forward strand.
ATTTAAAAACCCCAAACGGACTCGAAGCTGGCTGATAAATATCCCAAATAAAGAATTTCAGGGGGCTTTTCCAAGGAGAAGAGCCGGTGTTCCCTGGGAGAAAGGCCTCTCTGAGTGCCCCAGAACAAGGAGGATTCCTCAATTTTGAGACAGAAGGGACTCTGGAGGTTTTGCTCTCCCACTCGTGGCTGCAGGAATTCCCTCTCCAAATCCTGCAAAGCTTTGAGACCAAAGGGAACCCTGGAATTTTTTGCTCTCCCACTCGTGGCTGCAGGAATTCCCTCTCCAAATCCTGCAAAGCTTTGAGACCAAAGGGAACCCTGGAATTTTTTGCTCTCCCACTCGTGGCTGCAGGAATTCCTTCTCCAAGTCCTGCAACCCTTTGAGACAGAAGGGACTCTGGAATTTCTGCTCTCCCACTCGTGACTGCAGGAATTCCTTCTCCAAATCCTGCAAAGCTTTGAGACAGGAGGGACCCCTGGAATTTTTGCCAGCCCTCATTACAGAAATTCCCTTTCTGAGTGCCACAACCCTTTGAGACAGGAGGGACCCCTGGAATTTTTGCTCTCCCACTCCTGGCTGCAGGAATTCCCTCTCCAAGTCCTGCAAAGCTTTGAGACAGGAGGGACCCCTGGAATTTTTGCTCTCCCACTCCTGGCTGCAGGAATTCCCTCTCCAAGTCCTGCAAAGCTTTGAGACAGGAGGGACCCCTGGAATTTTTGCTCTCCCAGCCCCGAGGAGCTGCTTCAGCCCACCAAACTGCCAAGAAATAAGGGGATAACCTCCCCTCCCGGTGCAGCTGGAGGCAAAGTCACACCCCGAGATGAAAGGGGGGAAGCAGCTGAGCCCAGAGCCTTCACACCAGAGCTGGGCTGGGAGCCAGGAGGGGCTGGGCACCCCGGCTCGGCCGCCTTTGGGAGAAATCCTCCTCTGCAGGAACAAAATCCGCATTTTTGTGAGCGTTGCGCAGTTCGGCGAATCGATTGTCGGGGAGATTTTTCGTTTTTCCCCTCTTAAGGAAGGTTTTCTTTGGAAAAATCATGATTTTAATAGAAGGATTTCTATTACCCCAGTGGGTATTTTTAGGTCTGCTCTGCTTCCCTCTGAATCCTGAAGTCCTTTCCAGCATCCCAGCCTGGCCCTGGGAGTTCTCAGGAGGGATTGCCAGGGAGAAGAGGGGGATGGAGGAGCTGTCACTCCTCTCCCCTGCCAGCCTTCGGCACCAGCGAATCCCCAGCGAGCACTGGCCGTGTCC
>WEKY01048179.1:226040-241171 GCA_013390045.1 Picathartes gymnocephalus
GGGATGTGTCACGGGGGATGCTGCGGGGGAAATAAAGACGTTTTTAGGGCTGGCAGCTCGCGAGGAGCTTTTTTTTTTTTTTTGGCCGCCCCATAATGGGGAACAAATTACAGCGCAGCCTCCAGCCCCGAGCATCCCCGGAGAACCTCCCGTGGCCTCTTTTGTCCCCGCGGAGTTTCCAGCTCTAATCAGATGAAATTAATTAGCGCTGGCCGCCAAAATTCCTCCCCCTCCAAAGCAGCCCGGGGTCAGGGAGGGGTTTGGGGAAAGGCGGGGGAGTTTTTGTGTCCTGATCCATCTCACTCCTGTCCCATTCCTGCTGCTTTCTGCTTCTCCCATCCCTCCGGTGCCACTTGGAGTCACTTCCAACAGCGTCAGAAGAGGGAAAATCCACAGGTTCAGCCTCCAGCTCGGCCACCTCCCCCATTATCCAAAATCTGGGAATTTCCAGGTGACTCCGCGGCGCTCCGGAGTCGAGGCCGGGCCTCACGAGCCAGAGGCTCTTCCATCTTTAATTTCGATCAGATATTGGTAAAAAAACATTCATGGAAAGCGCTGTAAACATCAGAATTGGGCAGTGGAGGAGCCCCCATCCCTGGAAGTGTTCAGGAATCTCATGGATGTGGCTCGAGGGCGTCATGGGCAGGGTGCTGCTGCTGGGTTGGTTGTTGGGCCTTGAGGCCTTTTCCAACCTTTAAAATTCCGTGATTCCCTGATTCCATGGATCCATAACCCTGCCCCAAGGTGTGCCAAAGGCCTCTCTCATCCCTGGATTTTTCTCTGGATTCCAGATCAGGCACATTCCCCGTGTCCAGCACGCTCCAGCCGCTCCACCACGGAGCAAAATCCCATCAAACCCAGGAGCTGTCAGGGCTCTTCCAGCTGAAAGAGGAGATATTTCCAAGGAAATTCCTGTCTGCACTAATTAACTCCTCTTCATCCCGCCCGCTGCTGTTCAGGACATCATTTGAGGGCTGGGAACGCAGCGATGGCACCGCAGGAATCTCACCCTGTTAGAAATTGAGATTTTTTTGGTTTTTTTTTTTTTCTTTTTATTTGCTCTTTTTCACCAGGAAGCAAATGGGCCTTAATTTCTTTTCTCCCCTCCTTTCCTCCTTCCCCGCCCTTGGAAATTTTCCTCAAAGGAAATTGCGGCGGCGTAGACAAAACCCCTTTCTGGGAGATTTTGACCCGGTTTTGTCTCTGCCGGCGCTGAGAGCTGAGGAGGAGCCGCGGCACAGAATAGCCCAGCTGATTGAGACAGATGTTCCCTTCTTCTGCAAGTGCCAAAAACTCTGCCCGAGCACGGATCTGCTGACTTACCCTTCCCTGAAAAACATCCTGAAAAGGATGAAAAGAGCGAGTGGAGCCCGGATTTTCCACAGCCCGACCCTCCGTCCTCCCAGCCCGGGGTGCCTTTCGGGGTGTCCCCGTCCTTTGGGGACACAGAGAAGGGGCTGAGCCGCAGCCCCGCGTGTGCAGGAGGCAGAAAATCGAGTCGATTACAGCGCTGTGAGGCGGCCTTGGGCAGCAAAGCACCTGCCACGCCCGGCTCCCACACCGCTCTGAATTACCTGGGCAGTCAAAACCCAGCACGATTCCAAAATATCCCCCAAAGACTCCCCCAGAATATCTGCTGGGACTTTCTGGCAGGGTTTGAAGTGAGGATTTTTTGATTGGAATTCAATAAAAACGTCACAAGGAGATGGGGTGAGGGTGCCGTCACCCCCTTTGTGTGCCCTGACCCCGCACAGCCCCGTTCCCGCGGAATCCCGAGGGGTTCAGCCTCTCCTGGGGGAGGCCCTGCTGGTTCAGCCCTCCTTGGATGCCCCTTCCAGAGTTTGGGAAAGCCCAGCTTTAGCTGGGAGTGAGGGAATGATGGTTCCTAAGGGACACAGGAGCATAAAAAACTCATGGAAATCCCTTCATCCCTCAAAATTTTCCCATCCTCCTGTGCCACCCAAGCACCGTCCAGGACATTTCCCAGCCCTTTTCCTTCGAATTTCCCTCGATCTTCTGAAGTGTCTGTTCCCATACCTGGGGGAAAGGAGGGGAGGAACAAAAAGCCATCACCTCTATCTGCTTTTCTTTGAGCTGATTTGTCATTTTGCCATCTGCAGGCCAGCCTGCTCCCCCACAATGGGGTTTGTTTGACTTCCCCGCTAAAAGGGTCCCTGTTTTTTGGTTTTGGTTTTTGTTTTTTTTTTTAATTTCGTTGGGTTTTTTTTTTTTTTCCAGGCCCTGTCCACAGCTTTCCCCGCCTCATTCCTTTCACCGGGGCTGTTGATGAGCTTGGCCTAATCAGATTAACTCAACCCAGACACAGCAGTGGCAGTTTATTCTCTTTTAAAAGGACTCCACGGCTTCCTACAAACTTTTTTGTAAACTCTTCATCTCCGGCTCAGCTCCTTTGTAAGCTGGGCCTTTGAGAGCCCCGCACTCGCGGGGGCAGTGAGGAGCTGTTAGAATGGGTCACTAATCCAAAAGAGGGGAGAAATTCCTTTAAAGCCGCGCACTGAGGCATTGGGAGCACGGGGCGGGAAGAGGGAATGGAATTCCCCAAGAGCCGGGACACTTCGTTCCAGGCCTAAAATCGAATTTTTGGGGAAAAACCCGGCTTGTTTGCAAGGCTGGTGGAATCAGTTCTTTTTCCATGGAGCGCTCCGGGTGCTGGGACAGGCTTTGGGATCTGTCCTTCGCCCCTTCCCATCAAACAAACCTCGGGAGAATCCAGGAAAGCAAAGCCACAGCTCCAGGGTTGCATTTTAGAGTTTTGGGTCTTCACTTTTATTTTGCCAGGCACCAGGAAGAAAATCCTTTTGGGACTTTGACGCACCAGAATTCCTGACCCACATCCAGAATCCTGGAATCATCGAGGTTGGAAAAGCCTCCCAAGGTCATCGGGTCCAATCTGTGCCCAGTTTGTCTCCACCTCGTCACCAGCCCCATCCGGGGGTTCCTTGGACACCTCCAGGGATGGGGACTCCAAACCTCCTCGGGGCAGCACGTTCCAAACTTTTACAGCCTTTTCCATGAAGAAATTCCTCCTGATGCCCAGCCTGGACTTCCCCTGGAGCAGCTCGAGGCCCTTTCCTCTCCTCCTGGCACTGAAATGGAGATGAGAGCTCCCCGCTGGGAGATGTTTGGGGACGGTTTCTGGAAAAAAACCTGGGATAATGGGAGTGGCTGGAACGGGAAGAGCTTTAAGGTCCCTTCCAACCCAAACCATCCCATGAACTCCCATTCCCTCGGTTTCCCACTTCTCCTCCTAAAAATAAAAATCCTACAGAGCCGCATTTTTAAACTTCCCTCTGTTCCCTTCATCCCAGACCTTTTCCTGCCGGTATTTCCCTTTTCCGTGGGCGCGGTGGCCCCGTGATTGGCACCTCTGAGGGGCCTCATTGCGGGGAGGATTTCATGGCATTCAGGGCCCTTTCCACCTCTTCAGAGCAGATTAAGGCCGTGACTTCACCCCCCTGCCATTGTCCCCGCGGCTCCGAGTCACTCCGGGCCTTTGATAAAACTGGCCGCAGTCAGAACCGAGCAAAGAAAAAACCCACAAAGAGCGCAACAACTCCCGGAAAAAAATCCCCCATTGTCTTCCCGGCAAAACCATGGTCATTTTTCATGGTATCAGCTTTATATTAAAAATTCAATGGGATGGTTAAAAGAGTTGTCTTGGCCGGGAGGGAGGGACAGGACACCCAGTCTGGGCCACCTCGCAGCGGCGGTGACAGCCCTGTCCCTCCCTAGCTCAGGGGCTTTGCTGCTCTGGCCAGCACGGGGACAATGACACTTTGCAGATGTTCCTCGGGGAGATTTTTGCTCTCCACGGGTTGGAACCTGAACGCTCCAAGCGCCCTTTGAACAGGGAAAACACGAATTTTTGTTCCCGTTTTCTCTTTCGATGCCTTAAGTTTTAAGTTTTTTTTCTTTTCCTGTTCTGCTTTAGCTTGGTACTGAGTTCTCTTCACAGGGTGGTGAGAGAGAACAATTCCCTCCAGCCCAGCATTCCTGGACAATCCTTCCCAACCTCAGGAAACCCAAAAGCACCAACAACGTCAAAAAGAGGAGGCCGAGCAAGGAGGATGGAACTCCATCATTCCCAGTGATCCATTGGCCAGTTCAGCTCCAGATGCCAATGGAGCAGAACTTCTCCAAGTGTGAAACCCCGTGCCCAGGCCCCTTTTCTGTGCCCATCTCGAGGCCCATCCTGGCAGGGCTGCAGCCGGGCTCTGGCATTGCCAGGCTGTGCCCTTGGAAGGCCTTGCCATCAATCCCTGCTTTATTCCTCTCGTTTTGTCTGCCCTCTGCTCCAGCTCACACTGATCACACATCCAGGGAAAATACAAATTTTTGTTCCCATTCCTCTTCCCTGCAGGAATGATGCCTGGAGTGAAAGATGCTGGAAAATAAGATGGGAAAAATTGAGTGGAGGATTAGGATTTTGAGGTAGAACTCAGTGAGTTGTTCTTAAACTGAGTTTAACGTGGCTCTCAGGGACGTTGTGAAGTGTGGGAGGAAGGAAAATGGACACATCCAGAGAGAAGTGGCCAAAATCCCAGGAATTTTCATCTGTGAGGACCCAAAAAGCCACCAATGGAGCGGTGACATCAGCCCAGCACCTCCGTGCTCACCACCACAGCGTGTCCCCAAGTGCCACGCCCAGGGATGGTGATTCCCACTTCCCTGGAAAGCAGCCTGGAAAGGGAATTACTCCGGCTGCGGAGGGGCTTTTCCCAGGAAAACTCAACCAGCCTCTCTGGAGAACTCCAAGGTTAATTATCCAGCTCCAGGGGACACAGAATTCTCGACTTTCCAGGCTCTTCCCAAGTGTCCCAGCAGCTTCCTGGTAATTTCCAGAGGCTCTCTGGGCTGGGATGTGATCCTGGATCCACAGCCCGCTTCTTAACCCCGAGTTTGAACAACGAGAAACCTTTTATTTAAAAAAAAATCCCAAACACACAAACAAACAAACAAAAAAAAAAAAACAAAAACAAAACAAAACAAAAAAAAAACCCACCAAAAAACAGTGAAAGAAAGGGAATTGGGGCTTGGGAAAGCCAGGATTTGTCCCGAGCTCATTAGGAGCTAATTGGGATTTGAGCAAGGACTGCCCGGTGCCGAGCAGGTGGCCGGTGACAAGCGGTGACAAGGGCGCTGTGGCTGGGGAGCGAGAGGTGGCACCGGGAGCGGCTGGGAGCGGCTCCTCCCGGCTCAGCTCGGCCTGCCCGTCTGGCGCCCCGTGAATAATTAATCACTTAATGAGACACCTCTGCTGCTCCTGAAACACGCGGGGGGAGCTGGAATGAAACCCCGAGCTGGGGCTGGAATGGGGTGGGGGGCCCTGGGAGATCTGGGGAATCCCTTGGGATTAAACCTGGAAGTGTGACTGGGGTGGAAATTTGGGATTTGGATGAATGGAAAGCGTGATCCTGGGCCGTGGAGAAACTCGTGGAGATGGGAGGGAAATAGAGAGGGAGATGGGAGGGAAATAGAGCAGGAGATGGGTGGGAAATGCAGCAGGAGATGGGTGGGAAATGCAACATGAGATGGAAGGAAATGCAGCAGGAACTGGATGGGAAATGTGTAATGAGCACGTGTGGAGAAGAAGGAACACCTCCAGGCAGTTCCATCCCCTCTGAATTTTCCATCTCCTTCCCCGGAGCCGCCCAACACGAAATCCCAGCTCAGGCACCTGAGCTCTGGCCGAGCTCCAACCACAACCCCCCAGGTTTCTCTGTGGGATGCTCCAGGCAATCCCTGGAGCCGGCAGCGCTCCAAAATTCTGCTCCAGCACTGCCGGGGAGCTCCCAACCCCTGGAAAAGCAGCTCATGGAAAAGGGAGCTGCGGCGGGGCGCGGAACTCCACGGAGGAACCGCGTGGCATTTGGAATTCCGGGGGTTCCAAACTGATGCTGGGGAGGTGTGAAATCCTCCATCCTCTCCCGACGTGCCGGGAATATCAACACCACCCTTCCCCGTGGCACGGGGAGAAAAGGGTTTAATGAAAAATTTAAAGGCCGGCGTCTTAAAATAAATTCCAATCCCGGCTGAAATTTCCCAGCGGCTGCTAAATGTCTGCTCTCTCTCTTCTCGCTCCAGGACTTGTGTGAGGGGAGAGAAACAATTGCTCCTATTCCAACCGGGAAAAAAATGGGTCTTGCTGGGCTGGGGGGACACGGAGCCGGTTCCTCCAGAGGGGTGGGAGGTGATGGACGTAATTAAAAGCCCCGGGAGAGGGGAAAAAGGGAGGAGGGAGAGAGGGAAGAACAATAAATGGACGTTGCTTATCTGGCGGCTGAGAGCTGATCTTCCTGGACGTGGAACAGATGGGATTTTCAATAATGGATAAACGCCTCCAAGGGGACCTGCAAATGTTGGCTTTTAACGAGCTGGCGGCGGGGATGTGCCTGAACCTCCCGAAATTCACCTTTTCTCTGCTCCTCCAGCCGGATTCTGCAGCCCCAGCAGCCCCCAGCTCCCCTCGCAGGGCTCCAGAGAGGGAATAAAATCCCCCAAACTGGATTTGGGCCAGGCCAGCAGCGCCAGTTCCCTTCCTCTGGCAAAAAACAAAACCAAAAGCCAAACTGTGGGGTCTTTAATTCCAAGCGCGGGGGATTCCAGGGTTCATTCCTAACCCTACCCCTTGGCTTTGGCCGGATATTTCGTGTCCCACGCAGCGTTTTTGGCAGCCCAGGGCCCCTCGGGAGCACCGGATTGTGCCTCTTTTCCAGGTGATGCCTCTGGAAAACCGATGGGATTGGTAAATGGGATTTTCCCGCCGGGTTTTGCCGAGCCCCGGAGGTGACAATCGGGAGGAAATGTCCCGGCACCGCCCTTGCTGCTGCTCCGAGAGCAGCCCCAAACCTCTGTGGGCACCAGGGCAGCTCTCAACCCCCCCAAAAATGCATCCCAGCCTCCCAAAGCTGGGAATGCCGAGCAGCTGGAGCCGGGAATTCCCCCCTGAACCATTCCGAGCTGTAAAATCCGGCAATGTCTGAGCGGGCACAGGGAGCCCCCGGCTCCGCTGACACCTCGCGGGGTTCAGGGGAGCTCAGGGGGCTCGGAGACCCTCGGGCGCTTTTCCAGGGATGGGATTATTTCCTTTTCCCCGCCAGAGGAAGCAGAATCCCCGGGAGCAGCGGGAGGTGGAATTAGGGAAGGGTTTCCCTCCCTTCCCGCAGGGAAGATCCCACCCAAATCCTGGGATGAGCAAGCTGCTCTTTTTTTTTTCCCTCGGAATGGCAAAAAGAAGGAGAATTTGTGGATTGAAGCTGAGCCCAGATGAGGAGGCAGCGGGCACAGGGGGTGAAACCGGGCACGGGTGGGTTTGGGCACCACTGGCAGCTCTGGGAGAAAATACACATTTTAATCAACTGGGACAAAGCCAGGACAGCGAACTGGGAGGGGGCAGTGCCCAGTTGCTCTGCAGAGGGTTAAAACAAATCCACCCACGGCTGGCCCTCACCCTCACGGGCCGGAGTTCTGTGTCTGGATCGGTTTTTACGGATTCTTTGCGGATTTTTTGCGGATTTTTTTGCAGATATTTTTGCGGATTTTTGGTGGATTTTTGGTGGATTTTTTTAATTGGACAGTTCAGCTCAAGATGCAAGTGGAGCAGAACTTCTCCAAGTGTGAAACCCCGTGCCCAGGCCCCTTTTCTGTGCCCATCTCGAGGCCCATCCTGGCAGGGCTGCAGCCGGGCTCTGGCATTGCCAGGCTGTGCCCTTGGAAGGCCTTGCCATAAATCCCTGCTTTATTCCTCTCCTTCTGTCCGCCCTCTGCTCCAGCTCACACTGACCAGGCACCATCGGAGCTCAGGGAAGTCTGAATTCCATCGGAAAGCAGGGAAAGGACAGGGAAAAGTTGGTGTGCTCACCCCGAGGTCGTTGCCACCCCACGGATCAAGCCTGGGATTATCTCCCCATTCCCACCACGAGCATTTTGTCCTTCCCTCAGGATCTCTGCAGAGAGAGAGATTTTATCCCCATCCCCCTCCTCCTCGTCCCTCCCGGAGGAGCTGGGGAGGGATGGGAAACCCGAGGAATGCTCCGGTTTCACTCATTAGCCCAACCTCCCGCTGGCCCCGGCTTAAAACAACCCGCAGGGGCTTCCCTTAATCGGTGATGGATGAGCGGCAGCCGCGGGGCAGGGCAGACAGCGAGCCTGCCCGGGACCTCCTTTGGGCACCCCAGAGATCCGAGAGAGCCGTGGGACCGTTTTTTGGACACCCAAGATACCAGAGAGGGGAATGGGATCTTGTTTGGGCACCACAAATATCTGGGAGAGCCGTGGGATCTTGTTTGGGCACCACAAAGACCAGGGAGAGGAATGTGGCCTTTTTGAGCACCCAAGGGATCAGAGAGAGGAATGGGACCTTGTTTGGGCACCCCAGAGATCAGGGAGGGCACTGGAACCTTTTCTTGGATACCCTAAAGATCAGGAGGGCCTCGTTGGGGCACCCCAGAGATCTGGGAGAGCAGTGAGACCTTGTTTGGGCACCACAAAGATCAGAAGGGCCTTGTTTGGGCATCCAAGGGATCAGGGAGGGGATTGGGGTCTTGTTTGGGCATCCCAGAGATCAGGGAGGGCACTGGAACCTTTTCTTGGATACCCTAAAGATCAGGAGGGCCTTGTTTGGGCACCCCAGAGATCAGGGAGGGCACTGGGACCTCATTTGCCACGGCTGATCCAGCTCGATCCATGAAATCCCAGAATCCCAGACTGCTTTGGGGTGGGAAGGGACCCTCAAGCCCTTCCCATTCGGACACTCGCACTGTCCCAGGCTGCTCCGAGCTCCAGCCTGGCCTTGCTCCTGCTGGGATTGTCCCGGAATTCTCTGGAGCCCAGCTCGGGCCTGAATTTGCCATTCCCGCCCCTCTGCCACCTGCAGAACCCCGGGAGCGAGCGCAGGGCGCTTCCCCCGATCCCAGACACCGCAGAAATCCGGGAAAACCCTGCCGGGATGGGCTCCCCGCAGCCGCGGAGGCGCCGGGTGCCCCGGGAAGGGCAGTGCCAGCCGCGACTCTGCCGCCCTTCGCTGCGAGCTGCTCGGCTTTGGGGCTCTGCTGCCGTTTTTGGGGAAGGGCAGGGGCCGTCCCTGGGGTTTTCTTGGAAGCGCATCCCCGCCTTCCTGACGGGAAGGAGCTGGCGTTCCGTGAGAGCCTGGCGCTCCTCATTTAACGCTCAAAGCCGCGCAATTAATTTGGCTGCGTTTCCCCTTTGATGCTTTTGTCGGCGGGACCTTTCCAGCGAGCACCGGGAGCTGCTCCACCTCTCCGGGGCTGCCCCACTTTGATCTCCCAGGGCCTCCCGCCTCTCCCCGGGAGCTGGGACAGCGGAATCCGGGCACAGCATTCCCTGCCCGGGCTCCGGCACCGCGGCCCCGGCTCCTGCCGTGCCCCCCGTCTGTTCCAAGGCCGATATTGCCTCCCCGCCAGGCTGCTTTAATCAAAGCTCGCCCCGGTAAATGAAGTTTTTCCGAGGAGGTCTCCAGGTGCTCGGGCTGGCGGAGACGGGGACAAAGGCCAGCGCGGCGGGGGGCGGCTGCTCTGGCCAACGGGGGAGCCCCGGGGTGATGCCTTGGATTTTAACTTTGGTATTTCCCAGCCCTGCAGTGCTCAGGGTGTGACTCTGCAGGGTTTTGCAGCCTGGGAGCTGCTGCTCTCTCACGTTCACAGTGACACAACAAAGCCTCTCCAAGGCTGCTCTCCAAGGACACCCAGACTGTCCTGGGCCCAAAATGTGCAACCCAACACCTTGAGAAGGGGGGCTGAGCTGGGGAAATGCCATCATGAGCTAAAGTTTGAACTGGGGAATTGATGCTGAGATGCAAATGGCCCAAAGCTCTAAAGGGGTGAAGAACTCGTGACTCGGGGTCCATGCTGGGCTCCATGGTGAGAGCAGCCTCTGGCTCCCCAGGCTGGGCCTTTGGAGGCCTTGCCAGTAAATATCCACCTTTATTCCTTCTCCACCTTTATTCCCTCCCTCCTGTCTGGGCTCTGCTTCCAGGGAGCCACTTCAGACATCAGATGGAAAAGACATGGAAAGGATGGAAAAGACACGGAAAGGTTGGAAAGGACATTGAAAGGCTGGAAAAGACCTGGAAAAGCTGGAAAAGTTTCCCCAGGGGGGCAAAGCTGCTCTCCAGGCAGGCTGGGCTGGGGCTGCTCCCTCCTCCCTGGCCTGGAGCCGGAGGCAGGTCCCGCTCCCATCGCACCGGGAATGCTCCTCCATCCCTCCTGGCCGCGATGATTTCCCCGCGGATCAGGTTCAGTGGGGCTGAAAGGGCCGCACGCCCTCGGTAATTTGTCGTTTTTCCGGGGCTGAGCTGACATTTCCCCGCAGCTGAGGGGCGAGGAATCGCTGCCTATTGTCATTCCCCAGGCACCGGGGGCTTGGCTAATCGGGGACATTCCTTCCTCCCAGGCCTTCCTCGGCCGCTTTCATCCACTCGGGATCGCATTTTTGGGCTCGAGAACGGCAGCGTTTGGCTGCCTGCCCTCCCCGTTTGTTTCCTAGGGGGGAATATTCTCCCAAATTTTGTCCTGAGTTGTTCATAACCGGGGTGATTCGGGTGCTGCGTTGGGCAGGTTCTGCTGCTGAGCACGACCTGTCCCTGCCCTGTCCCTGCCCTGTCCCTGCCCTGTCCCTGCAGCTTCCAACTCAGCCAGAACCCAGGAAAACCCCGGCTGGGAGGGCAGGGAGCTCTGCTGAGCTCTCCCAGTGATGCCTGAAGTGGCTCCCTGGAAACAGAGCCCAGACAGGAGTGAGGGAATAAAGGTGGATATTGATTGGAAAGGCCTCCAAAGGCACAGCCTGGGGAGCCAGAGGCTGCTCTCACCATGGAGCCCAGGATGGGCCCCGAGTCACGAGTTTTTCACCCCTTTAGAGCTTTGGGCCATTTGCATCTCAGCATCAATTCCCCAATTCAAACTTTAGCTCGTGATGGCATTTCCCCAGCTCAGCCCCCCTTCTCAAGGTGTTGGGTTGCACATTTTGGGCCCAGGACAGTCTGGGTGTCCTTGGAGAGCAGCCTTGGAGAGGCTTTGTTGTGTCCCTGTGACCGTGAGAGAGCAGCAGCTCCCAGGCTGCAGAACCCTGCAGAGTCACACCCTGAGCACTGCAGGGCTGGGAAATAGCAAAGGTAAAATCCAAGGCATCACTGCCACCAGCCCGGCTGGGTCACCCCGGGGCTGGGCTGGTCCTGTCCCACCCGCAGCAGCCCCCGGGGAGGGGCGGGATGATCCGGAGGCCCGCGGGGGTTGACACAAGCTGAGGCTTTGCAGCCCCGCACGGCTCTGCCAGAGGCTGGAACGTGACGGGAGCGTGGCTGTGGAAGGTGGGTGGGATGAGGATTTCACCNTTTCTGCTCTTCTTTAGTGTGCAGCTCTCAGCTCCATATTCAGTGTCACTGAGCTCTCCTCACAGGGCACTCACACACAACAATTCTCTCCAGCCCAACATTCCAGGACAATCCTTCCCAACCTCAGCCCCAAAAGCACCAACAACGTCAAAAAGAGGAGGCTGAGCAAGGAGGATGGAACTCCATCATTCCCAGTGATCCATTGGCCAGTTCAGCTCCAGATGCCAATGGAGCAGAACTTCTCCAAGTGTGAAACCCCGTGCCCAGGCCCCTTTTCTGTGCCCATCTCGAGGCCCATCCTGGCAGGGCTGCAGCCGGGCTCTGGCATTGCCAGGCTGTGCCCTTGGAAGGCCTTGCCATCAATCCCTGCTTTATTCCTCTCGTTTTGTCTGCCCTCTGCTCCAGCTCACACTGATCAGGGATCAGGGCAGGCGGAGAGAGCCCCAGGCGGGAGGGAGGGATGGCACAGAGCAGTGACGGTGACAGTGACACCAGGGACCCGCCCACCCCTCCCCCGGGAGATGATAAATCGGGTTTGCCACCTGCTCCCACCTGTGCTGCCCCAAACCATGGGATACGTGCGAGCTCAGCGCTCCCGCTCGGAGATTTTCCAGGGTTTATTTCTCGGAGGACGGTAATTCTCAGAAGAAAATGGAAAATCTCGTGTGGTGCCTCTCCCGTGGCCTCGCTGCCCGCTGCTGCTCCTGGCTCCTGATCCAGCTGATCCCTAAAACCTCGCTCGGGATCCAACTGATCCTTAAAACCTCACTCCTGATCCAGCTGATCCCTAAAACCTCCCTCCAGAATCTGAGCACAGCTCTGGGATGGGCAAATCCAGGAGTTCCACCCCCAAAAAGCAGGAAAAGAGGGAATCCCTCAGGCCTGGGGCTGGCGGAGAAGGGGCTGCGATGCCCCCATCCCCCCGGGGTGGGCAAATCCAGGAGTTCCACTCCCAAAAAGCAGGGAAAGAGGGAATTCCGCAGGCCTGGGTGCCGCTGGCCGGGAGGGCAACGGGGGTTGGATTGAACTTAATCCTCATTAGCCTGAAACCCATTTTAATTAAGCCAGGCTGGGCTCCTCCTTTGTCTCGTTTTTAATTGGAGCGTTCCCGCCGCTAAATGGGCTGTGTGCTTCCTGCTGGCTCTTCTTCCCCCCAAAAACATCACGGATTACAGTGCATGATCTGACCGCTTGGAATTCCTGGTGGGATTCTGGCCGGTTGGAAGTGGCTCTGTGCTCCCTGCCGGCTCCTCTTCCCAAAAAAAAAACCCCCAGGGATCATAGACATGGTCTGACCTCCAGGCATTTCAGCAATTCCCCGTCACAGCTCTGGGAATATCCTTATGGAATTTCTAGAGAAATCCCCGTTCCCGCTTCCTCCCTGCAGGACACTGGAAGCGCATCCCAATCTCTCCAGGCTGGAATTCCCCTCTCCAAACACTTCCTCAACACCTTTTTTTTTTTATTTTTTCTTTTTTTTTTTTTTTTTTTTTTTTTTTCCCCCTTTTCCATATGGTGTCCAGCCCACCTTGGGCCACATTCCCGGCTGGCAGGCAGCTGGGAACAGAGGGAAAACAGCAGCCGCCTCTCCTGGAACTTGCAAAGGGCCGCAGCGGGATGGGAGAGGGATGCGGAGCCGGGAGCCGTCTCCCTGGAAACCGCAGCGTGGGAGACAAAACGAGCGCTGTCCCTCCCTTCCTCCCTCCCTCCTTCCTTCCCTCCGGCTGCTCTTCCATTCCTTCCTCATCTCCCTTTGGATCAGGCCGAGGAGAGGCCGGGAATTCCCCCCCTTGCCCCAAAACCCGGATTTTTGTGGGTTTATGGCTCTTGGAAAAGCTCGGGTTTAACCCAAAGCTGTGGGGACGCCTCGCTGGAGCTGCCGAGGGGGAGGGAGAGGGAAGGGGATGATGGAAAAAGGGATCCTCGGGGAAAGGGGAGTGGGGGAAAGTCCTTGGATCCCATTCCTGCTCACGTGGATCTTCCCGAAAAATTCGGTGTTGAAATGAGGGGTTTGAGGTGAGGACACCCACGGGCGCTCCGGGACAGGGCCCGCGGGCATCCCCTCGGGGCTGCTGCAAAACCTGGATCTTCCCACCCTCCAAAGGCAGATTCCAACCGGGAGATTCGGGGAGAGGGGGGACAACAGCCCCAAAATCCCCAAAGCGGAGGTGACATCACGGAGGACGAGCTATTGTTATTTTTTTTTTTTTTAAATTTCATTTTATTTTTTATTTTATTTCATTTTATCTTATGTTATCTTATGTTATCTTATGTTATCTTACGTTATTTATTTTATTTTATGTTCTCTTGTGTTATTTTATGTTATGTCACTTTATTTTATTTTTTGCAGCTGTTATTTGAGAAATAAATCTTAAAAACTCGAATCACTTTCCCCTTCTGCTGCGATTAAACCCCTCACCATTCAAACCTCCCAGAGCTGGAAACAGAGGGCGATTTTATTATTTTTTCCCCCCTCTGATTTCAGCTTGGAAAGCCGTGGCGCTGAAAGCCCCCGGGGCCCTGAATGAGGAACCTCTCAATTAAAAATTTCCCATTGACGCCGCCTGAATGAGAGCTCGCTGGGGAATTCTCGGCGCCTCAATGGCCCGGGCCCTCCTCAAATCCTGAGGGGCCGGGAGAATTCCCACAATATTTGTACACCTCCCTTTGTGGGGATTTTTCCCTCCGCTGAACCAGAAACCCCGAACGCATCCGCTCCCGACGCGCTGCTCCTGGGGGGACACCGCGCTCGCTGCCACCGCCGCGGCCACCAGGGCCAGCCCGCGGGGCACCGGCGCTGCCAGCGCCCGGGACTGATCCCGGCCCGCCTGGGAATCCCAGGGAAAAAATGGGATAGGGGAAAACTGGGAGCGAGCAGCGCTCGGCCTCATCCCGGGGCAAAATCCCAGATTGGGGAGGGGCTTTGGTGGCGCTTTGGTGACACTTTGGTGGTGCTTTGGAGACACTTTGGTGACTCTTTTGTGGCGCTTTGGTGGCACTTTGGTGGCTGCCTCCTGCTTGGATTGATCCCAGCCGAGCTGAAAATTCCATGGAAAAAATGGGATAGGGGAAAACTGGGAGCGAGCAGCGCTCGGCCTCATCCCGGGGCAAAATCCCGGCGTTGGGGAGGGGCTTTGTTGGGGCTTTGGTGGTGCTTTGGAGACACTTTGGTGACTCTTTTGTGGCGCTTTGGTGGCACTTTGGTCGCTGCCTCCTGCTTGGATTGATCCCAGCCGAGCTGAGAATTCCATGGAAAAAATGGGATAGGGGAAAAATTGGGAGTGAGCAGCGCTCAGCCTCATCCCGGGGCAAAATCCCGGCGTTGGGGAGGGGCTTTGTTGGGGCTTTGGTGGTGCTTTGGAGACACTTTGGTGACTCTTTTGTGGCGCTTTGGTGGCACTTTGGTGGCTGCCTCCTGCTTGGATTGATCCCAGCCGAGCTGAAAATTCCATGGAAAAAATGGGATGGGGGAAAAATTGGGAGCGAGCAGCGCTCAGCGTCACACGAGGGCAAAATCCAAAATTGGGGAGGGGCTTTGATGGCGCTTTGGTGGCACTTTGGTGGCGCTTTGGTGGCTGCCTCCTGCTTGGATGGATCCCAGCCGAGCTGGGAATTCCATGGAAAAAATGGGATAGGGGAAAAATTGGGAGTGAGCAGCGCTCAGCCTCATCCCGGGGCAAAATCCCGGTGTTGGGGAGGGGCTTTGGTGGCGCTTTGGTGGCACTTTGGTGACACTTTGGTGGCACTTTGGTGGCCCCAGGGG
>WEKY01048179.1:241271-253609 GCA_013390045.1 Picathartes gymnocephalus
TGCACTCTTTCACTACTCGGGGGGCTTCTGGTTTGCGCTTTGGTGGTGCTTTGGTGGCGCTTTGGTGGCTGCCTCCTGCTTGGATGGATCCCAGCCGAGCTGGGAATTCCATGGAAAAAATGGGATAGGGGAAAAATTGGGAGTGAGCAGCGCTCAGCCTCATCCCGGGGCAAAATCCCGGTGTTGGGGAGGGGCTTTGGTGGCGCTTTGGTGGCACTTTGGTGGCGCTTTGGTGGCTGCCTCCTGCTTGGATTGATCCCAGCCGAGCTGAAAATTCCATGGAAAAAATGGGATGGGGGAAAAATTGGGAGCGAGCAGCGCTCAGCGTCACACGAGGGCAAAATCCAAAATTGGGGAGGGGCTTTGATGGCGCTTTGGTGGCACTTTGGTGGCGCTTTGGTGGCTGCCTCCTGCTTGGATGGATCCCAGCCGAGCTGGGAATTCCATGGAAAAAATGGGATAGGGGAAAAATTGGGAGTGAGCAGCGCTCAGCCTCATCCCGGGGCAAAATCCCGGTGTTGGGGAGGGGCTTTGGTGGCGCTTTGGTGGCACTTTGGTGACACTTTGGTGGCACTTTGGTGGCCCCAGGGGAAGCAGAGCCTCCCCTTCCATTCCTGCCCGCCACAAAGGGGACTCAAGTTGGGGACAAAAGCCCCGGGACGCTTGAGCAGCCGCGGCTGGCAGCTCTGATTGTCACGGCCTCATTAACCATGCTAATTAGCGGCCTGGCGGGGCCGGGCAGCGAGGGGTGGGCTCTGCATAATTAATTCGGGTTTAATCTCGTGAAAGGCGGATAAAAACGAGGGGGAGAAGGGAGGGTGGGAACGCGGCGCCCCAGGGGGAGGAGCGGCTCCGGTTCCGTGCGATCCATCCCGGAGCTCCGGCTGGGGACGGGAGGGATGGAGGAGGGAGCTGAGGGGGCTCGGGAGGTCCCCGGGCTGTCCCCGCGTCCTCACGCCTTCTCCCGAAGGTGTTTTCACTCCCCGGGCTGCTCCAGAGTGGGATTGGAGAGGATCCATGGACTTTTCCTGGTGCCTGGAGAGGGATTTTCTTGCCCTGCCTTCGTAGGTAGCTGGTTTGCAGCCTTAGATTGGGGTGGATGGGAATAACTCCATGATTTTCCTCCCCAGGATGGGGATAATTCTGCTATTTCCACCCCCAGATGGGAATAACCCCAGGATTTCTGCTCCAGGATGGGAATAACCCCAGGATTTCTGCTCCAGGATGGGAATAACCCCTGGATTTCTGCTCCAGGGTGGGAATCAACTCCAGCTCATGACTGCAATTACCCCAAATCTTTCCAAACCTTGCTGTGACACACCAGGGACAGCTCTTGGAGCCTCTGGAAGTGTCCAAGGCCAGGCTGGACAGGGCTGGCAGCGCCCTGGGATGCTGAAAATGCCCTTTCCATGACGGGGATGGGATAAAAACTCCCTTCCAACCCATCCCGTCCCTTTTCCCGCTGGCAGCCGGGAAGAAGGAGCCAAACAGGAGCCTGGGGATGGGAGCCAAGCCCCATTCCAGGCTGGAATTCCCTCTCCAGCAGCTCCCCGGGGTTGTGGCCCTGCTCAGGGAGCCCAACAGTAGCGCTGGCAGAGCTTTCCCAGCCTCCCTGCCCTCCCTGGGGAGCCCTCCATACGGGCAGCATGCGGAATTCCCTGTTCCATGTGCTCCGCAGATGGCCGGAGCACGTGGAGGGGGTGACTCCAAAGCCAAGGGGCCCAAAGAAATAAATCAATTAAATTAAGTTAATGCCCGCCTTGAAAAAGCTGCGTTTCCTTCGGGCGCCAGCGAGGGGCGGGCACGGGGAGTGCTTGGGGTTGGAAGGGAATTTGGGCATCCCGGGGTGCTCCAGCCCGGCTCGGGGCAGGGCTTGGGGACCGTCCTGTGTCACCTCCCCATCCGCCGAACTCCAAGCAGAGCTTCGGGACCGTCCTGTGTCACCTCCGCATCCCCCGGGCTCCTCCCGGCTCCGGGCAGGGTTGGGGACCGTCCTGCGGTGTCACCTCCCCATCCCCCGGGCTCCGGGAAGGGCTTGGGGACCGTCCTGCGGTGTCCCGTCTCCATCCCCCGGGCTGTCCCCGGGCCCCGGGCAGCCGCGGGCCGCTCGTGCCCTCTGCCGGTCCCTTCCCGGTGCTTCCCAGGGATGGATCCCCGCGGATCTGCGGCTCCCAGATCTATTAAACCCCCTGGGCTCGGCTCCGGGTGCTCTGCGGGGGCCTGGGGAAGCATCGGGAGCTGAGGGACGGGCCCGAGGGGGATCGGGGCTGGATCGGGATGCGGCTGCAGCCAAGCCCTGGGAAAGCTGAGTGACAGAATCCTGGAACGGTTTGAATGGAAGGGGCCTTAAATCCCATCCCGTTCCACCCCTGCCGTGGGCAGGGACGCTCCCACCCTCCCAGGGCGCTCCGAACCCTGGCCTTGGACGCTTCCAGGGCTGGGGCATTTCTGGGCAACCTCTTCCCGTGCCTCACCGCCCTCACAGGGGAGATTTTCTCCCTCTGATTTATCCTAAACCTCCCAGCCCACGATCCTGTGATTATCCTACGGATCTGCTGGAAAGAACCGTCCTTTCCCAGCGCTCCCGCAGCTCCTGCTCCGGGATGGGGACCGAGACGCCCCCGGTGTGCCCCAATTTCCCTGCTCGCGTCCCTCCCTGGTGGCAGCAGCTGTGTGCCATCGGTCCCGGCGCACGGTGCCAGCCCTGGGGTCCCCGTGGTGTCCCCGCTCCGGGGGTCCCCGTGCTCTCCACGCCTTTCTCCAGGTGCGGCGCCAGTTTTCCTGCGCTTTCCATGGAGCTGCAGCACGGTTTCCATCCACGAGAGGCCACTTTCCTCTCGCGTTTGGTGTTGCTGCGCCAGGGAGAGGCTGGGGAGAGGGAAAGGCTGGGAAGAGGGAAAAGCTGGAAAGAGGGAAGAGGGAAGAGGGAAAGGCCTGGAGGAGGGAAGAGCAAAAGGCTGGAAAGAGGGAAAAGCTGGGAAGAGGAAAGGCTGGGAAGAGGGAAAAGCTGGGAAGAGGGAAAAGCTGGGAAGAGGGAATAGGGAAGAGGGAAAGGCCTGGAGGAGGGAAGAGGGAAAGGCTGGAAAGAGGGAAAAGCTGGGAAGAGGAAAAGGCTGGGAAGAGGGAAGAGGGAAAGGCTGGGAAGAGGGAAAAGCTGGAAAGAGGGAAGAGGGAAGAGGGAAAGGCCTGGAGGAGGGAAGAGCAAAAGGCTGGAAAGAGGGAAAAGCTGGGAAGAGGAAAGGCTGGGAAGAGGGAAAAGCTGGGGAGAGGGAAAGGCTGGGAAGAGGGAAGAGGGAAAGGCTGGGAAGAGGGAAAAGCTGGGAAGAGGAAAGAGGGAAAGGCTGGGAAAATGGAAGGGCTGGGAGGTGCCAGGCCTGGTCTCACCCTCCTGATTCCTGGTCCCCTCCTGATTCCTGATCCTCTCCTGATTCCTGATCCTCTCCCGAGCGTCCCCTGTGCCAGGGCGGGTCTCCCCCCGATTCCTCCCCCTCTCCCCAGTGTCCCCCAGTTCCAGCACCTCCGTTTCTCATCCCAAGTCCCCCATTTCCCGCCGCAGCCCTGCGGGACCCATCGCTATCCCAACCCCTGGCAGTGCCACCCGCTCGCATCTTGGCTGCTCCCCGCTTTCCGAGGTTTCTGGGGTTTGATTCCAGCCAGCCCTGCTGCTGCCAGGGCCCCAGCCAGCCCCGCACTTCAGCTCCATTAAATCTCCTGGCTCAGCCCTGTGCTGATCTTTAATTGAGCCTTCTCCGCCTGCTCATCCAGCCTTGGGTGCGTTCCAGGAGGGAAAAGGATGGAAGTGGCACTGGCTGAGCCAGGGACAGCGCTGGGAGAGGGACCCACCCTGGCTGGGCTGAGGGATTAGGTGGGACCCCTTCCCTACCAGCGTGGGGATGGATGGGGATGTTTTCTCCTGGAAATGGCATGGGGAAATGCACTCTAGATGGGATTTCCTGGAGGAAAAATTGGATATCAGGGGGCCAGGGCTCGCTGGAGGAGGGGAGTGAAGGGGAAGGTCCTGCGGAAAATGGGATCAGGTGACAGATCCTGATGGAAACTGAACAGATTTTCCAGAGAATTCGTGGCTGCCCCATGCCTGGAAGTGGCCCAGGCCAGGCTGGAGCAGCCTGGGGCAGTGGGAGGTGTCCCTGGAAGGGAGGGGTGGAGCAGATGATCCTCAAGGTCCTTCCCAAATGGGAATGGTCCAAACCATTCCCTGATTCCATGAAAACAAGCCAGGGGATTTCACCTGGAGAGAGCTTTGCCTGCTCTGCTCCGGGGCCTCTTCCCTCAAATCCCTTCTGATCCCAGATCCCAGCCCAGCACCGGGATCGGCTCATCCTGAAGCATCTCCTTGGATTTGGCAGGATTTGGGGAGGAGGGGAAGGGACAGAGATGCTGCTCCCAGCCCCTGCCCAGCTCCTGCTCTGTGCTGGAGCGGCTGCCACGGCCAGGACCACCCAAACTGGGAGAAAACCAGTTCAGGAAGGATCAACCCAGCTTTAAACTGGTTTTTGACTGTGGTGGAGCAGGATATCAGAGAGTTTCTGTGCAGGCCCCAGCAGCAGCCAGCCTGGTTTGGCCACGTTCGCCATAAAAAGCAGAAATTTAATGAATATTTGTGCCCTGCCAGCCTTCCCCAGGCTGCCCTGGGAGCAGCATCCAGGCCTGCCCCTTCCCACGGACATTCCCAGGGCTCTCCTGGTTTCCAGCAGAGGATTTGATTGACTGAATTTTGAAGCCAGAAGAGAGAGAAGGAGCTGCTTGCAGCAAATCCAGCCTGACTGGACTGGGAGCCAGCCCTGGGCAAGGCTCTGGTCCCAGGCTGAGCTTTGATTTGAGCTCAGCCAGAGCAGATCTCCTTCCCATTCCTCCTCCCCACCAAAGCTTCTGCATTCAAACTCCTGCCTCTTCCATTCTGGAATATTTTCATTTAGTTTTTTCCCTCCTTGGCCACCCCGTGAATGGGATGGGGCCACTCCCAGGCCCAGCTCTGCAGGAGAGCATCCTACTCCCGTTCCCAGGATGGTTTGGGGTGGAAGGGGCTTTTAGGACCACCCCATTCCCACAGGCAGGGTCACCTCCCGCTGTCCCAGGCTGCTCCAACCTGGCCTTGGCCCCTCCCAGGGATGGGGCAGCCACTTTTTATCAAGGAAAATCCATCCCAGTGCCTGCCCACCATCACCTAAAGCTCTTTTAACCCTAAAAAACTGTGGGGAAACGAGCCGGGACCCCTCCTTGGAGTGGGAGCAGAGCTGCAATCAGCTCCTCCACCCCCAGCTCTGTCCTGAGAGCCTCCCTGCCGCCCAAACCCCCTCGTCTGCCACCCTGGCAGCGGTGCCAGGGCAGGGCCGGGAGCGTCCCCAGCCCCGGGGTGTCAGTGGTGCCACTGCCGCTGCCCGGGCAGGGGACACGGGCGGGGCTGAGGAGCTTGCCCCGCTCCCAGCCCGGCTCCCAGCCGGGATTATGTGTCTGGACAAGCCCTCGGCAGCTGTTTCCCAGCTCCTGCCTAACAAAGAGCACTTTCATGGCTCGGGGAAAAGCGCCGGAGCGGGGTTTGCAGGCGAGCCGGGGGCAGAGGGGCTCAGGAACCCCCCCGGGCAGCCCCTCGCGGGGGTGTGGGCACTCAGAATGGCTCTGTCCCCTGGCATTCCCCTCCCTGCCTGCCCTAAAGAACCCCCAACCTCCCCGCACGCTGCACCAGCCCCGCTCTGGCTGCTAAAACCGAGCCCAGCCCGCGCGGAGCTGCGAAATCGGGGTTTTTCCTGGTGGGCTCGGCTTTTTCCCCTTCCCAACCTTCCCTCGCTGCCTGATCCCCCTTTTCCCAGCTGGAAGAGCCCGGCAGCGGAGGAGAAGAGCCGGTCTGGAGCGGCTGAGTCAGAGCAGCGCTAATGGATGCGGCTGCGGCTCGCGGGGAGCACTTTGGATAATTGGAAGGCGCTGCCAGGACGCGCCGAGCTCCCGAGCGCTGCCGCGGGACCCGAAGGCTCCAGCGCGGCCCGGCTCGGCTCCTTGGCTCCTCTCCCGCTCCCTGCAGCAAACTCGGTGCCCTTGCTGAGACCAGGGTGTCTCTCCAGGTGGTTTTAGCTCAGCTGAGGATTTAGGATGGGTTTGGGTCCTGGCAGGGGTGAGGGGGCTTGCCTTGGGGTGCAGGAGCTGCAGGAAATGCTCTCCCGCGCCCCAGACTGGATTAGCAAAGGAGTTTTGGATCCTTAATCCAGTCTGGGGCGTGGAAGAGAATTTTCCTGCAGCTCCTGCACCCCAAGGAGCAGAGGAGTTTTGGAGGGGAAAGGATGCCCTTGCTGGGACCAGGGTGTCTCTCCAGGTGGTTTTAGCTCAGCTGAGGATTTAGGATTTAGGATGGGTTTGGGTCCTGGCAGGGGTGAGGGGGCTTCCCTCGGGGTGCAGGAGCTGCAGGAAAATTCTCTTCCACGCTCCAGACTGGATTGAGGATCCCAAACTCCTTTGCTAATGCCGACTCCTCCCCAAATCCCGCTCATCCCCGGGCCGGCAGGTGCAGAGCACGCTCAGCTCCCGTTCTCCTGCTCGCTCCCTCCCTCCCCGCACGAGCCGGGAGTGGAGCTGGGAACGATTCCCGTGCTTTTGGTCCCCTCTGGGGCAGCATCCCCGGCTTTGTCGGCATTTTTAAACCGGGAGGAAGCGGGAGGAAGGCGGTCAGAGGCTGAGGCAGGGGCGCAATGCCGGGAGGAGCAGGCAGGAGGAGGTTCAAGCCCGCTCCCGCTGCGGTGTGCGCGGATCGCCGAGCGCAGAGCCCGGCCCGGGGCACGGCCAGACCCCGGCGCTGCCTCCTCTCGCCTTGGTCCCGGCGGGATGAAATATTCCCGGGTCATTCCCTCTGTGTGACTCACAAACTGATTCCAGAGAGAAGGAATCTTTTCAGAGCTCTCACTTTCAATGTCTTTTTTTTTTTTTTTNCGTTCCTTTTTTGTTTTTTTTTTTTTTTTTTTTTTTTTTTTTTTTTTTTTTTTTTTTTGCCCACGCAGCAGCTGCAGGAGGAAGGGTTTGGGATAAAATTCCACACAAAAGCCTCCATCTCCTGGAGAGCCTGGGCCAATAAATCCTGCCCGCAGCACGAAATGGGCTTAGGAGAGTGTGAAACCACGATTTGGGAGGGCTGTGCCCACCCCTGGGCATTCCAGCCCTGCTGGGAGAGGCTCCAGCACTTCCCAAGGGTTGCCAAGGGCCCTCGGAGGGACTGGAAAAACCTTGGCTCCTTCAATCCTCAAAAAAAACAGGGAAAAGCTGGATCCCTGCATGCCCTGAATCTTAATTTTTTTTTTAAATTTTTTTTTGCTGAGGTCGACTTCTGCTTCCCAGCGCTCTCCGTGTTTTCCATCTGGGAGCTCCTGGAAGTTTTTGTGGGATTGGGCAGTGCCAGGGCTGGCTGTGCCCACCCATCCCACAGCCCAGGGCACCCCGGGACCCCCTGGATCCCGCCCAGAGCACAGGGAATGCCACTGGTGGCAACTGGGATTGCCCTGGGTGAGGGATTGCCCAGATTTCTGTGGTTTTGAAGAGTTTGTGGCAGAAGGAAATAAATGGGATTTTCCTGGAGGAGCTGTGGACTTATCCCTGGGATTGTCCAGGCTCAGGTTGGAGAAACCTGGGATGGTGGAAGGTGTCCCTGGGATGCAGGGGGTGGGGTGGGATCAGCTTTTAGGTCCCTTCCCATCCCAGCAACTCCAGGATTTTCCCATTTCTCCCGGAATCTCCCGGAAGATTCCATGGAAGAACAGGGCTGGGTTCTCAGCCCCCTGTGCGCCAAATTTGGCATTCCAGGGATGGTGACATCCCCCAAATGTCCTTGGTGTGGCGTGGCCAGCTGGGAAATCCAAACCCAAACAGCTGGGGACACACTGGGAAAACCCAGGGAATCCTGAGGTGGGATGAGAGGAGAGACTGGGGATGCCCAGTTCCGGCTGGAGAAAATTCCCAGTGTCCCTTACACAGAAAATGGGCCCAGAAATTCTCTGAAATTTAAACCAGGGAAGGTTTTCAATGTCTGACTCCAGATATTCTTCACCCATCACTCCCACATCAAATCCTGGGAATTCTGAGGTGGGATGAGAAACTGGGGATGCCCAATTCCAATCTGGACAAGATTCCCCAGTGTCCCTTACACCAAACAAGGGTCCAAAACCCTCTGGAATTTAAACCAGGAAAGGCTTTATCTGCTTAACTCCAAATATTCCTCCCTCCCAGTGATGTATCCGCGGTTCCCAGCCCGAATCCTGCCCCACATCCCAGCTCCAGGGCTCTCCCTCACCCCCTGATCCTGGAGGAGCTGCATTTTTCCCTTGCAGGGAAGGCAGAAATGCTGTGGCTGCACTTTCCCTGCCCAGCTAATCCCATTTGTCTCCTCGCTGCTCCCAAAAAGCCTTTTAAGGATTCCCAGCAATGCAGCAGAAAAAATCCATTTGCTGGCACGAGGCGGCCAGGAGGGGAATTTTGATTTCCCAGTAATTAATGGATGACAAGGTGAGGGGACCGGGGGAAGATTGATCACCCAGAGAAGCGTTTTTACTTTCCCTAATTAATCCTGGCCTGGTTGTAATCAATCCAGGAGAGGCAGGAATTAAGTGGGAACACTTCCCTGTCAGGGTGGGGATGGATTGAAACGTTTTCTCCTGGAAGTGGCGCAGGGAAATCCACTTAAATGGGATTTCTGGGAGGGGGAAAAAAATGGATATTGGGGGCCGGGGTTCTCTTTTCCCTGCCTGGAGAGCAGATTGAGGCCATCAATCCACATTAGGGAGGCTCCGTGGCCACATAGAATTCCAGCAGGAAGAATTCCAGCAGCCCCCAGGCGTTTCTGAGGATGGGATTTGATCCTGGGGGGGATCCTTTGCCCTCAAGTTCACGCCGGGTTTTCCTCCTTTTTCCCCTTTTTATCGAGGTCCAAAGAGTCCTTGTGGTTCACTGGGTGCTTTTTGTCCCTAAATTTGGCTTAAATTAAACCCTGCTGGAAGTTCGGGGCTGCTAAACCCAACCCTAAAACACGTGTGGGGGTGGGGGGGGCTGGGATCCCCGGGATTTGGGGCCAAAAAATCCCCAAAAATCCTTGGGTGAGCCCAACCCAGGCTGAATTCCTCCCACCCTGTCATTACAGCTCAGAACCCGCCGTGGTTTGGGGTTTTCTCCTGGAATTTGGGCACATTCAGCACAATTCCCTGCTTTTCCTGCCATGGAGCAAAGCCTGGATCCTGGTGACTCTGGATCTGCCATTCCAGGGGATCCACTGGGAATTTTAAACCCCATTTTAACCCCAGTTTTTAACCCAGCTCAAGGCTGCCAGCCCGATTTGGCGAGGAAAACACTGAATTCTCGAGGTTTTTTTTTTTCTTCCTTCTCCCCTTTTCTCCTTTTTCTACTTCTCCATTTCCCCCTTCTCCTTTCTCCCCTTTTCTCCCATTTTCTCCCATTTTCCCCATTTCCCTTCTTCCTCTTTTTTTCCCATCTCCCTTTTCCCTTCTCCCCTCTTTTCCCATCTCTCTTTTCCCTTCTCCCCTTTTTTCCTTTCTCACCTTCTCCCCTCTCCATTTAGCCCCCCACCCCCTCCCAAAAAACCTTGGAATTCCCACCCAAAATCACACAGAGCAAGCAAACCCCGCCTAATTCCTCGCACTTTTCCTGAGATACTTTGATTTTCCAGAGCCAGACCGAGCCACCTCCAAACGCATTCCTGGAAGTTTTCCCGAGCCCCAGGTTCACAAGGAAGAGCCGGGACAAACCCCGGTGTTTTGTGTATTTTTGGGAGCTGCTGTTTATTTGTTTCGGGCTCTGCTTTGCCAAGGAATTTGCCTCGATTTTCCCACAGAAACATCCCTTTTGCTGTTTTTTTTTCTCTTTGCTTCTTTCCCCTTTAATCAGCGTGAGGTTCAGCAATTGCCTGTGCACATTGGGTCTAAAAAGGTGATTTTCTTCTTTTCCTGCCTTTTGGAAAATCCTTCTCTTTCTGAACGCCCTGAAACCTCCACGAGCAGAGCGAGCTCCTCACATCTCACTTCACCAGAAAAACCCTTCAAGGCCAAGTAATTCCACTCCAACCGCACCAGATTGGGGCAAAAACATGAAAAAAGAAAAAAAAAAAAAAGCTGTGAAATCCATTTTTCTCCTCACATCCCAGCTCTGGAAGCAGATGGAGGGGTGGGGCTAAAAGGAGGCAACTCCAACCCAGAAAATTGCCCAAATCCAGTGGAAATAATTGCTCCCCTCTCCTCCCCACGATGTTCTGGAGCAGAGAATCCCAGCTGGTTTCTTCCACCTCGAGCTGAGCTAGTTCCTGGGATTTCCACTCCAGCAGTGCTCGAGGAATACAATAAAAATTAATAATTAAAACAGCAGGATGAAAAAAAAAAAATCAGCTGCCAGGGCACTGGAATATTTTTAGCTGATTGCTGGAGTTGATAACAACAACAGGAATGGAGGAATGGAGCTCCTCTGTGAGGATTTGTGAGGTCTGGGATCGGCTTTGAGGGATGGAGGCTTCCCAGTGCCCCTCATCCCAAAATCCAGGCTTTTTGGGGAAGGTTTTTGGTGAAAAAATGGGATGATGTGGGTTTTCTTCTGGTCACTTCACCCTGGAACTTCTTGTGGTGTTACAGGAGTGGGAAATCTGGCAGGTTTGGGAATTATTCTCCACCAGGTTCCTGCAGATCTGAGCAGGATCCGGGCCACTGGTTTTTTTCCTAAAAATTATTTCCCTGAAGCCCTTTTTGATAAAGATTTTATTCCCAAGGTGATAAAACCCTGCCTGCTTTGGATGAGGCAGGATTCCCTCGGTGCTGAGCTGGGAAATTCAGATTTCCAGGGCACAAATTGAAGTTTTGAGTGGAAAGAGCCCTGGGATGTGAGGCCTGTGGGGCCTGGCCTTGCTCTGTGATTTATGAAGGCTCCCCAGTGCCCCTCATCCCAAAATCCAGGCTTTTTGGGGAAGATTTTTGGTGAAAAAACGGCGTGATGTGAATTTTCTTCACGTCACTTCATCCTGGAGCTTCCTGGGGGAAGTTTTGAGTGGAAAGAGCCCCGAAATGACTGTGGGAATGCCTGGGTTAAGACAGAAAATATCCAGGGTGCTTTCCCTGCAAACCCCACAGGATCTGGGATATTTCCAGGCAGATTTTTGGGATTTATGGCGCTCCATCCTCCTCGGGGACCAACCCAGCAAAGTCCCCTTATTTCTAGAAATTAAATAAACGAGAGAAGGAGAGGGAAAGGAGTGCGACACCCACGGGGTCAAACAGCGCGGGGCACTCGGGATTTAGGGAAGGAACGATTCGAGAATTTCAGGGAGGTTTAGGGAATTCGCGATTCGAGAATTTCGGCAAGGACAGGAGCACCCAGGGGCAGGATGCCGCTGTGTGTTGGCACTTGTCCATCGCAGGAGGACACGGGGGACACACCTCGTGTGTCACATCCTGTGCTGGCAGGTGACAAACTTCACCCTGGGACCGGGAGCTCAGCCCGGGTCACACGCGGGGCTTTTTTTAGGGGCCATCAAACGAAACGGCCTCATAAAGAGCCTTTTGGGGCCGGCTGATTTATGGAGGGCAGAAACAAAATCCCTCCCCCGGTGCCACTTAACTTTTCATTTTCTATCTGCCCTAATCGCTCGGGACAGCTGGGGAGCCGCCCCGCAGCCCCCGAGGGGAGCCGGGCCACCAGGTCACCGCGCTGCGGGGACGGCCCCGCGTCCCCCGGGAGCGACCCCGGCCAGGCTGGACCGGGCTCGGAGCAAGCTGGGACCGGGACAGGGACCCCGCCCAGGCACGGGTGGGATGAGGTGATTTTTAAGGGCTTTTCCGACCCAAACCACTCCATGATTCCATGGGAGCGTGGGTGGATCTGTCGCCCGAGCAGCGCGGTGACAGCGATGTCCCCAGTTTGGGTCACTCGCTGTGGGCAGAGCAGGACCGGCCCTGCCTCAGTTTCCCCGTAGGGAAAACACGGGAGAATCCTGGGTGCCAGCGCCGGGGGTGGGACTGGGGGTGACAGGGAGGGAAATGCCGGGGTGAGACCCCAATCTGAGCATCTCGGGGGTGCGGGAGGGAGCGGGGACACCCCGGGACAGGGCTGGGGACAGGGCTGGGGGTGACAGGGAGGGAAATGCCGGGGTGAGACCCCAATCTGAGCATCTCGGGGGTGCGGGAGGGAGCGGGGACACCCCGGGACAGGGCTGGGGACAGCTGCCACTCAGAGTGGGGGTGGCGGCGGCGCCGGCTGCGGGCCCTACACCTTTAAAAGTCTCCTCACGTTGCGGCGCT
Source organism: Picathartes gymnocephalus (assembly GCA_013390045.1). Classification (NCBI taxonomy): domain Eukaryota; kingdom Metazoa; phylum Chordata; class Aves; order Passeriformes; family Picathartidae; genus Picathartes; species Picathartes gymnocephalus. Next base: position 253,556 of record WEKY01048179.1, read on the forward strand.
GATTATCCATTAACCGAGGCGAGCTCCCTTTCCTGGGGGCGGCGTTCGCACCGA
>WEKY01048180.1:0-17116 GCA_013390045.1 Picathartes gymnocephalus
TAATTTCTTCTAAGTAAATTACTGCCTATGAAATGAGCTGGGCTTGTTGTCAGTTGAGTTTTACCTCTTCAAACCGAGCATTTTAGACCACACTCTACATAGTCAAACACACTCAGTTAGGATTGTCTCAGTTCTGCTATGGCAGCCTCCCTGCTCAGCGAGAGAATAATTCATTCTGTTTCAGTTTGCTGCTATTTTTTTGTTATTGTTGTTTTGGTTTTGGTTTTTTGGGGCGATTTTTGTGTGTTTGATTAGGTGAAAGCAAACAACTAGTTCTAGTTGAGATATTGTGTTCAGGTGATGTGGCTTCTGTCCTTCTATCCTATAGCATCAAGGCTAGGAAATACTCATTCTACATGGGCTACATAAAACTTCAGACTAGGCATCTAAGTACTGAAATGTGCTTGATAAAGACAAAGTATTTAGTGTTCTATCACAAATGCTTTAGCCATCACTTCTCCCATTCTTTGTGGGGAATTGAAACGAAATATGCTGTCTTTTTCTAGGAAAAATATAAAATGCAGCAGTCATTGTTTTGTTGGAAAAAATTGCCTATTTTTTCCTGATGGTTGTTTTTCTTAGATTCATGTTGCATTCTTTGCTTACCTTTGAAATTACGAGTTTGACCACTTTGTTTATTAGGCGTATGGTGACTTCTAGAGTGAATTTTTAAGCAATATTTCTAATGTTTAACTGTTTCAGGGGATTTCCTAGCTTCAACTGCGCACACTGTTTCTTTGAATACATCAAAATATTGTAGTATCTTGGTAGTTCCTTAGTTCTCATCTGTTATACAATCTCATCTATTATAAGTCACATTATGGTTGAACAAGAAATGAGTAAACATCTGTATTTTGTGATGGGAATTTCTTTTTTATAAGTTTGCTCAGAAAGCACAGAGCTTCCACACTTTGCTGTATTTTTTGGCAACTTGTCATTCTTTCACATAAATCAAGTATATACAATAAATGTACTTTTGTTATTACTTGACTGTTTCAAGATTTAGATTCATTGTAGTTCAGATTCATTGCATTCCTTGTGTTCTTGGAATTCCTTTTGTTGATTTCAGTTGCAGAAAAGCCTATGTGGCATGCTATAGAAATTTGTTTTTGCACATTACATATGTCTTTTTATATGTGAACATCCACAAGTGTATATTTCCATAGACACCTATTATGTGCAATCTTAGTAGAGATAATAAACTGCAGAGTTGTTAATCATGCACCCTTCTCAACCGAACTTTGTCTCTTTCCTTCTACTATTACAAATCTCTGCTGTTCACACTAACAGTAATATTATTTTCTCTTTTTTCAGTGTTTTTTTTTTTTTGGGGGGGGGGTGGGGTTTGGTTTGGTTTGGTTTTGGGTTTGTTTGGGGTTTTTTTGTTTGTTTGTTGTTTTTTTGTTTGTTTTTGGTTTTGTTTTTGGTTTGGTTTGTTTTGGTTTGGGTTTTTTTTTAATTTTGCGTGTCATTCTTCCTAATGCATTGTGATTTGTGGCCCAGAAGAGAGAAGGTCTGATCCAAAATTAGTCACAAATTCAGTGTCTTGCCCGTTACTGAAGCCAACAGTATGGTCTTTATATCGTGGGTTAAGAGTAGGTTCTAGCTGCCTAGTAGATCACACACTTGATTTAAGTCCTGGGAGATTAAGATGCAATAGATTTTCAAACTACAGTATTCATATGCATACAAAAATATTTTAAAGTTATTTTGGTATTTCTATATAAAAGTTAGATATAAAAGTTAGTGGACTTCCTCAGAGGTACATAATTTTAAAATTATCTTAATAGAAGGAAAAAAGCTCTGTGGTGCATTGTAATACCTTCTTGAAGATTTTAAAGCTAGCTTTTTTACATATAACGAAGATTTCCTATATACATAGTGATGTGTTTTTGTTTAAAGGTTCTATTCTAGTTTTGTTTGGGAGAATCTGCATAAATCATGTACGGTTTCTCCCTTTGTGAATAATGTGGCAACTACAAACTCACACCAATGAAACCATCATACTTTTCATATCATGTATGGTATATAACATAGGTACACACTTACAGTGAGGTAGAGGATGATACTGGAATCTCTTCCCTCTAGGCTTGAAAAATGATCAAAAAGTAGAAGACACTTTTTTTGCCTTGGGAAAAACAGATCAAGAAATTAAAACTCCAGTCATTACCAATAACCTTAAAATGTATTTTAATGTGCTGCAGCTTCAGTTACCCTCAGCTGAAGCTTCTCTATTTTAGCTTACAGGGTCTTGTGACCTCAGCCCATAGCAGAGTTTCAACAGTAATAGCGACAGCCATCTTGGATAAATGTAAGTGAATTTTTTCCTCATTTCTATATAGTTTCTCTCCCTCACATGCACTTTTGGAGTTTTGTTTTTCATTCAGGATGTAGACAGTATTCCTGACAACACTTCTGCTCTGTGCCAAATAGCATGATTGACACAAAGTACAAGTAAAGCAACTAAGTGGGATTTCTTTCCTTTTAAATGTCAAAGTATCAGACTCATCCTGTGCTTTTGAAATGCCAGTATGATGGCCATGCAAACTTTATTTTACCTGCAGCTAGCTTGATGGTAGTTTTCATTATCAGCCAAGATTAATCTGCAAAAAGTGAAGCAGTACAAAAAAATTTCGGCCACATTATCTTGTTTTAGTTAATACTAAGGATGAAATCTAGGAGAATTCAGAGAATATTTTTTTAAGAAAAGGTTTGCCTTCTTCAATCAGCTTTATCATTTCAGTTCTGCTTCAAGTCAGATTGTGGCAATCCATTTTGAAACTTAGCTCGGCATTCACTAACTATTGCATAAATCTGGGGCTGGAGCTAGAGCTGGGTAAGGCTACACATTATACATACTGCCTGTGTAACAACTTCCTGAAGTATAAATTAAGGACATCTGCCCACTATTGGTTTCTGAAGAATACCAAATACAGCAGCCGTTTGTTTTTTCAATAGTTATCATGCTGTTGTAATAGGGAGACAAACAGAAGAAAATAGAAATAGAGTTATTCGTTCAGAAAATCCTGTCCTGTATGCTGATGGCCTGAAAAAGCTGGCGTTTGGTAGGGACTCACAAAAGATAGCTGGACTTAGATATTCTTCGGTATTTAGTCTTAAATTGGCCTTTGTCTGAATTCACCATTTCTGAATAAAGTAGCATCCTTGTTCTGCTAAATCACCATGCCACCCCTCCATCTTCTGTTTGTTCATATACATAAATATATATGTAACATCATACCTAAAATTCCAAGGTTTTATTTACCTGTAAATATTTGCGTTGTAGCCCTGTAGCTAAAGTAGTACCTTCTTAATGACCTCGGCTAACTGAGTACATGATTGTTCAAATGCAGCCTGTTCTCATCATGTGGTTTCATAGGATGTATCTGTTCATGAACTGTGTGAGATGAAAGGCTGCACCTATGGAGCAGTTAAGGCTAAAGCCAGCAGAGGTGGAACTGCCTCCATCCATCCATCTTACAAACATGACATTCAAAGATTGATACTGGACTGTCTTGGTGTTTCACCTGCAAACCTGTAGTTAGCTTAAACAGTCATTAGAATTCAGATCTTCTAGCAAATATGTGGTTATGATAATATCTCTGTAATAAATGTGAGACCAAACCATGTATAGCAGAGCCTGGAAGCTGTGAGAGTAGAAGTACTTGTACTGAAACCAGTTTATTATCTTGAATTCTTGAATTGTTTCAAACTTTAGTGTGCCATGTAGGTGGGAGTGGGCACTGTTATCATCTGCACACAGAAATGAAGTAGTAAAAGAAATATCATGCCTAGAATCTATTCTTTTTGACTAAAACTATATGAATGAAAAAAAAAAAGATGTAAAAAATATTGGCTTGGCTACCAGTTCTAAGAAGGAGTGTACTGAATCATGAAGAATAATTCCTAAAGTTTCTCTGAGGAAACAGTTCAGTTGAAATCTGTGCAAACCCTGAGGACCAATGTCTTCGTTTTATAATAATTACCATAAATTTAATTTCAAAAGAAGAGAAAGTGTTCTTACATTTGTCATTGCAAAGCTGAGTTAATGAAAGAGCTTTGCAACCACTGTCAGTGGCAAGTATGTATAGATTTTGACTATGTTTGAGTATAAAATAAAAGCTCAATTTTTGAGACATTTCACAAAATCGCCACTCTAATGATAGCAGTTGAAAACGCAGTCTTATCTACATGTTTATCAAATATCAGTTATCTTGTTGGAGCCATGTATGCCAACATAAATTCATTGCCACTACAAACTCAGTCCTGTATTTGTTATCTTTTTGACACTGTAGTTTATGTGACACCTCTGTCCCATTAAGTGTTGTGATGCTTACGTACAAGAATGGTCCCCTGCTTTGATAACTGTCTCCGTCTTGTAACAACATCAAGATTATTGAATTAATAAAATGATAATGTGATTCCATAGATCTTGTTAAAACAGTATTCCCTTTATAATGAATAGTTAGAGTGTGGTTTATTTCCTATTTTTATTATTTATGTAGCTCTTACAGGTTGTCTTTGAACAGGGGAGACAGATAAAAGTTAAAAGAATGTGTATATATATTTCAAACTTTGGGGCTTTTTAACTAAAATATGTAGCAGGTTTAGCATTGGGTTTGTATATAAATAGTATGTAAAATATGCATATATAAATAAATAAATATGTGTTTAACTGCCGTATTGGGGCTTAGATATAGCTCATAATTTAACACTTTAGTATCTTATGTGAGGACTTTAAAATACAGTAGAAAAGATTTTATGAAAATTGTGTTCTAGAAAGGATGATGGAGCATACTGGGAAGTTATACAACGTGAAAAAGCTTGTTATAAAATTGTTTAAGATATTTAAAAGCCACATGCTCACAAATCAAGCCTGCTAATCTTTTTGGCCAAGTAGATATAACATTATGTACTTCATATGTGATACTAACTTCTAGTAATTTCAGTTTCTTTTCTATGTTACACTATCATGCTTCCAAAAGTCTGCCCTAGCACAAGAGGCATTGGTGCTCCATAGTAAAAAACTTGAGGATTTTGTAGAGATACTGAAGTAACAAAGGTACCTGCAGTGCTGAAGTCATAAATATTTTGTTACATTATTCTTATGGTTCTTCATTATTGTCTTTACAGCCTCGATGAATAAAAGTCAAAGAAATGTTAGACACCAAAGAACTAAATCCATTCCCACAGTATACGGAAAATATAGATTTTATTCAGCCTGAAATCTCCTTTTAATGTTCCATGGACACTGAAGTCTAGATGGTTGGAGTGAGTTGAGGGTTGTGCAGATGATTTTTTTCAAAGATCTGTATACTCACCTGCTCCCACTGGATTCATTTCCAGAACCCACACATTGTGCTGTTACCTACAAAGTAACAGAGAGAATATAAGTGAGAAATGTTCATTTCTCAGTGTCTTTGCATCCTAAATTAGAAGATTTGGTTTGACATTATGCAACAATTGGCACTGTAGTTTTCTTCATTTAAGGAATTGCTCTAGGACATCTTACATTGGGCAAAATTTAGCGAGAGTCTGGCTTTTGCCACGTTAATGAGTTTGCTGTTCAGAAACTCCCAGTAATGACTGGGTCATCACTACCGACTACAAACAGATAGACAGATTGATGTGCATATATACTTCATTTTAAGGAGGCCCTAAAGCTTTGCGCTTTCCAAAGAAAAGGGAAATAGTCAGCTTAAACCTCTTCAGCAACTCTATAAACAAGAAGATGCCAACAGCATGTCTTCTTTTTTATTATCTGGTTGTCCTGTCTGTGTTCTCCTTCCATGTGTAAATCCTGCTCTAATTTCTTTGTGTTTGTTGTCACTATTTGATATTTATATAGTGTTCATAAAGTTAGTAGAGAAAAGAAAAATATCCAACTTAATAATCTTTGACTGGTCTTTCAATTGAGCTAACCATTCATATTTCTGCTTTTCCTCTTCTTAAAATTTTTTTCTAGCCATTGTTATGACTTGTAACGGACTCTGAATGCCCATAATTTAGAAAACTCTTCAGAGAACATAAGCTTGAGGTTTTTTTACCAGATAGATAAAATTATATTTTTTTGTCCTCAGGAATCTTTGCCATGGTTGGGAATAGTAACTATTCCACTGAAAGAAGCAAAAGTATAGTGAAAATTGTGAAATCTTTCACAATTTTAGTGTATCAGTATCAGTAGTAATAAAACGGATCAAGCATTGAACATTTCATTACAGATTCATTAAGTATTCTATTTATAATATTTTTATTGTGACTTTTCAGTACTAAAATGCTCTGAAATTTGTTATAGTAATTTTGGATTTAAAAAGGTGATTTTGAATAAGTTGAAACATTCCTACATTTTCAAAACAACATTGTTAACATTAATTTTTCCAGGCTGCATAATGTCGGGTTCATCCCAAAAACTTATGCTTTGGAATATCCCTCACTAATATTTGTATAAGAACATATTGGAAAAATTTTATTTTAGGTGAAAAAAAAAAAAAGCTGAATTGTTCCTAAGCAATATATTTTTCCCTTCAGAATTGCTTGTGAATCGCCTAAGTTGCTTTTCATGCTGTTGACTAATGCTCATGTTTGATAGTGCAGAACTGGGTTGTTTTTCTGTTTATTTGGGCAAGAGCAAAATTTTGCTAGAGGACCTGCTAGTTATATTTTAGTCTTGTTTTATGAAACACTAGCTTTTAACTTCCTTGAACTTCTGGATGGAAAATGTTTTTTCATCACTCATTCAATTTTTTTGTTATCACTTCTAATTTAAAGGCAAGTCTCCTTACAGACTTGAAGAGCTGTGGAAGCTCTGGTAACATGTAGAAGGTGGCACATGATCTTTTCATTAGGACTGCTGTAAACACTGTATATACGTGAACTGAAATACTGTCTTTTGTCAAAAGGAAAATATTCAGGGTCATGCAGTATTTAAATGAATATGTCTGGGTTTTGGTAAGCCCAGCTCTCGAAACAACCCTTATTCCTGAGGGCAGTTCTAGGGCCAGTTCTTGTTACTGTCAAACTTGGGGGCAAAGCTGTAGCTGAGTGTAGGTCACTGATGATTTCAGAGGTGAGTCAGGTGTTTGGGTAGACATGTGCATTTTCTTATGTTTGTAAGATAAAGTCCAGTGTAAAAAAAGATACCAATAAAGTTTTAATTGATATGACAAGAATTCAGTAAGATAATAATAGTAGAAAGCATGTTTTAGCCATCCCATTCCAAAACACATATTATGTTGGTAAATGGAATTATTTTTTCTTCATTAATTATATCTTTGCAAAAACTTTACGTATTTTTACACTTGTACGTACATGTCTATAGATAATAATTTGCTTTAATTGATGCAGAGGACGTTTGTGTTAAATGTCCAGTAAATATGGGAAATTAGCAATGAAGAAAGTGCTGGAATAGGAGGTGTTGTGGAATTGCCCTTGCTTAAATTTTGTTGAAATATTTTAGACAAATGTCTGTCAGAAACAAACCTATTACGTTTTTGAAGAGAAGGATGGGGTAGCTCTCTTGCCAAGGTGTCTTTTTTTGTTCTGCAATTTGCATAACAACTTTTTATCAATAAATACTTTTATTTCAGTTTATTTCTTTTAATTAAAAGTCAAATTAGATTGCTATTAAGTGCTTACAACAATAATGCCGATATGTATATTTAATGAACATCAGTTTGTGAGGTTTAGTTATGAGTAATCCAAATAGTGTAACAAAGAAGTTACATCTGTTTTTCTCAGAATAAATATCTGAATGCCATTAAGATAGTCTCTGAGTAGTTTCTAAAACTAAATAAATGTGAGAGGTAAATAAAATTTTGTACAGAAAATATTTTTAACAGCAGCCTATGTCTCAAATGTTCCAAAAGGTTCTATGCTTATTTCAAATTTACACAATAATACAAGTAATACTGAATTTTCATAGGCTCAAAGCTTTGTGATTAATTGATTTTTGTCTAGAAAGAGATAGAAACAAATTGTACTAAATCTGTAATTTTCAGGAAAACGGTTTTCAGAGAACTTTGGAAGGTACTGCTTTATTAAGTAGTAGGCACTTTCATTAAAAAAAAAAGTTTTGAAAAGATTTAAAATAAATAAGAACTTAAAAACTTACTGTTTTCAAAACTAAGGGAGAGGTGTTTCCACCCACTTACCCATTTTGGGGCTCTGGTTCCTCTCTGAGTTACAGGGAGTAAGGGACTCAAATTGCTCCCCTGCCAGCCTGAAAGCAGGGAGAAGAACCAGCTGTCAGGCTGCTCCTGCAGCTGCGGGAGCTGCTGCCACTCGCCAGCCCAGTGCACAGGGTGCCGGTATTGATCCAAAGTGGAATAGTTGGGAGAGAAGGCTGAGTTTCTGGAGCCTGCTGATCAGCTATCAGTCCTGATAAGTGAGACCCTTCAGTGCAGGTCCCAGCCGTGGTTTCAGGCCCTGCCCAGGTTCTCTCTCCGTTCGCTGGGGAAAGGGGAGGTGGGACATGGCCCTGCCCGTTGCAGCCTTTAAATGAAATGCAATAAACCCCACTTCTATGTGTTTTCAAAGGAGTCAACATTTTCAGTGTAAGAAGTGTAAAAATATTTTCAATATTTTCTTTTTTCTTATTTGGTTGTCAGAACTGCTTTTTTTCCTTTTTTCTAGCAATAATCATTTTATGTGGTTTACATTAATTCAAACTTAAGGTGTTGTGTCATACAGTGCTTGGTTTGAAATGTGCTACTACTATTTTTGACTGAAAGGAGTTGTATATTCAAAATGTCTTCCCTTGTAGGCCTATTAAAGCTCTTCAGTTCCTTATAAATATTGCATCATAAGAACTTTGAAAATATGCATTCTGTTTAGTAGTCCTGGATGTGCTATATATGGGGGGTTTTTTTCTGACAAGCAGTATCTAATAGCTAGTAAATCACAGTTCTGATCATCTTTTGAAAAGATAGATAATACTTTTATAAACATATAATGGCATCCTTAACAAAAATGCATTATTTAAGAAATAACAAAAATATTTAAGGTAGGTTAATGAAGATGTGTTCAAAGAGTGAAATAATCAAACTATTATCAGTATACAAGACTGAAGAAAATATGTTGTTAGGTGCTATACCATTTTTATGATTCCTCTTGAGAACGAGTTAGTTCAAATGAAGGTGCTCTGCCAGTTTTATTCAAAGATCCGTACTTAAAAATGACTAATTTTATAGCATGTATTTTCTGTTTATGTGCCTGTCAGTTTTAAACAGCCTTTTATATGCAAATGCACAATGACAGTTCTATATTCTGTGTCATTTCATCACTAGAGTTTTTCATGCTATTGGAATAATCCCTTAACAGATATTTATAGAGTTTCTACTGTTATTTTGACAAATCAGGCATTGTTATTAAAGTGATAAAAGAAAGTATTTCTAATGCTTTTTGCATTAGAAGTTCTAAACTTTTTTTAAAAAATTATGTATGTTTCCTAGTTCTATTTTAGTAAACCTTTTACAGAAACTGTGTCTTTCTAGTTCCATTTTTTATGCTAAGAAAAATCTGTTCTTGGAACTTGTTTCTAAACAGGTGTATCACTAAAGAGCCATCCTTATTGCTCTTTCAGTCATTTCATTGTGACTATAGCCAGCTGTGTATTCCATTAAGTTAAATCATGAATATCATATGCTTTACCAGTGCTGGATGTGGCTCCCCTTAGAGACAGATTGTTTGCCTGTAATTATCAAAGCAAACAAACACTGGTTTTTTATCTGTAATATTTGTAGTTTGGACAACTTGTCGCCTTTTCATGGGTGATATGCTCTCAAGGTAACAAGTTTGGAGGATTTCAGCTGTATTGTCCATTTCAGCGCACGCCTAAGCAGTGGCTAAGCAGAGAGTGGCTTGGGCTTGAAGGGATCTTAAAGATCGTCTGGTTCCAGCCCCCCGCCATGGGCAGGGACCTTTCCCCAGACCAGGTTGCTCAAAGCCCCATTCAGTCTAATCCTTAACACTTCTAAGGCTGTGGCGTGCACAGCCTCTCTGGTCAACCTGTTCCAGTGCCTCACCACCTCACATTTAAGAGTTTCTTCCTAGATTGAAAACTCCCATCTTTCATTTTACAGATGTCTTACCACTACAGGAAGAGAACACTGTAATTTCTAAAGAAACTTTTACATTTGCTTCATCCCTAGGTAGCACTTCTTATTTTGATACTAAACCTGTAGACTACAAACAAATAGAAAAAACAAAATAAAGTATTTCCATCGTCTCAAAAAAACCCCCAAAACATTGGCAGGTGGCATAGAAAGTCAGTGAAAGGACAGAGGCACTCACCTGTGTCTAATGAAGGAGGTGACATTTCGGTAAATGGACGGTATTTAAATATATGCTGTGTGTTGGCAATCTCCCAAGACTGCTGATGGAAGTGTTTCTGGGGAAAGGAGCAGTGTATTGAGGAAACTGATGCTTTGAGCTGTGTTATGAGAGTGGGACTGGGGACTAGCTAAATGCCTGGTGGGAGGCACCAGGATAGCAGAAACTTTCAAACAATACCAGCTGCTGAAACCATGGACAGCAAGTCTCTCCTTGACACATATTGTAAAACTGTATTTACCCCAGTTTATCTGCAGTTTTTTTCTGTGTTCTGTTCTGGATATCTCTGTTACTTGAGTTAGTGGTGTAAATCTTCTGTTGCTTGAGAGCAACACATGACGCATGGGACAGTTTTTCTGCCACTGTCACCCCAGAACCCTGTGGCTTTTCAAATGAACTGTCAACATGTCCAGATTTATCTTGTCTGACCTAGGGCATTTAATTTTAGGTAGCCTTGTTTGAAGCAAAGTGAGTCTAACCTGTGTTGCAATAGAGACAGATGTAGACAATGCTGGTTTTACAAGGATGGGACTAGTCAATGGATTTGCATGTTGTATTCTGTTGCCTCTACAAAGTGCTCAGGTCAAGCAATATCAGTGAGATGCTTAAAATGTTATTGTACAAACCTGGCGCAAGTCAGTGGTACATAAGATAATATGAAATTATTAATGTTAATATTCTAATGAGTTCCCTGTCAGGCTCAGGTATCTAATAAGAGACAAAGAGAGGAAGCTTTTGCCATGGTAAACTTGTCTGTTACAGTTTATCCATTGGATTCCATTTCAGTCCTTCAGTACTTCTGATCTCTATAAGCATTTTTCTCTATTAGAAGACACTTAGGAAAATTCCTGATTAAAGTTAACCAAAATATTGAGATTTTATTCTATTATTCACTTTCTGTATTAATAATTTCTGAAAAGACTAAAAAGTATTCATGCTAATAACCATGTCATTGCACACCAGGGCAGATCTGACTTCAGTCCTGAAACACTGCATTTGATATACAAATAGGTGCATTTGTATGACCAAACAGCAAGACAGATAGCAAAACAAAAATCAGAAATGTCTACTCGGTATATGCAAATGGCTGCATTACACACCCAAAAGGCACATAAACAATAAATACTGACAAATTATTCTAAACTGCACTGCACTGTTTTAAAAGTTTTAATTAATAAAAGGCTCTTTTCAAATTCCTATAGGAAGGTCACGTATAAAAAGGTTCACATATAAAAAGTACAAAGCAGTTCCCTGGCCTGATGAGTGATTTCTTGCCATAGTTCTGGCATCTCTTGACAGTGTTGGTCACTGTTTCTGTTTTCTTGCGCTGTTTTAATCTGTGGCTGTTCAGTGGGGAACGCTAAGGTTAGTGGTTAGAAATGAGTGGGTGACTGCATCATCTCTTATTCTCTTTATAGCCAGCTTTACCCATTCATTGTCTACACAAAATTAATTGTCATGTAGTGAAGAGCTCGAAAGCAGCTTGCTTCATCTGCTCCAAGAAGCACATAGATGGGCTACAGACCTGCATTTCATGATTGCTGGTATGGCCCTCTCTTATCACAAACTGATCAAAACAGCCTAAAAGTGGACAGATAAGGGATTTTATTCAACCACTAGACAGGGAAATAGGTGAATTGGATTAATCTCAAGACTTCTTGAAAGCCTGAGAATTGTCCACATGTCAGCTGCTCTTTGGACCAAATGATAGTTTTTATTGCTTAAGTGTGACTGAGATCCGTCCATTTTACCCAGAGGTAGGAGCAACTAACACCAGTTAATCCCCATCCACTTCTGGTGAATGTACATAAAGCTACAGAGTACTTGTCAGCCTTGACAGGGTAAATGGAGAACTGTCCTATTAAAGGCTACTTTGGCTGAGATCAAAAAATGTTTCTTTTATCTCTATCTAAATAAAATACATAAGATATGCTACTGATATGCTTGGATACTCCATTTTCAATCTGCACCTGCAGCATGTGCCTTTGCTATGGCTGCAGAGTCAAAGGAGAGGGGGCAGGATTTGGAATTAAAATCTTGGGTATATTGTGTGTGTCCTGGGCAAGCAGGTAGTCTTACCTTTCTATCTGAAACAGTCCTAAACTGGGGTTTTTACATCTTATGTGCAAGGGTTACAAGAGAGAATAGCTCTGTAACCCACATGCTGGCCACAGTTTATGCCTAGAGTGTGTTTATGTCAGTTGGAGAAAGAAATTTTTGTCTGCCATTTGGACCCATGTAAAGTTATCTTTATTTTGCTGGTGGTGATAGCTATATGTTGTTAAGAAATGGGGGGAGGAGGGAGGAAGGGCGGGAAATCGGGAGGGAAAAGAGTAACTCTTTAGACTAGGAAAAATATGTTTTCAAATGTTCATTTTTAATAAATATTTTCTTAATATCTACTTGATCCCAAGAGCAGACACAGAACATGCTCATGTGCACATTTAGGCATATAGCAGTGTAGACTGATTTTACATGGGCATACACAACGGCTGGAGAAAGCCCTGGCTCCTCCTGTTGATGAGGAGACAGGTTTTCTAAGCATTGTGCAAGGAAAAATTGCACTGCCTTTTCCATAACTTTAAGCTCAGGGAAAAGGTGCACAAGACTAAGTCATAGCAGTGCCTCAGTGCACAGAAAAGCATCAGGCTAGACAGATGTGAATGTCTGGCAATTATACACATGTCCTTTAGTTGGACTGTGGCTTGGGGATTGTGTAGCTTTGAAAATCCTACTGCATAGATGCTGGTCATGCATGTTCTAATAATAGCAATCTCCATATTTCCAAAATAGACCCTGATTCATTCTCCTGGTTTTGCACAAGGTGTAATGCTTCATGTTAGTTCCCTGGCCAGTTGGTGAAGAGAGGAACACATTTCAATTCAATATTTGAAATATGCAAGATGTAGTGGAACTGAATTATTTTCTGATTGTATCTGGATTTGTGTTTACTATTTGAAAACTTTTTTGGGGGGAAAATGGAGTTGCCACCATTTTGTATCTACAAGTTTCACACTCTTGAGTTTTATGCTGAAAAATGGCAAGAGTTGTGCTGGTGAGCTGGTAAAGATGTTTCTCTTGGCTAGACTCTACTTCCTCTTAAAACAGAAACTCTTAGAGGGGATAGGAACAATTATGCACTTGTGAAGATCTGGAAATACAGATGAGAGCCTTCAGCCTGTGCACATTTTACAGCATAAACAAAGCAAATGCAGAAAATTTTAAGGAGGTGGTAATTGAGTTTTCTTGGGATGGAGTTTGATTTGGCCGTGTGGGGAAGGAGTATTTCAATTTGTTTGGATGCATTTTGTTGGAAAATTCGAGTATCAAATTAAATTGCTTTAAAATGCAATGTGCTATTGGAGTTTCTTTAAACTAGTAGAAAACTAAGTCACCCAAGGTCAGCAGTTAGCTGAAATTTTCTAAAGCTGTCTTGTGTCCACTGGGAATTGAAACACAGCAACAGTAAAATAATCCCATCATTAGGACAATATACTGATTTTTTCAAATTTTAACATTAACAATACATTTTAATTTATACTATTTGATGTATATACTGAGGATCATCTGTAGGTCACATAGTTCTAGTTTGAAAGCGTACCAGATATTCCACTTCAAGAATAATTTTAGTGGCTCCAAGCGTCTACACCTGGGTAGTTCTTTTCTTCTTCACTTCTGTGGGGTTCATTCACGCACTGCTGTTTTGTTCTGCTGTCTAAAGGAAAGGAAGTCTTCACCAAATGTAACATGCCTATATGGGTGGTGTTCCTTATGATTCATGGAAACAAAGCTCTCACACAGAACAATTCAAAATTCAGAACAGAGCTCAATTTATTCAGTCTGAATTGCCATCTAAAAGAGCTTCTCTCTTTCTCTCTTAAGTGTATAAATAGTATATAGACACTCCTTCTAATTTGTACTGTTAAAGTTACAAGCTATGGTTTGCCTGGCTACTGGCTGCATACTTGCTGGCATTGTCTTGTGAGAGGGAAACAGTGCAGATGGATTGGGAGTTTCTGATATCCAAATAGTACAATACTTCTGGAAAACTAATTTGGTTGGTGAGCCATATAGTCCTTGGGCTTTCTGTGCGTCTTATAGCTCATTGTGATGGTAATTTTTTACATGTACTGTAGCTCATTGGAAACTGGACTGAAACTTGAAGTGTTATTGGCCGTCAAATAGTTTCAGACATTCGTGGGTGTCACTGATCTAAAGCAAATAGGTATTGTTGCCCTAGAACTTCATACCCCATTACTTGCATTTCAGTCCATAGAGCTTTAAATAATGCTTGTTCTTGAAGCACTTTTAAACTGAGAAATAAATTTAAGTTTCTGTTTTAATTCTTGTTCCTGTAGTATTTGAAAAGCATGTGTCAATGAAGAGCTGAAGTATACATTGCTGTGTACATGAATAAGCTGTTACCCTTCATACGCATCCATATGGCAGGGTTGTCAGAGGGAAAAAGGCAGACTATCTTCAACGCAATATAGAGGGGTGTCAGTAGCCTTTGGTCTTTTTGCTTATCTGGTTTATAGGTTTCTACGTTTCAAACTTTTAGCATTTGTGCGTCTGTTCATTACTGCTTCTCGGTGGAAAAAGTGGAATACCTTGGGCAAATTCACTTCTTCCCAAGGATTCTCACTGCCTCTAAGACTTGAAAGTGCAATTTGCTGTAAAGCACTAGGTAACAACATAGAATTTGAAATCCATTACTCTGTACTGATAAGGTTTATCCTGAAGAACCTTTATGTACACTGACCATGACTTGGAAAATGATATCACAAAATCAGATTTTTTTTTTTTTATTCAGTTATAGTATTATATTCAGTGTAGCAAGAAATGGTTTTGCATGACAGTACACATGTAAATGTCAATGCATATGTCATTTGCAGTTATCTGAGTGTTCTGTGAGATTCACAGTGATCATGTTGGAGAAAACTGTCTCTGTTGCACTAAATAAAATGTGCTTAGTAAAAATTGCTAGCAATTTTTTTTCTAGACATACAATGACATGGTAAGAATACAAAACAAAACTACCAGAAACAAACCATTTCTCAAGCAGTAATATCTATGGGACAAGTGATCTAAATTGGTGGAACAAGGAGAGTTCATCACTGCACTGCAAAAGGACTTGAAATATAACCTAAAGGCAAGTGAAATACTGATTCCAAGCTTTGAAATAACAGCAACAAATTTACCTACAGACATAAGATGCATGGAAGCAATAAAGGAATTATCCAAGTCTTACACACGCAATCTGATTATTCTGACCAAAGTGTTAATTGGATCCTAACTGCCAGATCTGATATCTGTAGTCTTGTAGTGGGAACCTTTCAAAGTGATGAACTGTAATTCACCGAGCTGCTTGAAGCACTTGTAATTTACTCCATGTCATGCTATGAAGAGCCTGACCTAATGGACTTTACATTACCTGTAATGCTGGAAACCTTTCAATGAAACTAGTTGGTAAAAAGTAATAGTGGAAGTCTATTCAGAAAAGGGAACAAAACTACATTTTAAACACTGTTTTATATCCATATAAAAAGTTGGTCATTAAGCAAAAGATGAGCAACTGAAGTCAAATATTTAAACTGGAATATTTCTCAGTGGTGAGGTGTCTGGTAAATTTTAAATTAAGTAGAAGTGATTAATATGAAAAGAGAACCTGAGATAGTTCTAAATGGTGTGGAATATGTTGTGCTTCAGATGGCCATGCATGAAATTCCCTTTCTTGAATATAATATGTTATAAAATGTGGTTTGAGGTAACCATTGTTCCCTACTGCATCTTAAATCAATATTCAGAAATACTGAGGGAACATTTATCTATAAAAATATGTTGCAGTTACGGAATGCTAAATAGAGTCCAAACTTAGGTGCCCCATGCAGGAGGCTGATATCTGGTGGAAAGTAAAGACTTTCTTTTCCCGTAGATGACGTTGGAAGACAGCTGTAATAAGACAGGTGCAGTCTGCAACCACTGAAACAAAAGCAGTGCTATGAAAGAGGTCACATTTGTTCAAATTCTTATTCTGATAAGGGGTTGGGTGAGCAGTGGAAGGTTATTTAGCCTGTTTGTAGTATTTCTGCCCCATGTTTACCCAATGATGCTCTTTAAATGGTGATAGAGAAACTACCACTAGTTACCACCTTGCCCTGCAAAGAGTTGGGCTGTCTCCTGTGCTCCTGGGAAGCAGCACTGCACTTGGGCAGCTCCTCTCCACTGCTCTCATTCCTCAGATATTTTGCAGGGGCCAGTAGGAACCCAAAACTTAGGAATAAATTCCCTTCTACAGTACATCAGAGAAGATGCACCGAAGTATAGCTGATACCTGCCCATCTCAGTATCAAAAAGCTAAGCTTATGTTTCTGTGTTCCTGATGTATATAATCAATATATGTCAAAAAATTATTCCATAGTACACTACAACTTGGAAAGGATACTTGAAAGGGGGTGGAAAAGTACTTTCTATTAGTAGCCAAGCCTACATAATTATTGAAGAAACATTTCCTGAGATGTTACATTTTAGTAAAAGCATGAAGAATTTTGTTAAAAACATTAAGGAAGTTTATTGCTTGGTCTTGATGTATTTAGCCTTTACACTTTTAATTTTCTAAAAATTCCTGAAGATCTGTGACCTGAGATATCTATAGCACTGGGTTTGGTGTTGTAGGTATTTATTTGAACTGTTTAATAATGCAGCTGTCTTACATAAATGTGCCCAATCAGGGATTGTATGATAAGGAGCTCTCAGGGCTTCTTTCTACACTTTTTTTTTTTTTTTT
>WEKY01048180.1:19653-24653 GCA_013390045.1 Picathartes gymnocephalus
AAATTAAATTGCACTGTAAACAGGGAAAACAGGAGTCCTGATACACAATAGGTGTATCTCTGTTACTTTGTTATTTTTCCTATTGCATGGCTCCTAGGGTTTCTCTGGTGATAAACTTCAGTAATTTGTATCAGAATTTATATTTCAGAAGCATGTAACATTATCTAAACTGCATAAAATTGGGCAGTATATATTGTCAGTGTACAGGGATCATTATGTATTCTTGTTCTCTAGTCACATGAGTTAATGCACAGCTTACAAATACCACTCAGTTTATTCTCAGCTCTTTTTGATATCATAGAATCAGGAAGATTCAAAAGGTCATTATTATGATAGACACTCTACATGTATACCAAAGTAGGAAGAGAAGAATGCAGTAGTTTCATCTTTTAAAATAGTTGTTCCCTGCTGAAAAGCCTGATCCTGTATGGTGTGTGGTTTCACACCTACATTTATTTTTGAGAGGAAAGATTCTCCATTAAACATTTAATTACACATCTTTCAATAAGCCAGAGAGACTTGTCTTACGGAACACTTCCATTCTCAGATCTGTCACTTAAAATATGATGTGATTTTGGATTAATTACATAAAGGCGATGACTTGTTTCCTCTGTCTGTAACAAAGAAGTAATTCCTACCTACCTTAAACCGGCTCTGCATATGACTAATATATGTGATTTTGTGACTCTTCTCAAAATCACTGAAAACTAAGGGAAGGGTTTGTTGTAAATTTCATTATCAGTACCTGACTTTCAAAATAAAAGATACTTGGAATAAAAATAGTGTGTCTTTGCTAGTTGTATTTGGTGGGATTGGTCAACACTTCTCGAAAATATGTGTGCAGTACTTGAAGGCTTCTGAAAAATGCAAAAGCTTATTGCAAGTTCAGGCTACCTATCTATTTATGCCATTAAAAATACGATTTTTGTAGGTAACATGTAAAAATATAAATTTGTCTGATTGCTATTATCGATTAGTTCATAAGAACAATAGATGAGTGTTTACCTGGAAAGCTTCTTTACAGCTAAAGCTGAATTTTTAATGTACAGCAAAAGAGTGGTGTTAAATGCACAGCCTTAGTCTCCACTATTTCTCTATTAAATTGATCTGGGATAAACCCAGATTTTTTATCCTTCCAAGAAGTTCTGTTTTCATTTTTGCTTTCATGTTCATCTATCTAATTTCCAATATCAGTGTTTTCATTCTGACTCGTAGCTTTTCTTTATTTGGTACATTAAATGCAGTAATAAAGCAAATTACAGTTGTTCTTGCCTGAAATGCTATTTAGATGTGTTAAAAATTGTTTGTTTAGATATCTGTGGTTTTATTTAGTGGGATTTATAAGCTAGTACAAAAAATGGGGGATAGCCTGCAAAAAAAAAACATGAGAAATTTCAAAATATGATGTGTCCATCTGTGTCCATCGTGGGGCCCATGGATTTATGTGTTCTTCAGAGGGTGTCCCATCCGTTGTGTTTTGTAAGATTGCATACCCAATCATCTTCATGGCGGAGTTAGGAGTTCAGTGTCTTTGAGGATGCCATGTAACAAATAGGTTGCAGTTATAAATCATGTTTCACTTTTTCACTTCAGTTTTTCATGAGAACTTTAACCAAGAATTTTGAGGAGTTTGTGGCCCACTCAAAGGAACAATCCTATCTCTTCACTGGGTCACTAGATTGTAGATACATTGAGAGATTTCTATGAAAAAGAGTCAGAGATTGCCTGTCTGCTAAATTTTTTTGTAAAATCAGATTGGAAATCTTGGAAAACAAGAGACCTTAAATCAAGGAAATATACCTAATACATGTAATTGGTCATAAAATAGCAGGTTTCAGATAGTCTTCCAACCCAGATAGCACAGTAGCACTGTGCCAGTAAAAAAATAAAGTACAGTCTGATGTATCACTGAAGGCTGTGAAATGTACCAATTTATATTACCTAATGACAATTAGAGAAATCTCTTTGCTCAGTGTGTTCTGCTAATGTAAATTTCAAGCAGTTTTCAAAATGCCTTGTCCTTTATCTGTGGGAAAGAATATATGTATCAGGTATGATACACACATATGTATCATTACATAAAATTCTTTTAAAGACAA
Organism: Picathartes gymnocephalus; assembly: GCA_013390045.1. Classification (NCBI taxonomy): domain Eukaryota; kingdom Metazoa; phylum Chordata; class Aves; order Passeriformes; family Picathartidae; genus Picathartes; species Picathartes gymnocephalus. Next base: position 21,753 of record WEKY01048180.1, read on the forward strand.
TATTATATTCATAAATCTGTATTTTTACTAATGATCTTGACTGCCAGTTTTTTTCATGCTTCTGTCCATCATCCTGAAAAACAGGTATTTTATTTCTCTAGCTTGTACAGTTGAAAGGAACTGTTGAAAATTACAGAAAAAACAAATTTTGTGAGAAAAGCTGTTAGAATGTATTGCAAAACATGTGTGTCTCTATGCATAAGAGCATATATGCAGTTAGGGAGATTCAGAGCAGATACTGCAAAAGCTAACAAAAATATGCCTGGTGAAGGGGAATGTATTTCAGACTGAGGAATACAGGACTCTTGTGGTACCATGAGTCTTGGTAAACGCCTTACAGGCTGGAGTCTTTAGCACAGAGTATGAACAAATCAGTGCCAGTTACAGAGTTAGGTAGATTTTCATTCAGTTTAGATCAAGATATTAACATTTTGGTACATATTATAATAGTAAGCATGTAAGTGTTAGGAAAGTTCTTGCAAGGTTTAAAGGTTAAAGGTAATAGTTTAATTGTGAAAGCATCCATCTTCCTCTCTGCCTTCTCCTATCTGTGTGACCTGCGGTAGTTGAATAGCATCACTGAGATAAAATTGTTACAAGAAGGCAAATTCAGATCTCAAACAGAGGAGATTCTTTGTGACTTCAGAGGAAATTGAATAGTGACTCCAGTCAGTGAATTTTATTCTTTGTTTATGCATCCCAAAGTTGTAAAAACCTGTTTTTCTTGTCTTTAGTACTTGCTAAACTTAAAATAAAACTTATTGTATAGATATGTGGTGTTTCCAATACTACAAAATTAGATGGTACAAAGTGTAACAACCAGAATTAATCATCTGAAATTTAGGTGTCTAATCAAAGTGAGTCTGCACTCCATGGGGAGAGACAGGCACATTCACAGTGTGGGCTTAGTTCCGTGTTAAAATAAATCCCTAAACTAGATCAGGATTTCTTTATTCTGTTGATAATGGAAGGAGTACAGGGATAGATGAGCTTAAATTCCTCCCCACAAATTTCTGAGTGGAAATCTTGTTTGTCTTTTCCATTTGTATTTTAGGGTAAAACCTTCAGAATTTTTATTCTTAAAATTAATTTGATATTTGCCAGAAGATTATCAGACTTTTTGTTTAAGGCTGGTATGTTTACTTTAAGACTCTTAATTAGTCAATGTTTTAAGACTATAGTTTATGCTGTGATGAATTGTGTGAAAAGTAGTATTCTGTGTAATATTATATGAGGTAATTTCTTCTGAAAGTAAAGTTCAGTGGACTTGTGTTTCTTTTTTCCTCTGTTTCATTTATACAAAGTCTTTCGGGATAAATTCAAGTAATAGAAACATTAGAAGAGTTTTCCCTCTTAAAATTGGCTCATGATTTAATTTATTAATAATAATATTATTTTTGCTGATTTACAGAAGACTGGAATGTCCCACAATATGTCACAAAACAGTATTTATATGCCAGCTAGCTATTATATACAGAAAAAACATTTGAATTTTGCTAGACAAGCGCGTAGCTGCTTTTTCATGGGTGGAAAGCCTGGCTTGCTGACAGCTGTTTGACTGTGTCCTGGGTAGCTGGAGCAATGGTTTCACATTGTGTGCCTGCCACAGCGCTCAACAAATACCCCAGCTTCTTTCATAGGACTTTTCTCTCCTACATACACAATGAAACATATTTGCTGTGTCTTTCCAACTCACACATCTATTCCTGAGAACATGTGGGTGTTTATGCATTTGCAGACACTTGATCTCAGTGCATAACAAGTTGAAAATAAAGCCATGTCCAAAACAGCACCTACACGAAAATGCATTCTTAGGGTTTAGTGGAAAAACTAATAATCTAATGCCAAGGTTTCCCAACTTTCAGTTTTCAGTTAGGAACACTGAGAACACGACTCTCACTGCAGAGACCAGGTGACGGAGGTGGTGGTCCTTGCTGTGTACCCTGATATATCCATGACGTTTTTATTCCTGTATGAATCAGACCTTCTTAAAAGACCAGCTGAGCAAGAAAGTTTTCCTTCTACTGAAGTGATGTATTATGCACCATTTTTTTTCAGCTAAGCGTCCTTATTGTGGAAAACATTTACTGCTTAAAGATACTCTTTTTTTTTGTCTGCCTTAATCATATCCTTTGAAACAGTCTCAATAGATTTTTCTATTCGTAACATTATGACACTTGATAAGATGATTGATTATGAAATGTTCAGAGCCCTGCCATGTGATCGTTTATTTTTAAATACACATTTGTACTAGCCAATGCTTAAATTTCTTGCAGGAATACATAAGAGATGCGAAACATAAAGCTTGAGTCTGATCGAAACTGATGCCTCTGGAAATAGAGTGCCACAGTACTGTGGCCTTAAAATAACAGATTCTGACTGAAACTGGAACTATACAGTGATAAATACTATGCAAAAAATTATGGGCCGTCTTTGGTACAAAATAAAAGAGATGTACTACTGTAATGCAGGCAAAGTAAAATGTGTTTGATGATGATATCTTTCTTTCCCTGTGCAGGTGCCTGTGTCAGTGGCCATGATGACTCCCCAGGTGATCACCCCTCAGCAAATGCAGCAGATTCTCCAGCAGCAAGTGTTGTCTCCGCAGCAGCTTCAAGCACTTCTCCAGCAGCAGCAAGCAGTTATGTTGCAGCAGGTAATGTGTGTTACCTGCTTCGGACTGTTAGCACAGGGCATTCACACAAATGTCAGCCAGATTTTATGGGTCTTATTTTGTAAAATTTCGTTGCTCATTACACCAAAAAGAATGAAAATAAACATGAAACTTCTCAGTCTCTAATTTTTTTTTTTTTTTAATTGCTGAAGTGTGAAATCGCACTTTGAAACATTCAATATTATACTAAAACCAGGAGCAGCAGCAGTGGCAGATGCATTACAAAT
>WEKY01048180.1:27153-36664 GCA_013390045.1 Picathartes gymnocephalus
TTTAATAACTGAGATTAAAAAGAAAAAATTTGTTTTTATGTTTTTGGCTTTCTAGCCTTTACTGCACACTTTACTTTTTGTTGCATTTGCTTCTTCTTTCCCCCTACCCTCTGTTCTCTTTGTAGCAGCAGCAGCAGCAGCAGCAGCAGCAGTTGGCAGCCCAGCAGCTTGTCTTCCAGCAGCAGCTCCTCCAGATGCAACAACTTCAGCAGCAGCAACATCTGCTGAACCTTCAGCGTCAGGGACTCATTTCCATCCCACCTGGCCAGTCTGCTCTTCCTGTCCAGTCTCTGCCACAAGGTATTTCAGTAATATATAATTGAAGAAATTTCTAAATTCACAACTTTATAGGCATTCTATTTGCATCTAAACTTCAGAAGTTTCCCATTATGAGACTTAAGCATATTTTGTAATTGAAACTTTATTATTCATATTAGCAAATTTTTTGTATGCTGATAAATTTTACAGCATGCTCTTATGGAAAAATAAAGGCAGCTTTTTAGTGTTTTTTTTCCGATGTGGAAAGTGCATATTTATTGAGCTTATGTGCTGAAAACAATTTCTTAGTAGCACAATTCAAGCATCTTTGCTTTTCTCTAAGGAATCACTGAAATCTGATTTAGTGGAATGTTATTTCATTTCATATAAACAAACAGGTATAAAATACATCTGATAGTGATATTAAAGCAATTCAAAAGCTCACTTTGTTTTCTTTTTCTTCTAAGAAAATTAAGTGTTTGGCATTAAAAAGCATTTTGAATCTTCAGTTTATGGAAAGTGAATTTAGGGACAAGCCTTAGTATTTATTTTCTTTTCTATTCCTTTGTATTAAATAGGTTAAATAGAACAACAAGTTTTGAAGGTGGTGATTCCAATAGTAATGAACTGTGACTGACAAATAACAGTAAAGACTTTCAGAAAAAAATTCCTTTTGTCACTTTGATCAGGATTTCTCAATGATGAAAATGAGCTCAAACTCTACTACTTGAAAGAAAATAGGGCACACACTTTTGAAACGTAAATTAACTTGGAGATAAATGCTGCTTACATTTTAAGATAAGGTCAGTCTTCCCATCTAAGGGACTCTGTCTATAGCCTGTGAGGTATGTGTTTCTGGTTTTTTTACCATAGAGAGTTGAGCTAAGTGTCTGTCATAAAAATTACACAATAATCTGATGTCTGATACCTCAGTCCTGAAATGAGCATTGTTTAGACTATGTTAATGACAGGTAACATTATTTTTAATTGGTCTTTATGCATGTAATTAGTTCCTCCATCAGATAACTATTATGCAATTGAAGCCTCAGAAATCAGATGAGCAAAAGCTGAGTACACAGTATATAGACAATGGTCTAAAAAACCCCCCAAAACCCCAAAACACAACAAACAAAAAAATAAACCAAAATGATGAGGAAATCAGAGATTACAAATAAATGTGTTAATTTCATTGTGTAAAAAAGCTACAACACAAACATATCTAAAGTTGTAAAAGCTACAACGAAAACGAGTCTTACTACACTAAACAGAATTAAAAAGGGGGAAACGAGTTGATTCATAAATTTGGAGATGAGAGACTGGTAATGCTGCTTTCTTCTGTACGATTGGCTTGGACCAGAATCAAAAAATGAATGAAACACAACTTCCCTCTGAACTGTTTTACTTTTTGCAGTCTCCACTTGTGCCATCTGTTGCTAGAGGAATTCCTCAGGTTTTCTCTCACATTAAGCAATCCCCATAAATTTCCCTCAGCACTCCTACCCAACTGCATTGATATTCATTATTTTAATGCAACACTCATTCATCCATTTCTAATATAAAAACACAGAAAAAACCCCTTTTTACTAGTTCTTAGGAGTAAACAGTTCTTTTTAAGACCTTTCTTTTACTCAAAGAATTAAGTCCAACTGAACTAATGACAAAAAAGATTGATAATAAAGAAATAAGAAATTACAGAATTTTACAGTTAAATTATATATGGATTATTATTGTTGAAGTAAATTAATCTCTTTTTTGCTTTTGCCTTGGTGTTTTTTCTTTGTAATGAATTTCATACAAATATTTAAGTCTTCCATTTTTAAATTAAACCTTCATAATTGAATTAAGGTAATACACACTAGATGCCTTAAAAGTATGTTTTTCCACTTCTGCTGTGCTGTGAGAGATATAAGATAGTTATGCAGAAGGATTTACACGTGTAACACAGATATTTTTATAAGCATCCATTCAGTTTGCTCAGTTACACGGATGGTTAGAACACTGAAAGTAACACAGGGGATTTGTGTTTGTAAGTTATTGGTCATAAAGAGTCCCATAAACCACAAATTTTTATTGGCAAAGGGGTTTACATTTGATAGTGTGAAGAGATGTGTCTTACAAGTACAGCTGTGAGGTTTGCGTATATAAACTGTATTTTCTTCATAGTTTCTGCCTTTAAATAACAGGAGTGTTTCCCATGTTTTCTTGATGGTCACGTATCACAAATAAGATGCAATAGGTGTTTTAGCATCTGTTTTGTGACCAGGTTTTAACTATGCTGTATCCAAAACCAGTGATTTGCTGTAAGTTGCTTCCATGTATTGCTGCATTGATGCTAGTTAAATGCAAAGAACTGTAAATTACAGCAGTAAAAAACCCCAAACAAACAAACTAAACAAACAAAAAAACCCCAAAACCCCAAGTTTTGATCAGTCCATATTGGAGAAGGAAAAACAGTTGCATGGATGACTTTTATAGTGATGGTTTTATTAAACATTTACTGAAACATAAAAATACAGTAGATAGAGGTAAAAAGAGTTACGAAAGTAATATTAAAATCCCTAAATTTTTGGTGTTTGTAAATTTCATAGAAAATCAGTATTTGACGTTTTTATTATAGTCCATAATTTTTATTCCACTCTTGGTCCTTTTCGTGATCCTTTCCCCTTTAATATATTGTGGAGAGAGTATTTTAAGGGTTGTCACAACCCATGAAACTTCAAAAATTTTACATCCAGACTGAAATCTGTCAGCCATCTTACAAGTGTGTAGCAAAGAGATTTGGACTTTTTTAGCTACAGAACCCACAAAATTGCAATAATTTACAATTAATTACAAATCCCTTATTAATTTTATACTTCTTAAGTGCCTGCCCATAATCCTTTTATCCTAAAAGGCAGCCTTTCAGGGTCCTCTGAAGAAGTGATAAAATTAACCAGCCTGACCCTAGAGAGAAGTTTCTTTCTGGTTTAAAAAAAACCCTAGGTGAGCTAGGCAGTCTGGGGGCCCAGCTCCATCTGCAGAGGAAGGGGCTGCCCAGCAAATGCCCAGACGGGCAGGACATCCCTGCCCATGGGATAGACCATTGCTCCAGCTGCTCCCAGCCCTCCTACATTCACCCAGCTTGTGGGGCAGCTTTTACGCAGCTCACACAGGACCCAAAGTTTGATGATCTCAAATTAAATTCTTCTCACTACAAGACGAAATATCTGATTACCTAAACAGATGGTTTTATTCTTGGTTTTGTGTTTGTTTTTTTTCAGTAGAGAATTAGTTTATTTTTTTCAACAGTGGGAGGAGTAATAATGTACTTTGTATATCATGCCACCTAAATGAATACATTATTTCATTTTGATTTGTGATTACATTTGCAGGTAACTGTTATTTACGACACTAAAATAGGTTTTCTGCAGTGTTGCTGGGACATACCTCATGAACTCAGCAGTAATTACTTACCTTCATTAAACAATTACAGCCAGTATTACCATCATTCCTGTTACCCATCTCTCTAATGCAATAAATTAGAGCCTGGCTTCTTTGCTTGCTTCCTTAAAACCTAGGGTTTTGCTATACAAATATGATATAAACTCCAGTTTTAGGACTTACAATCAACTCTTTCACTTTTTCCTTCGCTGAATTTGCCAATGGGCATTGGTATCTAATGTAAAGAAGCAGGACTCGAGGCAGTAGTCTAAAAATGAGTTGCTTTCATAATTTAAAAAAAAAATTCCCCTCCACCCACTTTGTTTCCACATTTCTCCCAGAAATTATTATTTCTGTAAATAACTACTAATCTATTTTTAATAGCTTCTAATACTTCATGGTGAGATAGCTACTGAGAAGTATTAAGGAACTTCCTGTACTTTTTCATAATTTTTTGTTGAATCTGTTTTAGTAGTCAAAGTTTGTGTGATCTCAAAATAAAACATTATCTAATAAATAGATTTGCCAAACAGTAAAAAACAGTCTTTACACTGTAGCTTATTTATCAAAAACAATATACTCAATGAAAATTTTGAATGAACAGATGCTGTCTAGTACTTTTCAGGACCAGGAATGTGAGCTCTCTCATTAAAAAAAACCAAACAAAACAAGCAAACAAACAAACAAAAAGAAAAAACAAACAGCCACCCATAATATTTTGATTCAAACAACACCAGCATTTTGAATGTCTTACATTCCAGCAGATCTAGATACCATGACCATGTGTTACCTAATTTCAGTTATTGAGATGAAATACTGAAGACAGATTTTAAGATACCTCTGGAACAAAACATGTCAGGCTGAAAAACCTGGCTTTGAAATCACAAGATCTCTGGACTTCACATTCTTTTCTGCATTTAATCTAGTATTCTTCAAAAGTGAGATGTCAAACTCACAAAGTCTGGCAGTGACAGAACGTGTATATTTTCTAATGAACTCTTCATCTTTCAAAATCTGGATTTCCTATCTTAGCTGCATGTTCAGTGGCAAGATAAGTGAATGCTCACAGCCCTTCTCTTGCCTGTGTTTTCAGTCTTTACTTCAGGCAGAAGTATATTGTACTGTAGGTTTCCATGACTTCATGCAAACTTGAGCCAGACAACCCTAACACGTATGTCTGAATACATTTGACGAGACACTGCTTTTTGTGACCTAGGATGAATCCTGGAAACTGCAAGTTTCCAAGCTGCAAGTAGTACTCTACTTAAAAAGAGCAAGTCTAAGCTCTTTTTTGTTTTATGTTCATGAATTTATGGATTTATGGATTTATGAATTTATGTTTTACTACATGTTGATTGTGCTGGTAAAACAGCATCAGCTTTATTGTTGGCATTAATCCATTAATAACACTGAGGTCATTAAATGAAACTCTTTATTTTGTTATATTAGTGGGGCTCTCTTTCATTTTATAGCTGGCTTAAGTCCTGCTGAGATTCAGCAGTTATGGAAAGAAGTGACTGGAGTTCACAGTATGGAAGACAATGGCATTAAACATGGAGGGCTAGACCTCACTACTAACAATTCCTCCTCTACTACCTCCTCCACCACTTCCAAAGCATCACCACCAATAACTCATCATTCCATAGTGAATGGACAGTCTTCAGTTCTAAATGCAAGGCGAGACAGGTAATTCTGATGAGATTTCAACTGTGCTTATCATTTGATGTAAAGCGGTTGTATAGCATCTTAAGTCACATGCTTTCCAATCAAAAAATAGCACTTAATACAGGTTACTTAATAGATCATGGAAACCTGATTTTCTAAAATTGTTTACCAATAGGGCATAATTTTCAGTAATGATGTCTAATTGTGCAGACATAATAAAATTGCCTGCATGTGGTTTTGTAACACATGAACTTATGGTAGTTTGGGTAAAAGTTAGAAATCACAGAATGAAATGGGCTGGTGTAGAGGTGTATATGCACATTTGTGGGCACTTTTGTAGTTGCATAGTTTCATTCATGTTTAACACACCTGGCAGCCAGGCCGTTACTGTTGAATCACAGTCCTGGTTTCATTGATAAAGTACATCTATATGAGTTGTCAAGGCTGTAATTCAGTGCAAAGATTCTATGTTAAAAGTGCTTCAAAACAGTATATTAAAGCAGCTCTGATGTTGTTGGTTTCTTGTGAAAAGAACCACTGAATTTTCTGTCTTCTGTGCATGACAGTAATGAAGGTGACATATTTCATACAAATTTTCCATGTTGTTAGTGTAATACAATGGAATTCCACCATATGGATGAAGTTGAAGTAATTTTTCAGACACATTGACAGATGTTATTTACTGTTCCTTAATTTCAAGTAATGGATTAAATACAAGAGTAGTATTGTATATGTTGTATCTGTAACACTTATCAGTAAATATATTAGTGTAGTGAGTTATAGATGATCTCAATATAAGATTAAATTTAATTGTATCTATATAACCTAAATTGTAAGTAATTTTATTTTCAAATAAATTTTCCATTTAATTATTTTAATACTTATGAGACTACATTTTAACTGTCTCTCATCCTCATGTAACTGTGAGAGCAGTTTTCCATCATTATTTTGTATTATTTAAAAATCTGAATACCTTTATAGTACTACTTCTAGTTAGTTTTACTTTTGTGGTTATATGTCACAGAATGGTTCTTTGCTTCAGGATGTCACCCACATCCACAGAATAATTTCCTGAATTTCTTTGATAACTCATCATGGATGAAACAATTGCAGAGGTTCCAGAAAAAGGCATGGAGTACAGCTAGGGATTTTTATGAAGCCACATAGTTAATGAAAGCAATGCTTGTGAACAAAAATATTTATTAACGGAAGCAACTTTATTTTTACACACATTGAGCAGAAAATTCAAGTATTTTTTGAACATTCACAATATTCAGAAAATCTGACTGTCAGTCTTCAATATTTTTACTCAGAATTGATCAGTTCTGAGTGTATTTTTTATTTATAGGTAAATGTTACACCAAGGTCATATGGCATAATTAGCATATGATATTATACAGTCATCTTATTTTTTCATCCTTTATTAACAGTCATCTTTGGCTCTATTTCTTCTCTAATTGGAACATCATCTAGCCTTGGCAGTTGAACTATTCAATAGAACGATTAAATTTTTCTGACTGCTCTGAGCTAAATTGACCTGTTTTGACCTGTTTGTCACTGATTGTAACCTGACAGGCGCTAGCAGCCTCCAACGATTATGGCTTTTGAAATGAATCTGATGCCTTACTCTTTTGCTACAGCTCGTCACATGAGGAGACTGGAGCCTCCCATACTCTCTATGGTCATGGAGTTTGCAAATGGCCTGGCTGTGAAAGCATTTGTGAAGATTTTGGACAATTTTTAAAGTAGGTGGATTTTTATTCATTGGTACAAAATTGTTCAAGGCAAGGGAAAGTGAAAGACAGCAAACAAAGTTTTACTGTAAACCATATCAGAGATTTTTTTTTTTAATGTATTTCAAGCAACTGGATCATCGAGGCTATCGGCAGAGGGTCAAATTGTTATCCTTTCTTTCATGTTGAACACTTTTGCAGGCCTTTCAATAGCACAGTGTTTAATCCTCTTACTATCCTTTACTGAAATGGAGCCTCAGAAAATTTGAAGAGATGCTTTAGATTTTATATTGGATAGTAGGAGTATGAAAAAGCACATTTTAAATTCTGACAGTTTGTGTGAAGTGGGAACTACTGTGTATAGTATAAATAAAAGAGCACAAAGGACTGAGCATGGCCATTTAACTCGCACTTGCTAATCTGTTTTTGCTTTTATTCTTGCATGTGCACAAGATACATAGAAAAGAACCCACAGTGTACAGGTGGGTTTGCACCTTTCAGGACTGAAAAGTGATGTCAGTGCTTTTTCAGCATTTGGTTTAGCCAACTATTTTCTAAATCAGAGCATTTAGGAAATCAGTGACACAGCTTTTCCTTTTCATCTGCAGCTTCAAACTGCAATGGGCTTCTGCAATTTTTCCTTTTTATTTATTTCAAAGTATTTACTAGTATTTCTGTGTTCATTTGAATTTTCAATGACAGCACTGATTTGCTACCTATGTACATTACGGACTGGTCTTTGTTAGAAGAACCATACTCATTTGGCATGCAATAGATCTTAATGGAAAGCTACAGATAGGCTTATATAGATGAGTAACTTCAGGGGCTGAGGCTCTTGTGTTGTCATGGTGCAGCTAACAGGGTGAATGAACTGTTTCATGCTTCATCAACAATTAAGTTAATTAGCTCATTTGAAATTGCACTGCTTTGTTGCCAGGATGTTGGCAGAAACATCAAAAAGATGTGTTTACAAATGGCAAACTACAGGGTATATAACAGAAGCACCTTAACAACAGACCATAACCACTCAGTATCACAATAACTTTTATAACAGAATTATAGCAATACTATTCATAAAGTATTTGCAATGCTTTCTCTGTCTTTCAGTTTTAAATTAAGTAACTTACACTGACTTGCAAATTGTTTGTAGGTATCACTTCTGACAAATTTTTGTTTATTAGTGCATTAAGTGAACTGTCAAAAGAATGGCTTATTATTAAAGAAAACTGTACAGGATTTAAAAGAATCCGATTTACATAAGTTTGTATTAAAAGGAAAATGAAATCTCCCAAATTCAACATAGTGTTCTAAGTATTATTAATAAGAAGAATTTAAACTCATTTAGCTTAAGTATTTTCCTTTTCAAGAAAAACTACGTTTCCTGAATACCTCCATCCATCTAGCCTATAGTGATGCTAATTCTTTGGGCAGACTTTGCACATCCATTATGTCAGGTCTCTTGTTATAATCCATGATCAGTAAAACCATTTTGATTAAAGCAGTGTAGTGCTAGGTTTACAGATGCTCTTGCTTTCCTGAACCAAATAACCCTAGAAAATGTGAAAATGACACATAACATCTTGATAATTCTGGTGCAGAAGCAGTCAGGGTTTACAGCAGTGTCATGGCATTTTGTCCTATACATCAGCAGAAGCTGTCCAAGAATATTTTGTTATTTCTTCTTTTCATTCAAGTCTGTTTACTGTGCCCTTAAAAAAAATAAGAAGTCATGATGCTGAATAGGAGAGTTTGTTTGTGAAATAGAAATATTCCTTCATTTTACACTAGCATTAAGATGGAAATCAATACATACCCTTGCCCCCTTGCAGTAGATACTTTAGTACCTTTTCGTGTTCACACTAATGCAAAATCCCCATTACAATTAAAAAACATTTTCTTTCAATTAAATATCAACTTTTAGTCCAAAGATTGACCATTTTTCCAACCCATTAACTTTATAGGGGATGACAGGACTAATGGCTGTAGTTTTCAAGGCTTTGCTCTTAGTCTAATCTTTGTTGCGATGTTTCAGGTTCTCTGACTTGAAACAATATGATACCTGTGTTAAGAGAGTTAATGCAAGTATATTGTACCAAAATGAAATATTAATAAGGTACTCTACCCCAGTCTAGTAGTCTGTATTTCTGTTATATGCTTACGACAACTTTGAAGAGTGCCTGGTTTATGAAGTGAACTGCAACTTCTGCTCCGAAAATGGTTTACCTAGCAGGTTGTTCTAAAAAAAAACAAGCAGAGGCTCCAAGAAGGAGGATTAGGACAGAAAACACCAGTTTGTATTCACTTTACTAATAAGGGAAATGATTTAGGGTAAAGTGACAAATAAGTTCCAATAAATTACTTAAAGCTACAAAAACCATTTTCACCATCTTTTTTTTTTTTTTTTTTAATCCAATAGGATTTTTTTTTTTTTTGAA
>WEKY01048180.1:41676-46676 GCA_013390045.1 Picathartes gymnocephalus
CTGTTACATTTAAAGTTCCTCAGGGCAAGGACTATGTCTGTATCTATTTTGTAAGGTGTTATGCAAACATATGGTGTTGTAATAACTAATAAATAATCATGAGTACGCAGTAGCCTCAAACGTGGGCTGGGAGATCTTTTATACCTGTACTGTTGCTTACTCTCATTTTAACCACATGTACCTTTGAGCATACACAGGTGAGCATATGTGCACGTGGAAGCACAGTGTGCTGGTGATAGTGGTAATGATGCAGAGGAAAAAAATGTCTTCAGACCTTTTTCTGGCAATTTTGTACCCAATTAACTAAAAAATCAAACCATTATATTAACAGGCCATGCACTATCATGCCTGTGTAATTGAGGGAGTAAAATTCTTCTGAATCAAAATTTCAGAAAACAAGTGAATAGTATGTTCTGATCAATTACCTTTTTTTAAACTGTGCATTTTTGCATCAATGAGGGGGATGAAGTCAGGTCCTTTGAAAATAAATTATAGGCTTTATGACTCACATAAAGGACATGTGTCCTTGGTGATGCTTGAACTTAGCATAAACTACCAAGCAAGTTACATGTATATATTTAAAGAATTTTATATTAAAGAATGAACAAAACCTTTCACAATTACTTATATCTCTTCCTGAGTCATGCCTGTTGCAAGAATAGCAGAACATTTTGCTCACCTGAAAACTATGTCATAGCATCCTAAACCTATGAAGTAATGATTTAAAAGACACAAATGTTAGTAGAAGTGATACTCTATTTTCCCACTATTTCTGACAAATACATTTTCGCCACAGATTAACAATCAAATGACTGCACAGTTCTCTGATTAATTCTGGTAGAAAAGAAAAAAGGAGAAGATACCTTTCCTCCATGGTATAGATAACTTAGTTCCTGTAACTGTGAGACCCTCTGTGACTGTAGTCTTTGCAGAGCTTACCCCTCATGCCTACAGTGGAAATAGCCAGTAAATCCACATTCAAAGGCAGAACTTATTTGCTCCCATTTCTTTTTTAGCCTGATCCTTATGTTTTCTTCGTGGAGCAGAAAGCCCACTATTAAAGCTCCAAAAGGGACTTCTTTGATCCTGGAAGAGAGAGAGAAGAAAATGAACTCATTGTCCTTCAAAAAAAACGTTATTAATTGATCTTTGTAAATTCATGTTCAATTGAAATGTTCCAGGGGACAGCCACTTCGGTCTGGGCTGAATTTCAGTTTCAGGCAGCTTCTCACTGAGGTCCTCTTTCCCTGACGCAGAGTTGTGTTTTTGTTTTGCTAAGCTCACATGTGTAGCCTGAACCTTTCCCAGGACGCTTGCTGTGTTAGTAAGGTGTATAGCTGGTTCTTCCCCTGCCTTTACCTCACACACTTTTCTTCATACTGGATGGGGGTGGAGGGGGGGCAATGACTTCCATCATCCTCAGAGTCTACTTCTAGAAACTGCATTGAAATTTGGCTGTTCCCTTCAGCTCTGTTTTTGGAGAGAGGTAGTGGATGTTCTCTTGTTGCTTAATGATTAAAGAAGAGCAGATAGAGAAATTTTAATAAAGTTTACATTAATTCTTAGTAGTTCAAGCAGCCTAAAAGCAATTATATCTTTTGGAGTCTCATTTGTAGGGGGATTCTCTTCATCTACATCAGCAGCAGGGAGTGGAAATCAGTTCAGTCATTCTAACAAATATTCATAACTGGTTACATTGGCCCTTAGATGGCATATGTGACCTGGGAGATAGAAACTGGGTATCTTGCAGTCCTCACTGGGAAATTCTGTAGAACTAAATGAAATAATCAGTTTTATTATTTTCTGTTGTTGTCTGTATGGCCTGCTCGGAGTAGATCTTTTGACACAACTCCCAGTGGAACTAATGGAAGCCATATGTGCAGGAGAGAAAAATGGACTCATAAAGGTATTTTCTTCATATTAACACTGTCTTGCTTCCTTCTCTAGGCACCTTAACAATGAACATGCATTGGATGACAGAAGCACTGCTCAGTGTCGGGTGCAAATGCAAGTGGTTCAGCAGTTAGAAATACAGGTTTGTTACATGGATGCGTTATCCTATTACTTATTTACTGTTAACCTAAATTAAATTGAAAACACTTGCCTTAGTCACTCTGTCTTAAAGACATATGTTTCTTGCATTAAATTTGTTGATATTCATGAACAAGTGAGAGTTTTTTACTTACGGATTTTTCACATTATAAATTATGCAATAATTATCTAACATCAGGATTGTCTACAGCATTTTCCTTGAACTAAGGCTCTAATGCTATTCATCACGAATGAAAAATGCAGTCCCTGGAGCAAAGACTGGATCCAAGCCATATTCACTTTTTAAAATGCTGGGTCAGGACCCTTCTTCCTTCTTCCCCTTCTGACCCAGTGCTTGTCTGTGCTGTTCTGTGGGATAAAAGAGTAGCAGAGCATATATCCACCCAAAATGACGCCCAGCCTGATAGGGGGCATTTTTCTGCAAGCAGAAGGTGTAGTGTCAGACCCACTGAGGGTGGCCATGCCTCAGACCGCAGGGCTGCAGCGCCCTGTGCGTGCTCTAACCATTAGAGGTCACTGCACGGATGTGAACGCTCCCTTCTGCTCGTGCAGGGAGGGGTGAGTACCCCTGGGGTCTCCCAGTATTGTGACTCCACTTACCAGGCTACGGAGGTTGGGCACAAGCCTCAGGGCTGAGCATGCGGGACACTGACACCACGCTGTCTCCTCCTGCCCACACAGCAGTCACGAGGGGGGCATGTCTCAGCAGTCCCATCCCCTCTTGGGACTGCTCAGAGGAAGATGTGCAGCAAGGGATGCCGCAAGGGACTAAGACTTTTGCAGCAAGGGACTAAGATTTTTGTCCCTGTTTCTTGTCATATGTAGAGAAAGAAGGATCACAACTCTCACCTTTTTACCTTTTTGGAATATTGTCTCACAGTTCTCTTTCACGTAAGAATATTTATTCTTCTTTCAGCCAAGGCTTTTTTGGGTCTTTTTTACTTTAATGCTGGAAATCCAAAACAGTGAGAGGAGCATACAATAATGTATTGTCATTTCCCTTAAAATGAATGATTTTTAAACCCAGGTAAAGCTGCTATTTCTTTTATATTATTTACAGGATAGTGTTACCTTAATTTGTTTGTTAGGAATTTATGTCATGGCAAATACTGTGTCTCTAAAATGTCACACACATAGTATGAAGCTACACATAATATGAAGAAGAAACCTTCTTCCCACCCCTTGCCTCAAATGTTCTTTAGTTGAAGATACACCCATCAAATTACATACCTGCAGTAGTAAAGATAGCTCCCTCTCTTAAAACTACTTACAAGTTGTTTTCCTTAGTCCAGTCTCAGTCTACAAGTGTAAGAGCGAGAATACTCTGGAAAATGGTAGTATTAAACACCAAGTTTAATTATTATTGCAATTAATGTTGAAATCATGTTGTAGGTAGCCAGAGCCAAATAACTGGAATAAAATTTTGAACATTTCTTCTTGCAAGCTAGTTTGTGAAAAAAAAAAAGAAAAAATTCTTTTCGTGTAGTAAGACACATTTTCCTCTTTTATATTCTGCTATTTTTATCAACAAGTTGCATATTTCAAGCACTTCCTCCTGTTTTGTTTTTTTCTTTTTAATTTGGTACCTTGTTTGAATCTGAAACCACAAACATTTACATAGTATATGATCAGTTAGGAAAAAGTAGATATTTAAGTAACATGGTGTTTTTTAAAGGCAGCATAGGGGCTTCTTAAGAACTGTTTACCATTTACAAAGGCTAGGCTGTAACCTAACAGTTGAAGTGAAGATTTAGCTTGCGGTGTGACCAATTATGCCATTTTTTGCTTTGTCTGACTGCTGGTGAAGTAGGGTCCATCAGTTGTAATGAGACCCAGTGCAGTGTCGATGCTGACTTGATGGCAGAGTTCAGTGTTTCACACTGCCTGGGCTCTGTCACTCTATTGAATTAGATTGATGATGGCAGATTGCAGGGGGCACTAACTGGACCTCAGTGGGGAAGGATGAAGTGTGTAGTCAATCCTGGCAGGCACTGTTCTTTGAAGACCCTTCACCCCTTCACAGCTGTTGGCACTAGTCCATTGCTAACAGTGTCCACAGGACTTTAAAGAGACACTATGGGCCTTCTAATTTATGGTCTTAGTAACTTGTTACTGTTGAGGCAACTGTTACTTCAATTCTCTTATTGACAAAAAGATGAAGTGCTATTTGTTTTCTCTGACCTTTTAACATATGAAAGGCTATAGAAGTTTTTGTTGGTTTTTTTTGCTTCCTTTCTTTCTATGCCCAAAGTTGCATTTCCTCTTAGATAAGTTTCTACTGACACAGACTTTTATATGCAGGAATCATTACACCAAGACAAGCTCAATGATAAGATGTATCACTGCAGTGAAATAGCTGTATCAGTCATTTCTAAAATGCTTCTGATCCCACTCTTTCTTAACAGCTTTCTAAAGAACGCGAACGTCTTCAAGCAATGATGACCCACTTGCACATGCGACCCTCGGAGCCCAAGCCATCTCCAAAACCTGTAAGTGCATATTGCTTTATAAACAGTAAATAGGTCGACAAATCTAGCAGGCTAAGAAAATGAACAATTTAGTGACAGTTGGAAAACAATGAGTGTGATGAAAAATATGGCAATAAAATGAAGGTAAAATGCAATATCTTGTCAAATTGTATGTTTCTTTAAAAGTAATGCTATCTTTTGCAAAATCTATCCAATCTACACCATAGGTGACACTAAACAAAGTACACCTATAAGTGTCCAAATCATTGCCTTGAGACTGAAACTAGACAGAATATCTTTTTGTGATAGGTTTAGAGATATTAAAAGGAAATCCACTTTGAAAGATTTGAAGTTCATTGACAGTAAGAAGTAAATGTAACATGAATCTGGGTACTTAGGAAATTTTTCAAATTGCTTACAAGAGACACAAGTAAACAATTTGTTACTCTTAAATGAACAAAAATGTTATTTTATGCAGTG
>WEKY01048181.1:2323-16336 GCA_013390045.1 Picathartes gymnocephalus
CCAAAAAACAAACAAAGAAAACGCTGCAAAGAGAACTTGAACGGTAGGAGAGGGCGGAAGGGGCGCGGGAGGCAGTGTGCAGAGCATCTCGCACATGCACACACACACCGCCTTCCCAGAGCTCTGCTGGCCCCCAAAACTCTGCGAACGATCCAGAAACTCTGCGGACGGGAGAAGCATTTGGGATGTTACCTCGGGGAGGGGAGCGCCTGCCCAGTGCTGCTGCAGTCAGTCGAGAAAGGGGTTGGGGGTTCCCTCAGGGATCTGCCTCCCCCGAGGCTTTCCGGCTACTTCAGCAGCTGAGAACCGTCTTTCGAAACAATATAAAAGAATTTTAAAAAACCCAGAACAAACTAACTAGCAAACAAAAAAAACCGCACGACACCCCCTCAAAACTACCACCCCCACTACCCAAACAAACGGCAAAAAGAAAAAGACAAACCTAAAAAACTCCATCCCCTCTCCCCAAACCCAACAAAAGGGAGCGGAACAAAGGAAAAAACCCAAACAAATAAACGGCTGAAGAAAAAAATCTAAAAAGAAGATAAATAATAAAAGAACAACTACCTAAGAAAAGCAGGAGGCAAGCGGAGCAGGGCAGAGGAGCAAGTATGCCCTGAGGTCGCTGCCTCGCTTTGCTACGGCCTCCCAGAAGCCCAGGAATATCCTTCCTCGTCAGGACGCGTCGGGTCGGAAAAGCCGTGCTGGTATCGACCTGACAGAGAAGTCACCCAAATGCTGTTATCATTTGCTTTAAAGTAGATGTTGTTGCTCATCTCCCGCTTCAGTTCACGTGAAGATGAAGGAGCTGTAAACTAAATTTTTTTAATGTGAGGCATCACGTTAATGGTTGTAAATATCAAGACAGCAGCTTCTAGCTTGCTCCACAGAAAGTTTTTTACTTGAGCAGATTAAAATATTTTTGAGAAAAAAAGGACTGAATAATTCAATTGTAATAGATATCACTCCCACCCAGCATGGAGTGCTGCTTAGTTTTGTGTATTGCATATCCATATTAACTCATGTTTGAGTTACTGATTTTTCTTTTTTTTTTTGTTTAGACATCCAGGATGGTTTATAGGTTGCAATTATTCCAGTGTTTGCATTGTTATTGTTAAAAGAGGACCTGCTACACAATGGATGCCTTGTAAAAATGACTTACTTCAACGAGGAAAATTGTGACATAAACCCCTGCATTTTTCTCCCACAACTGTGACTTACTAATTCAATATGAAATACAGATGTAAGAGGCATTTTGCATTTTTTTTATTTCTTTCCTTCTGTGTTTTCCCCTTAAACGATTATTAACACATAAACTGTCCTTTCCAAAGTCCACTTCAGTTATGGCAGGCTAATCTAATTAAAGCATAATTGTTACATAGATTTCCAATCTGCTTTCATTTTATAGCTAATTACAACATTTTGCAGCATTTTCGAACCGGCAGCTCCAAAGCACTTTAGCAAAGATGCCGGGAAGATGCTTAAATATTTTAAATGCAAAATAAACACTTAAAAAAATATATTCTGTATTAGTATGATAAATATAGTTCCCTGTATGTTTAGATTAATAATAGTATTATAGATATTTTTAATCAGTCTCCTAATAATAAATAGCACAGATTATATTATTCCAAAAGGAACTGCAAAAATTCAAATGGTGTTTTAGAAAAATCACCAACTTTATTGTAATTTAGTCAAAAGTTAACAACCACTTTCTCATAAAACTACCACTATGGCTACTGATTAAATTAAGAAGGGAAGAGTGGTTGTGCACGTTTTTCTCCTTTTTTTGCTAGCAAGAGATGCATTTGCAAAATGACACAGACATCTGCCTTATTATAACCCAGGGTCATTGAATTCCATGGAAGTTTAAATTGTTAATCCAAACCACCCTGAATCTAAATCAATACATTTCTGTGCAGGGATTTTTCAACTGTTGCTTTACTCTTGTGCTTCAATCTTTGAGAGCACCTGGGGATTTCCAAACAGCCCTTTTCTGCTGTGTTTGTCAAGACAGATACAATGAGCTCGTCTGGGAAAAACCCTGGGCTTTTTGCAGGTATGGCAACTCCTTTCCACAGAGAGGAGAGAGCTCATGGAGAGCTGCCTGGCAGAGTACCAAACATGGTGTGAACTAAAGGGAGCTGTGCTGGCATCTCCAGCCCATGGGAGACTTTTTGTTTTGGTAAAAGTGCAGCCTGGGGAAGTTCATGGGAAAGGTCTGTCATGTCAGGATCGCCTGCTCCTGGCAATGGCTTGAAAGTATTCTGTCAGGGGATACAGGGGCACCAGAGCTGAGCACATTAAACTTTTCATTATTTTGCAATTTTTCCTTGAGAATGAAGGCTTCATTTTATCAATTAGGCAATCAAGGTCTGCATGAGATATGTCCCTTGTGGGTGTCAGCAGACTGTACAACTGCTAGAAATTATTCTTTCCTTCAGCCAGAGCAACTGTTTTACCAAGTGTTAAAAAAAGAAAAAGAAGTTTAATTGCAGCCTGATTCTATCAAAATGCACAGTAGTTTACGTTACTTGTTGCAACCATAATCCTTTCAGGTTTGAGAGGAAAAGCTTGCAGTGGTAGGGCGTTCCAACTCCCAAAAGAAAAAAATCACAAATAAAGCCAGACGAGGTTTTAAGCTGTCTTCAGTTCTAAACAAATCACACATATTCTTACAAAATATGTGTTCACAACAATTTAATTGAAAAGAAAAGACCCAAGAATACTAACACAAAGAAGAATTCCTTCTTCAGCAATAATCTGAAATTCTGTTGTGGGTCAGTAGGATCCAGTTTAACACAAAACAGCATGGGCAGCAAAGATAGGCATCACACAGGTGAAACACCAAAATGATTACTGAAACTCCTATAGCCATTTTGTATGATTTCAGGAAAATTCTCCAGCAAGAGTAGTTTCATTCAACCCACAACCTGCCTTCCACATCCTGCCAGAGGAGCCTGGGGTACCATGGTTGGCACTATGCCCTTTGTAGCCCCTGGGAGGGGGTGGTGACAGGGAAGTGGTGAGAAAAAGCTTTAAAAAATATTAAAGATCAGTTTCTTTTTCCTTTCCCCCCCCCCTTTTTTTTTTCTTTACAAATCATCTGCTTTGTGTTACTTATAAATAATCTAAAAGCTGGAAAATTTACCTGCAGAAATCTCTCTAAGTTTTGAAAATTTCTGTGAGGTGATGGTCTAGGGAGGTTGCTGTGGATGCTCCCTCTCTGTACTCTTCCTCTAGCAATAGAAAAACTTCACATCCATCCATCTCTGGGAAACAGGAATGTGGTCTTTGTCCCAAAATGAGCAAAACTTGGCAGGGTTTGGGTTGGACGGCTTTGCCACAGAGCTGTGCACACAAGCCCTACCTTCTCACAACAATTCTCATGCTTTCCTTCTGATATTATTCCATAGGAAGGAATGTGAACTAGTCAACTCCCTGACACAGGAACTTGTTTGGGTTTGTAAGGGAAGTTTTTGTATAGACTAATGCACGCAGAATGGCAGAAATGAGAGAAAAAAAGACCAGGTTAATTGAGTACAGTCAAATGCCACACAGGCTTCATTTCTTTGCTAAAAAAAACTCTGCAAAAAAAAAAAGCAAAGCACTGGTAAAGTTCCACCATTTTACTAGGTGAGCAGTTCTCTGTTTTTCTAGTCTTGTTTACATATAAGTGAAGAAAATAATTATTTAATTGATGCTCTGGATGTTGGAGCATGTTCGGTTCTTGGCAGCATGTGGTGGAGTGGCAGCTACCGCTGAAGGGCCAGCAGCGGGCAGCATGTCACCACTCTGCACAGGCTGGAGTTGGGGTGCCAGGGCAGGAGGCCCCCCAACAAGTAACTCAGGGCTCACCCCGCAGTCCAGCTTCACTGGTCACCCACTCGCCCCCTCCAGCACGCATTGCACAAGCATCAGATGAGAAGAAGACTCCAAAAGATGTGTTTTACTTCTGGAGTAACTGCTTACACCTTACCTCCACTCCTGATTTTGTCACTGGGATTGGAGTGTTCCATACTGGAAGCTGTGGGAACCTCTGTAGCAAGTTCACTTAGTTCTAATGGGCTTCTTACTTTCCACACATGAGCTGCTATTAGTTGTTATTATTATCTTCATCAACAACAAAAATGTAAAACAAACCTTTATGTTTTGCAAATCCACACCTTCCTAAAGAGCCAACATGTTTTTCCCTCTCCCAGGTCAAATGGGATAAAAAAGAAATACTGTAGGATCGTCTTGTTAAAATATTGAGTGTTTATCATTATCCTATTATTTTCCCCAAAGAGGTTCTTCTTACATATGCAGAATCATTTACTACATGTGAACAGTCAGCTGGCAAATGCAGAAAAAATTCCCAGAAAAGATACAGGACTGACAATGAGGAGCATTGAAATCCTTTAACCACAGACCAGGGGTGACGAAAGCTCTCAGCTACTTCTGCATGCCACAGTAACACCAAAAGTCTCAAGTTAATGGCTGCAGCCCCTTGGTAGTCCCATGAACATGACACAGCCTAAAAAAATTAGAACCAAAGTCATTTATTAACAATGTCAAATGTTCAAATCAGCTAAGTAACATCACAAACTGTTGCTGGAGTCAGCCCTGCAGCCAGCAACCAAGTACACCTGCGGCCACAGAAAAGAGAAGGCTCAATTCCTCCTCTTCTTTTTTAAAATCTATTTTTCTAATGATTTTTATTTAGTTCACACTTCACAGAACTCAGAGTCTATAAGAAGTTGTTTGTTTTATAAACCTATAAATCTGCAAAGTACTGAAATGATGCAATTCTAAATTTAAAAAAATCCCTTTTTGCTCTGATAAATCAGACTTTGTTTAAAATTATTTGGCTAAGCAGCTGATTAAAGGTACAGAAATATAAGGCTCAATAATTTGACTCTCAGCTTAGATCAGTCGGATACAAAAACATTTTTAGTTTAATAATGAAGTTTACTTAATTATGCTTAATTAAACATATTTCAATTAAGCACATTTAATTATTCTTAAAACAAAATGTAAGTAATTCTGCTGCCTTCATCAGTGCCTATATTTAAGTCTCTTGCAGGGAAACAAGGAGATGTTGCCACTGCATTTTCCAGTCAATTCCAAGAGAAACTGGCAGCATAAATTGCCTCCCCCTTTTGGTATATATTTACTCCTGTAGCAAAACGCTCTTATTTTTCTCAGAATGTGAAGCTGTTGAATGTGTACCGTTTGGTAGTATAAAGCATATACAATATAATGGCTAAAAAGGATCTCAGGAACTTTAAATAAAATTTGACTTCAAGCACTGGTATTTTTGGTTCCTTCTTGGGGTGACATAGGAATAATTAAAAAGAAAACAAAAATTCAGAGTCAGCCAATTATGTTACATTTCAGTGATAAGTTCCCTCTTTTGGGCCACTGAGGTTGGCCATGTAGATCTAATCCCTAAGAGGTCTCACAGTATAATCACACATCACTGAAAATGAAAATACACAAAAAATTATTTGAAAACACACCACCACAAAATAAATTTTTGCCTTTGAACCTTTTGCTGTGAGTAGGTTACTCATTCTTACGCTGCTGTGATCTTTGTCCTGAAAAGAGGGTTGTCTATGCTTAGAGTGATTTATCACAGGCTTTCCCTGAGCTGTAAATCTCAAAGTAATGCACAAGGAGCTGCCTGTTAACATCAATGCAATGACATGTTCTAGGTGCAGCACAAGGTTTCTAGAACATTTTGTTAGCACTGTTACATAACAACTTAATTCTTTGCTGCGAGTGGTGAGGCACTGGCACAGTGCCAGAGAAGCTGTGGATGACCCATCCATGAAAGTCCCAGCCTAGGCTGAATGGGGCTTGGAGCAGCCTGGTCCAGTGGAAGGTGTCTATGCCCATAGCAGGGGTGTGGAATGAGATAAGCTTCAAGGTCCTTTCCAACCCAAATCATTCTACAATAGCAACAGAGACCACAAATCCCCACTTCTCACCTGATGTCTCGATTCCTGTATTTATTTTCGTCATTCTTTGTTAACAGAACACCTTAGAGAGCCCAGGTAAATCAGTCAAGACAGGCTTAAGCTACAAGGAGAAATTAAAAGGAAGAGCAAGGCAGCTGTCTGCTACAGCCATAACTGCAGCTGTGCACTCTGACTCTCTTGAAACTAATGGAGTTAAATTGTCTTATCTCAGAAGCTGATGGGCTTGATCCTTTTGCAGAGAGACACATACACATCCTCTGGGCATCACCAGCTCGAGGTGCATAAGCACTGATGAACAGCTCAGTGGAAGAATGAACCATCTATCAATCAAATCCTGCTGCTGAGGCCACAGCTCAGCAGTTTTCACAAGGGATTTTTTTCTGGGAAGAGAACCTGGAAACTATAGATATATGAGGTGGCAGCAGTTCTCTGCGTTTAGAGGGAAGAGGTGGGTGGTAGATGGCAAGAGAGAGCACTACATGGAGAGGTAAATTTTTCTGTTTTTCTTTGTTATATACACAACCCTACGTGCAAGAGCAGCTGTAATTAAGAAGTAATAACCTGCAGAGGAGTGACTGACTGTAGTGCCCAAAGATGCTAGCAATGGCAGCAAAGGGAGGAACAAGGTTTGGGGGAAACATTCCTGGAGCAGGCAGAGGTACCCCAGATGGTAATGATGTTGCTTAATTCTCAAAAAGGAGAGTATGATGCAAAGTTAAAGCTATGAAAGGGTGAGGAATGCCCCTGGTGATGTGGAGTGATCCGGTCAACCTAAAGAAGACAAACCGTAGAAAATAATTTTGACAGAAGAGAGAAAAAGTGATGGAAGAAGGTCCCTTGTGTAGAGTGGGAGAGAGGTGCCCAGGAGAAGAAAGCAGACACACTAGCCCCTTGGTGGTGAACAGCAAAACAGAGATTTACTTCCAGCGTTGCCCTTTCATCCAAAAGATTTCAAAGGCTCCCGGGTTGCCATCTGATTGGCTTGGGTCCATGCCTGGTCAGTCCCTTGATCAGTGACGTGGGGTGGATTTTATTGGTGGAGATGTATGACAGACAGGTCTGCCAGGTACAGGGCAAAGCACACTGTGGCACCTTGAGATTTAAAGCAGATCCCTTGAGATTGTAATTTGTATAATCTGTAAAATCATGTTGTGGGAAGGTCCAAAGTGGCCCTAAGAAGATTAATTACTCTGATTTGTTGGAATCTAAGAGAGAAGGTGGCACAGCCAGAACAGGATTTTGCAATGAATGCATCCGCCCACCATTCTCAGCAAAGAGACAGCATGAATCTGAGGGAAAAAATACCTGCAGTGTGTTTCACAGTTGCATTTTCGCTGCCACCAATTCCAGTAGAGACCTTTTTTGTTGTCTTTGATGCCATATCAAAGGAATTCCCGCCTGTCCTGACATCACTTCTTCCTTCCCTCACCAGGACTTGCACTATTGTTACACCATGTTGTGTTTCCGTGGTGGGAATGCAAATTCCTGGTGCTATGGGGGCAACCAGGGCACAGGGTAGGCACCTGTTGACTGACTGGTGGGTAAACTTTGCACACTGCAGTAATGGACAATGAGCCTTTGCTGGCTTCCAACTGCCAAATCTCCCACCCTTTCATGTAGAGGTCTGAGAGCACTTTGAGTGGCGCTCATGGCAGGTCTTCCTCATCACCCAGCTGCAATGCCTCAAACGTCTTGGAATTTGCAACTTCATGACTAGAACTTCTTAATTTATATGTGTGTGTGTGTGTGTGTCTGTAAGATTGTGCATAATTGTGTTTGACTTACCGCCACTTTTCTCTTTAACACTCCTCTTAGTTAGTCCTAAAATGTCAGATGTATCCATGGCAACAACCAAAAACCAGTCTGCCAGGCCTCACCGACAGTATTTCAAAATTATAGCTGTACAGGGTACGGCATACCTGTGTTAATTCACAAATGTGTGTTACTCCTGTTAATTCACAAATGTGTCCTTAATAAAAGTGCTCTAAATAGGAAAGTATAAAGACTCACTATTATGGGTAGACCTGAGTGAATACTAATACAGATTTTATGTGAATGTCATTCATACTTTTTTTTCTTTTTCCCTTGTGTGAATGTTCCCATCGACTTTGCAGGAAGCAAATTGCAGTCACTTGCTTCCAGGCAACCCTTGAGAAAACAAATACACGTCTCTGAACAGGCAAACATGAGGTTAGGGAGGTAGGCACCAGTGATCCCTTGCAACCTTACCCGCTGTGATGCTGTTTATGATCTTGGGTTTATACTCATTTGGAAGACAAAATACAATTTGAGGATTCTGAATTGCAGATGTTAAAAGCAACTCATAAAAAAAAGGTATAGATCATTCCAAATATGTAATGCTTAAAAAAAAATTCAGTTTTTGCAATAAACTTTGTGTAAATTTGTTAGGAAATTTTACTTTATTGTGTGTAATATTAACTAGAAAATGCACTATTGATAGGACATGTGAATGTTAGTTATTCCAAGGCAGAATATCTGTATTATAAATCCAAACTTCAAGGCATTCCTGTCTGACTAGGATGGACAACTGAAATTGCTAAGCAAATTGAACTATTCTCATGTTGCTTTTCAAAATGAGATAAAAAATTGAGGGAAAGCCATGATTTACACTCGAAATAACCGAACCACACCGTCGCATGATGAGACACTTTCTCTACCATTCCTAAAACCATTTTGAATAGGAAAGTAATTTTATGTCCAGGATAGTCAGTAGAAAGTGACAACTTAGTTTTTTTTTTTTTGTTCCTTTTTCTTTTTTTTTTTTTAACGAGAAAGTAATTTTTTTTTAATCTCAGTTTTGCAAACTATTTAGTCTTCAGATATGTGAGGGTGAAATGCACCCTCTTTTTCCACAGCAAGGGGGTGATGCCCCTTTGACGTGAATACTGTCACCACCAGGACTGGGGAAGGGTGCTAGAGCTGCACTGATGCCCCATCCTTTTGCCTGGCCAGGCTGAGGTTGCCTGGGGGATGCTGCTGCTCACCAGAAATATTTATACAAGCCAAGGGAGACTTACAGCAATAGCACCAATGTGCCGAGATGGGAAAAAAAAGGCAGGAAAAATTACAAGACCATTTGTAGATTGTTCATACGACCTTGCTAAGAGCACTACAAAACTCACTACAACACTGCTGGAGATACTAACAAACTGAAGCACTTTACAAAACCTGTAGCTCTTCAGTATTTCTGAATTGCTCTGACACATTTGTGCTCCAAACACTCATGCTCTAGAAAGTCTCTTTTAACCACTGCAGATTTATAAAAGGAATATTGTCAAAATTATGGTAATTCAACTCCTTCAATCACAGGTGTAAAATGAAATGGTTCTGTATTTTCCTCTTATAATTTTTGCCATTCACCAAGTGAAAAAAAAAAAAAGTGGATCATAAGACGCAAGAAAAGAATTAATTACTTTTCTGGATTAAAAAAAAATCAGTTATCTTATGTAACATTGACTAAGCTATCATGAACTCTTTTTCTTTAGTTAATATCCACTTCATGAGCAAAAAAAAACCCCAAACCATGAAGGTGTTGAACAATCTTCAGAGGTTCTCCTTTAGTATTGAAAACATTTTATGGTCAGAAGATGTACACTTGAAACATGTGCTGGAAACTGAAAATATATTAGCAAATATGTTAAGCTTACCACTTTTTTTTCTATTACTCACACCATACAGCAGAGAGCAGCATTGAATTGTCTAGATCAGACATTCATAACTAGGAAGTTGTGCAAATAAATGTTATCTCAGTTTAGCTACTAAAACAAAAGCATATTGGTGTGTGGGAGGAAAAATTTCGGAATAACTCAAAAGGACAGGAAAACTTATTCAACTTCATTTAACAAATCAATCACAAAACATCCCAAACTCTTATTTAAATAAGGATGGGAATGGGACAATTAAGCTTCTGTTTGTAAAAAGAATCAAAATCATCAGAAAATACGGGTTTCACTACAGTTATTAATTTAATTTACAAATGTCTTAGTTCCTTGAAGAGAGTGGTCCTTTGGATTTTGGTTTTAATAAAATACCACTTCCTCTCATGCTGCTCACTGATGAAGTATAAACTTCTCAATAAAATGAATTTCTGCTCACAGCGTTGTTGCAAAAATGCTCCTGTCTTTGCCCCAAGGAGAGGCTTGAAGAGAGACATCTCCTGAAGCTGATTATCATGCAGTGGCACAGTATGATGTATGAGCAATCCCACACTTAAAAGATGTGAAAAAACAGAGAAAGGTGCGAGAGAGAAAAATGAGTACATTGACAAACTGGAAGCAACAACTTCTTTTTTTTCTTCTTGTTATTTTTCCTTTTTTTTTTTTTTTTTTTTTTTTTTTTTTTTTTTTTTTTTTTTTTTTTTTTCTAAATCTTTCTTCCCTCCCTTCCCGTGCCATGGCCAACTAAATTAATCACAGAAACTATGTCAGCACAATCGAACAAGGTGAGCCAGCTGCAAACTAAATGGGTGAAACACCAGCAAGTGAGGTAGCTGTGAGGGCATATGCCCCAGAGTTCAAATCACCAGGGAACAGCTTCATGCAGCTCTAATCAATTTTTAAATGTACTTACTCTTGGTTTTTACAAGTGAGTTTAAAACCACATATTTCGCACTAATTTCTGAAATATATTTTGAGTCAACACAAGAAACCAGTCACTAAACTGCAAAAACTTCAATTAAAGTTTCTTGTGTTTTTCAAATTAATCAAAATCCATTCCTTTTGATTCAGCAGGGACTAAATGAGAATCTGTCTCGGTTTGAAAGACAAGTGTCTGCTAAGGAAGGCAGGAGCCTACCTTGCAATGAAAAATGTACCCCCCTTCCCTCCGAATTATTATAATTTTGAAATTAAGGGGCTTTCAGGCAAGAAGATGAGACTAGGAGCCGGAGTTCTTTACCAGTGTGTATAACAAAGCAAACAAACAACAATAACTGTGGCAGCACCAACAAACAGAACCAGGAACGCAGTGGGAGCCTGCCCGGCCGCAGGCACTTTCCCCGTGGGTGCAGTTCCGGTCGCAGCCGGCAGGGGGCGCTGGTGGCTCCCGGTGGGCAGGGCGGGTGCGGTGACTCCCCCGCGGCTGCAGGGGGCGCTGCGGTGCGAGCTCGGGCACCCCGCGGTAATGGCGGACGTGAGCCAGACGGGAAGGGATGGAAGAGAGGCTTTGCTTCGCAAACCACCAAGGACAGGCGATCCCGGCTCCCCGGCAGGACTCTCGGAAGCAGCAAGCTGGAACGTCAGGCATGAGCAAAAATCCCTGGGAGTGGTAGACGAGATGTATCCAACTCGGCAGCTGTGGCTGGAACCGCGTCTCAGCAGGCAGGGGCTGCGGGGCTGCAGTGCAGCAAAAGCTCAGAGCAGAGCCGAAGGAGCAGCAGTGCTGGGGCAGTGGCGACCCGGCTCTCAGCAGGGCAGGGAAAGGAGAGCTGGGGATCCTGGGGATTTTTCCCTGACGCACCCGAGCAGATGGTGAAAAGTCCCTCTTTCAGTGAGGTAGGTGTTAATAAGGTCCTGGTGCAACGGCTTCTTTTACGAGCAGAGCTCCACTCATGGTAGAAGAAAGGCAGCAGGAGATGGAACGCCACAGTGGTGATGAATCCTCCCCACAGTGGCCACAGCGTCTCTCCCCTCTGAAAGCCAAGAGCACAAGACAGCTAGGGGCTGCATCCAGCCCCGTTTTCCCAGTCTAAAACTCATGGTATCTCTGCCCTTCACGAGAAACCCCAGGTAAAAAGAGAATAGCCAGCTTTGCCTCTCTTAAGGTCCAGTTGTTATTGTCTCCTAGCGACACGTCTGGGGGAAAATTCCTTAAGAGGCAAAATAAAAAAAAAAGGACAACTCATAAAACTCCATCAGTAATATAACCTATGACCACAAATAATTAGGGACTGCTTGTGGAAGGAGTTTTCCCATCTAACACTGCAGTTACCTGAAGTTTGCCTCCGTGGAACTTCTACATGCACAGCAACAAACAGTAGAACAAATACTGTGAAACCCTAGCTGTGCTGGGATTCCGCTGCCCTCCAAAACATAGATTAGTATGCATAAACACATTGACATATTTAATGTGCTTGTGCTGACACATCCAGAAAAGGGTATGACATGTGTGATTTTAGCCCTCCATGCCAATTATTTGCATACCATTGTCTGAAGCCATCAGAAGTGTGCACAAATTCTATGTATTTGCTGGAATAAACAACACACATAAAGCTTCTCAGATGTACGATGGGAAGTTCACTGACCACACAAGATTTTACATTTTTTGCAGCAATTTCAGAGTTTCAGATAAAAAACACTGTTCAAAGGGGACACTGGATCACTTTGTGACTACAACTGAAGAATCTGGGATCCATAAACCAGTGAATGGATCTCCCTCATCCATACTCAGGCTTAGATTTCCACTTTTTTGGGAATAGTTGCAATGACAGTCCCTCTTATATAACAGCAATGCAAGTGTTATTTCATACAGGTCACCAATAGCTACTAGAATTTGCATTATTTTTAACTCTTTCAATTAAATGTTGAATAATTTTAATTAAAAGTCAAAAGTGGAATTGCTAGAAGAAAACAATGAAAGTTTTTCTTTAAAGCAGTATATCTTTCAGTTAAGAGGAAGGAATGTCACACACAGATAGAGGAGAAGAATCTCAGGTCAGTAATGTAACCTTTACTTCACTGAGCTTTAATAGTACTTGACAAAAATTTTGTGAACCTGTCATGGGTTTAAAAAGGTGATTTTTACCTGGAAGGACATACCTGCTTCCTGCTATGAAGGCTGCTTACAGCTTCCTGCAAAAAAGCAGTGTCCTGCACTTTAAGATCCAATAGATGGCTGACCCTGACATTTTGACATGCTGTTTAGCCACTTGAAGGTTACGTCTCTATATGCCCACATCTTAAGAGAGGGAATTTTGAGATTACTTCTTGGGCTTCCGCTCGTGTAACAGGTAACATCAAAACTCTGCACACGGCCAGGCAGGCCTGCCTGGGCCAAGGAGAGAGCCATGAGCCCATGGCGTCCTGCTGCTGGGTCCTCTCCCGCCAGGCCCTCCCCCTCCTTGCACCGCCAGAAGGGGGCTGAAGAAAAGCCCTTGGCCCGCAGCATCCTCCAGCTCCTTGGGCTCTGCCCTGCCCACTGCCAGCTCCTCTGCTGCTGCGCGGGTTCCACCCGATCCCATGGCCCCATCGCCGGCCAACGCCACTGCACGGGTCCTGCTGCTGCCACTCCCGTGCGCAGCCACCATCTGCCGCTGCTGCGCAGGCCTCGCCGCCGCTGGATCCCATGGCCCCGCCGCCACCCACAGCCCTTCTACTCTGCAACTTCATGGGCCCACCCCAGGCTCTCCCAGGCCGGGTCAAGCTCTTGGATGGGGGCTTTCCAGCCCACAGGGCCGAATCTGAGCTCCCCCATTGCAGCCACTGATGTAAGGGGAAAGGGATGCAATTATGCACAGTGAACTGATCTATGCCCACGGTTTCTTTGCCCCTCCCCTTCCCTCTGGGACTGCTGGCTGCTGCTAAAATGCAACAACCTCGCTGCTGACCAGCACAGACTTTGACTGCTGAATGGTGAAGCTGTCCCTGATTCCTCCACTCCCCCACCCCAGCTCCACCTGCTGTTCAACTGGGTCCTGTGACCAACAACAGAACCAGGAAGAGGGTCAGTTCATTGAAGAGACTTAGTTATTACTTTCAAATGAAATACATTGGACTCAGACAAGTAGGATGAAAGCAACAGAGTCACCTAGGTCAGTGAAAAAGGAGTGAAAAGTCTTGAAAGAGAGGAAGCAGAGATGCTTAAGCTGGAAATCTTCTACAAAGTCATGGTAATAGACTGAACCATTTTCCTCATAACTCATATTGTACCCATAGGGGCAATGTACCTGTTCTAACTGTGGACTAAGCAAAGGCACTCTTGCTGGTTTCCTACAGAGAACAGAAACCCTTCCCTCAGGGATGAGAATAGAGGCACACTTTTATTTCACAGAAACCCTTACCTCGGGGATTAGAATAGAGGTCCTAAACCCTTG
>WEKY01048182.1:8065-30935 GCA_013390045.1 Picathartes gymnocephalus
GGGTGGGGATGGTTGGTTGGGGGTGACGAGGGAAAGAAGGAAACAAGAATTAGAAATGTTAGTTATTAAAAAGGGAAGTCATTTAATGTGAAAAAGAAAGCTGCATTATTTTGTTTACCATTCCATTAATTTAAACATACTGAGAATATCGCCAAACTATAAACTCACAAACTGTATCAACTACAGTGATAGTAAAGCTTGAAACAAGAAAAGAAGCTTGCTTGTCTAAAATGTAAGAGGCATATTAGAACCAGATGTACAGAATCTCAACTTGGAATACTCAGTCTTTCATGCTTGGTTTAAAGCAGCCTTAAAATTGCCTTTACTTTGCATTTACAACTTTGGATTCACTGTTAAACTGCACTTGAACTTGAAGTCAAGATTTGATCTTAGCACACACATATTATTCGAGCCTCCTACCAGAGATTTACTTTGCTATTGGGAGTTTGTTTACTACTGTACTGTATATCCTGAAGGACATTAACAAGCTTTCTGTGATGGACTTTCAGGTGGAGTGTAAAATGTAAAAGAATGTGTCTGTTGCATATACAGAATGTTCTCTCTGAGAAATAAACACATGCATCACAAAAGGGATTTGCCAGCACCTCAAGCAGATGATAATACATTATAAGAATGCGTACAAGTATGTCTGAAGTTATTTTCTGGATTATCCATTAAGATGACGCTTCTCACTTTGGACTTAATTTATTCTGAAATATTACTCAGGTTGCAGGCTATTTTCAATACTGGAAGTGGGAGAAATGAGTCTGCACAGTTATGCCTATAAAATGTTTTCAGTATTCTTCCTTTCT
Source organism: Picathartes gymnocephalus (assembly GCA_013390045.1). NCBI lineage: Eukaryota > Metazoa > Chordata > Aves > Passeriformes > Picathartidae > Picathartes > Picathartes gymnocephalus. The sequence continues at coordinate 8,878 of WEKY01048182.1, forward strand.
GCAGGCGAGTTATTTTCTTTGCTCTTAGACAGACAAGTATATATGGCTCTTTTAATTAGCCATGGATTGGGGCTACTACAGTTATCCTTTGTGCATGATAGCCATTACCCTGATCTGCTGCTGAAAACATCCAGTCTGTTAACATCAAGATTCTAAATATGGTAATTTAAAAGTTGAGAGTTTAAGAAGGTAAAACAACCATTCCAGAAGAAATACTTAGACCTGTAGTTGCTGGCATCAGGCAGTGGTCAACGTCTACCCCCTACAGGGAGAGAATCTAATTTCATTGTCTCCCTCACTCATGAACATGGTACAGCTCTTACACCAGCTCTTACACTTGAATGCTGAAGTTATTCTCTGGCTCCAACAACTGCCTCGTAATGGCTGAGACAGACTGTGATTAATAGAAAGTCATTTACAAAGAACTAATAAATAGCATAACTAATAAATAGCAGTAGGTATTTTCTCAAATTGAACCCAGTGGAAAATGGCATTTAGACTTTAAAAGTCATAGCCAGCCGAGCTTTCTTTCATAGTTACCAAGTGCAAGAATGAGTTCACAAAACATTCCTGCTTACCTTAAGTCAGCTGCATAATGTATGGATCTTGAATACAACTTGCAACAAGGTATATATAATACTACTATGTAAAACATGGCCCTAGACATGGCAGTATAGACATAAAGTTAAGGTACAAACAAGTACAAGTGAGGTGACAGAGATACAGGACACATTATTTGGGTCAAATTCACATCTATACTAACAAGTTTTGAGTTGTATCTCATAATTTGTTTTCAGTGCAACCCATTGCTCCGTAAGGCATTTAGGGGTAGGACGAAAAAAGGATGATGATACTACCAACTTATGTTTCTATTTATATAAACATACCTGACAAAACTTATCCTAGCTTGATGGTTTATGTAATTCAAGAAAATGATCATATGTGCAGTGTTAGCTATTGTGCTTTAACATCAGTTTTTAATTCAGACATGACACATTTTCATTTAAGTTACAGTGCCATTTACTTCTTTGTAGTGCATTTTTGCAATAGACCAACTTTTAAATATTTCAAATAAGCATCATGTGATTCCTCCTCTTCCCATTTGTTTATCATGACTATGAGTTTTGAGTGTGTGCCGTGTAACAACCTAACCTACTTTTTTCTTTCACCATCTTTCTGATATATAGACACGAACATATACACATATATAATCACAGGAAATGTTGTGTCCTGTGCTTCTCCACACCTTGAAAATGGAGTTTTGGATCTTTCAAGACCTCTTCTATTGTCTTCAGTGCCCAAAACAATTTCCACAAGAAAAAATATGGCATTTCTATATTATGAAGCTGAATCCTGACCTCAGCTGCAACTCATGTCTCTAACAGGGTTTTGGGTTTATGCATAAATTTGATTGTCATTACCCTTACCCAAAAAAGAGCAAGGATCTGAAAAAAGTATCCAGATTGTAAAGCATATGTTATTCACCTAATTGTTCAGACCTAATTTTTTCTTTATTAGGCCTTTTTTTTAAATGGATGAATACAACCCTGGGTGGCTTAGTTTAGGCAAAGGCATTTGAGATTTTTTGCTAGATGAGTTCCACATTCAAAAAAAAGCCCAATGGAAAATTGTCAGTTATACTTCAGATTTATAATGGAAGTATAGTGTCTAACACAATAGTTAACTATAGTAATAAAGAATTTGTTAATTACTCAGTAGTAATTTTGAAAATTTTGTTAATAAGTATGATCTTACCATACTGTTTACTAACGAAACCACTACAGACAGAAATATTAACCACATCTTTTTTCTTTCTATAACCAACATTTCAGCAGAAGGCTTTAATTTGACTCCCACTTGCTAGTGTAGTGGAAGCTGTAGGTATTGTATGACACAGTGAACCCTGTTTTATCTTCTTTGATACTATTACTCCTGGCTGCTAAAGATTTAATGAGTCTTAAACTGAAAAAGATGTAAAAGAAGTGCTTATAGGCATAACAATGTGTTACTGATGAGCATCAAAAGATTACCAGGACGTTAGCTAGGGTTACAGGAAAACCTCAAATAATGTATGTTCTACAAATCCAAAATATTTTCCATAAGCAATCACTGATGAAAGATTCTCTTCATCTGTATTATTATTCTTCATATAAAGCATCAATTGTAAGCTAGTTTAGATTTTCTTCTGCTAAGTACAGTGTGCTGGAGGTATAGTCAGCAAGCATTGTTAGTGCTATTAACATTAAAATCTCACCAATTATTTACACCAATGCATTGCAAACTTGCAAATTTTACTTTCCAAAATCTTGGGTGCCTCTGTGAATTTATGTAGAAGTGAACACAGTTTGATTTTCATTCTTCTTACATTAAGTATGTATCAATGCTGATTTGATGCATGAGCTGCTACTTAAGAGGGCATTTTGGGTACTTCCATGGAAACTAAGACTTCGATCTAGGAAGCTTAAGTTCAGTGATAATTAGGTTTTGGTAGTGAATGTCTGACACATACTTTTTAAACAAGGTTAATACCAAGTAGGTCTGATTTAAAGATAAACAAATATTTTACAAATCTGGATACAATAAGATTTCTTGCTGATGTCTATATTAAAACTAAATCACCTCAACTATAAAAAAAATGGTTTTCAAAATTTCTGGTGGATTCGGACAATGTTATATTTTGTGTCTTGCTGCTCTATATCAACATGAAACCCTTAAAATACCATAAAACTGTTCTTTTTGCTTATTTAATTCATTGGTATCACAGTAAAGAGGTGTTGATTTGTTGATTGTTGATAATTTTGCTCCTAATATACAGACTTGCAGATGTTCACATAAAGTGCTTGTATGAAATAATTCTGTCATTCTGATTTGTCATTCTGCTTTATCATTCTGATACTTTAGTACCAGTTCGTGAAGTGGTTTTTCTCATAATTAATGGTAGGTTGATCTTCAAAGGAGCTTAGATGTTGATGGCAGCAGGTACAAATATTCAGCAATAATGGAAATTAAACTTCAGGAAGAAATAGAAAACCACACTTTTCTAGAGACAAACTGCATACTATCCTTCTTCTCCTTTGAGGCATTGGAGTGCAAATGTTATTAAAACAAACAGAATAGGAGTACATTTTAAGAGCAACATGCCTCTCTCCTTCTTCTAAAAATGTGAGTTCACTTGAAATGATTAATGGGAAAGGCTTTCTGGGGTCTTTTACTGCTGTTCTTTAAAGGGTGATAAAGATATATGAACCCCATGATATGCACAAATCCCATGCACAATGACTATGAGTTTGATTCAGTAGCTTACACCCTGGTGTAAAACCTCAGAAAACAGTGGTAAGGAAACCATGAATCAGAATAATTTATTTTCCATTACAGTTTTCCTTTAAACTTAAAAGTGAAAAACGTATTCAACTAGAATAGATTGTTCTGTGTTTTTTTCCAAATTTTATTTTGAATTTACTATTTTAAATTCAACTCACGTGTTATCTCAGTTTCTTCCTTGGAGTTAACAGCAAGGCACAATTTTTATTTTGATTAGTTTTAAAGTAACACCAGGTATGAGTTTTGTTATTCTGACAACTTTGAAATTAAAAACTTGTAACATTGGGACAAATTGGACAACAGTACTGCACAATGGAAGGGCCCAGGTCAAAAATTAGTTTGTTACATTTCCGGAATGTTGTACTGGACTTTAAAAGCTCCATGAATATAAACCTGTCTTTGAAATATCAGCACAGCAAATTCACATGGTGCATTTCACAGATATGGGTCATACCTGTGTAATAGTGTTACCCTCAAAATTTACATTGAATAAAATGAAAGACATTATACAAGTTAATGCGATTTCCACTGGAAGTCTTTTTTTATCACAGTAGGTTTTCCTACAGTGCAAATACACCCTTACCTCTGGGGAACTGATAGATGACACAGTTTTAGTAATGTTGCTTTTTAAATCATAGGCCCTATGCACCCACACAAACCTTCATTTTCTTTTCAATTCTGTGACAATGTGAGGGGAAACTCCCCCCACTGTTTTTCTATACCTTATTTTATAAAATTCCTAAAGAACTAATTTATTATTTAAGTTTGAGTACATTCCTGTTCCATAGGAAGCCTTGTATTTGGCTGAATGAGGGCAGTGCCTGCAGGGCCTATTATCCTTGAAAAAATCCTGAAGAAGACAAAAGGCGCTCTACAAGGACACAAAAATTACAGATGATTATGTCACCAACGATACCATCTCTGTCCCATGTGAGTCTTTCAGCATTATCCCAAAAATTTTTCCTAGTCCAACATGCCCTAACAAAAAATGGGGCATTCACCTCATGATCCCAGACATTATGCATTAAAAATACCATTTAAGCAGCTGAAACACAGCCCTCACAATATTTCACACAAATCAAGATGAAAACAAAACAAAATAATAGTCATATTGTATGGTCATAGTGTTGCCACATGATGACTTCTTCCTCTCCAAGCCAAATAATAAGCAGAAGGGATATGAACAGGGCCTGAAGGCAATGGTTTGCAGAGTTTTTTCTCTATAGGGAAAAACATGTTTTGGTTTCTTTTGATCACGAGAAAAAGACTCATCCCTAAGAAATCTTCCACTGGCTAATGCACAGCTGAAAAGTGATACAGCACTGTGGTGTGGATGGAGAAGGATAGGATAGAACAGAAGTAAAAGATAATCACAATTCCAACTCTATTAGTTGGAAAAAAACCCCCACCCTTAATTTAATAGAGATGGTGTTAATTTCCCTTTGATGAAATGGAGATGTGAGAAGGCTGTGCAGATGGCCAGCACTGCAGAGAACAGCTCTGTCAGGGCTCCTTATGCCTCCGCAAGGACATAGCGTGCCAGCAAAACTTGATGGTCCATGGATCAGTGCTTCCACCTCTTCACGGGCCAAATTTCCACAAGCTGATGAGTGCATGTGTGAGGTGGCAGGGATATACCATGGTAAATGTACCCTGTCTGTTATTTCATGGAACTTCTTGTGGTTCATCATTTCTCCAGGTGACCTTGCTTGGCAGCCACTTTAGCAGAAGAAAGATTTAATGACACGTCAAGTGAGCTACTCTGTTATCACTGCTGTGCCTCCCCTCACACCGAGTTTAAGGCACGTTAACAGGGTATTGTGGGAGAGCAGACACAGCTGATGCCCAAGCAGGATTGGATCTGTGAAAAAAACAGATAACTGATGTCGCCAGAGGGAAATTGCTGCCAAAAACCACACTGACTTCCATAGTGCATGGATTTAGCATACGGTTTTTATTTAGCACCTTTATAAAGATTTGAATGTATATATACATGCATCCGTAAAAGCATACGTCAATCACATTTCACATTATTAGATTTAAGAACTTGTAGGCTACAAATTTTCTTGTTGTTAGCATTTATCAGCATTTTCATGACCAATCACAAATTTGATGAGGGTTGACAACACCCATTTGCAGCAATTAATACAATCTCACGGAAAACACAGGGTTTATGAACCTGATAATCTCAAGTGTTTTGGATTTGTTTGGGTTTAAAAATGCCAGTGGCTACTTGTCAAACTGCATTTGTAAATCAAAACTGTTTTGCAGTTCTACACCTGCAAAACAAGTGTTCAAAACTTGTAAACTTCTTTATGGATATATATTCTTAGCCTTCAGATATAGTGGAAAGAATCCAAGACAATTTTTTATGGCTGAATTATAAACACCTGAAAAATGGAGTTTGAAATGAAAATGCTGACACAGCTTTAATTAATGCAGCATGAATGATTTTATTATACACTATCCACAGTGTCTATACATACAAAGTACATGCTCTAGTGTTCTAATATTTCATTTAAGAAAAAAGCAATTACTTAGCAGATGTAGAGACCTATGCATAAATGGGCTAAAGCAATACCTTTATGCTGTTTGAAAACCTATCTGGAATGTTATTACCACATAAAAGGGTTTATACTTTAGAAGACTCAAAGGTACAGAGAACCAGTTAAGCAATAAACTGCTCTGGTGTACTTAATTAAAAAGCTTCATGTTACTGAAGTCAATTGAAAAACAGAAGGTTTGATTCTTTAAGGTAATTTTGTCCTTTTCTGTTAAGTGCTTATCAAGTGTTAAAGAATTAAAATGCCATCCCAGCAGTTTAAATTGAGAACAATTTGCTTTTCTTCTATTAAAGGCAATTCTTTATGCTGTCAACCTAGACAAATGTAATAAAACGGGCAATGTGGACGTAATTGGGTGACATGGTTGGCTTTAATTTACCTTTAATTAACCAGAATTGTAGAAGAAGCAGAGAAATCAGTATTGAGACATTTCAGAAAATATTTTTTTAATGTCAATCTCTTTACATAAAGCTGGAAAACTTTGCAAAAAAGAAAAACAGAGAGGGTTGCTAAAATTTATTCCAAGTTTTATAAGCACAGAATATTAGAATGGATTTTGACTCAGTCACATTAAAGACCAACCTCCAGGCTAGATTTGTTAGTGAAACTAGAAGGCCTATGAGAAATAATGGATTTCTGTGAACTCTACACTTTCTTACTGATGTTGTTCTGATCCATTCTAAAGAAATCAGTGCTTTTTTCTCTATTTTTTCTTCTTTTCTTTTTTTTTTTTCCTTTCTAAAATGGTGGTACAACTTCATGAAAATGCCTCTTTTTGGGAAGTCTAAGTCTTGCATGTACTTCCTCAACAGATAAGTGTGGAATGTATATGGTTGAATAAGGCTCTTGTGGTTCCCTCTTTCTTGAGGGAGGTCTGCATTGTCCTTGGTATGGTTTGTGCTGTGGGGTGATTCCAGGTGATTCCAAGAGCAGGCAGAGAACAGCAATGCCCGGGGCCCCACTGCCAGGACACACCCTGGAGCCAAAAGGCGTGGGCTGGGTGGTTTGGGTTCACCAGGTCTGCGCCATGCTCTGGGACCACCCACCTGGAAAGCTCCCAAGGCTTTATGTAGAGTGTTCAGCACAGCACAAAGAGAGCAGAAATCTGTTTCACCTGTAAAAAAATAGGAATTAACATTAGAATTGCTGCTGTTTCTATATCTTCTGTTGGTGTTCAAAATTCTGCATTGTTTTACCCTCTACATGTAAGGGGATCTAGCATTCTGGTAACACAGGAAATAAAATCGTTAGGAACACATAAGAGCACAGTTTGCTGCTGGCTCAAAAGACTATTTAGGTCCTATCTTGTTCCAGTATGGTTTTATGTATGGAGAGAAGTACAGAACAGGTATATTTTTATTTACTTGGAAAGAAGGGAAGAACCTGGTGGCAGTCAATTATAAAGCTGTTTAACCAAACTTATGGGATATAAGATTTCATTCTTCTGAGTTCATTCCTATTTCAGATCTAATAGTCACAGTAGAATTAGAACATTTGATAAAAATTTCCAGATTGGTACAACAGTTAATTACCATTGCTGAATTACTGATTTTAACTTTTCTATCTCCAGTTCCAACTATTCATTTTTGTAACATTAGGCATTAGGGTCCATGGAATTTAAAGTGTTTGTTTTGTTATTTTTTGTTATTGTTTGTTTGGTTTGGTTTTGGTTTTGTTTTTTTTTGGTGGGTTTTTTGTTTGGTTGGGTTTTTGGGGGTTTTTTGTGGTTTTGTTTGGTTTTTGTTTTGTTGTTGTTGTTGTTTTGTCTGGTTTGGTTTTTTTTGTGTGTGTGTGTGTCTAAAATACTCTGGTGTTTTTTACAGATACTCAGATTAATTTCTAGTTCTATAGGCTCCTCTATATACTTACCAATGGTAGGTAAGGACTTGCTCTCTGGCCTCATTGCCCTCTGGACATAACTCTTTATTTCCACTGAAAGACCAGCAGTAACTATAGAAGGATTCTGTAATACTCACTTCCAGTCTGGAGATGCCTGTATTAGGTGCTTAATGATACACATGATAAATCTGGAGATGGATTCAATATCATGTTATAAATTATATTCTCCATCTCTTTGCCTACTCTCTGAAAGCCTCTGACACAGCGTGGGCACCAGAAATGGAAACAACATGCAATAGCAGTTACATTAAGGAAAAAAGTACAGAAGTAATTTAATTTCAGTAACTAGTAACCCATATTTCTTTCTTTGGTTTTGATTACAACCTTTCTTTTCATTTCAAGACAATTAAAATAGTAATCCTATCAGTTCTGCTTGTTGTAGAGGTGTGGCTTGATTGGTTTTTGTGTGACTCACATTTTACATCAGATCATGTAAATTAGAATCAGGCTCTGTATATATAAAATTTTAGGTCTCAATGAGTTCATATTTCATTTGTTCCTAACCTTTTCCTTTAATTAACTGTATTGTACCCTTACTGCATAATGCAACATAATATTTCAATCAATCTTTAAGCTAGTTTCATGAGAGGATATTATGTTTCTTCTGCATGATATATATTAGGTGAAATCAAATATAGTAAAATCCTATATAGTTCACATTCAAAATTAATGTCTACCAAACAATCTAGCAATCTAACTTGTAATAAGGATGCTGACTAAATTTATAAATAATTTCTTCATTATTGTCAGAATGCTGGAATGCAAACCAGCAGTGGAGCAAATTTTCAACTACAGTAAGGATTTTACACTCACTATAAAATAGGGGAGAGGGAAAGAGCATGGTGAATTCAAGGCAGCAATATGATCTTAACATAGAAAAGAAATTTCCTGTTTTTCAGACAGGTACATTTAACAGTTATTACTATTTCACTATAGTCACGTACTGAAAAACTTATGGGCATAAAAATATGTAAAGCTTATTTCAGAACACTTTAAAACAAGCAAAAATTTAAATTGTGTGGTAGTCTAATATTTCATTTTCCAATGGCTGCAGTGAGTGTAGAAGCAGGTCAGTGAGGAGCAATTGTGTTCTCAGTTGTCCCAGTGTAAATGTAGAAATGTTTCTTTCCTGCAGAGGTCAATGCCAGAGAACAGCAATGCCATCAAACCCCTGGCACATGTACAAGCGAGAAGTGAGTCAAGCCTGCAAACAATGAAAACAGATAGAAAAGGGGCCAATTAGTCATATCACTGACAAAATTAAATATGACACAAATAGAGCTAATTATGTCCTTGCTCTCAATTCAGATTTTATTAGTTTGGGAACCCTTGGAGGTAGCCCAAATTACATATATTATGTTTAGTTTGATGGGATTTTTTACCGTTTGCTTTATGTTCTCATGGGCTGGATCCCCAGCTGGAACAGAAGAGTTGCTATTACCTTCAGTAGAACTGGAAGCATTTATACAGAGGAGGAACCCCAGCTGGATTTGTTGGCTGACTAACTGGACCATTGGACAATTTTTTGATTTTTTTTCTTCTTTTTTTTCTCCTTTTTTTACATATCAGAGCATTTAGGTTTTAATCTCATAATGTTTCTCTTCAAGCTTAAGAAAAATGAACATTAGCATACAACTGCTTTGATGGAAAAAGGAAAACTAACAACTTAGTCTCTGTAAAAGATGAAAACGGAGCGGGGATAAAACCAAAACCCTTTTATTCTGCAGCAGTGCTGATGTGTTCTGTAGCACAACCTTGATCACTTCATTTCCAGATCCTGGAACAAGTTAAAGTTCATGACAGTCTTTATTTAGCATGTGCCTTTCCCACACAAACAGAAACACAGGCAGATGACATGTATCCAGATCTTGTAATGGCATGAAGTAGCTCTCATTTATTGTGTCTATAGCATAGCACATAGAACCAGGAATAATAGGTCTCAGCTGGCACTTTAGTAATACTAGTTATAATTACACCCCCGAAAGAGGCATTAAAAGAACATTATTATTATTATCGTTATTATGGTGGAGTTAATCACTTCTCTGTTGCAATATCTGGAATCAATGTCACTTGCTCACATCCCCCTCACAGTTTGTATCGCACGTGTAGTGCCAACTTTGGGAAGACAATTTTCAGTGTTTTGTTTTCTCGTCATTGTTTCTATGGGTGGCTGCAGATCATTGTATAAATACAATATCAAATACACTTGCTTTGATGACAGAACTGTGAATATCTCTGTGGGCCTTGCTTCTCTATTACACCAATTTTTCACATATTTACAACTCACTTTTGAAATAGAGAATTGCTATTAATCCAATTTAGGAGGGGTCCTTTATCAGTAACCTGCTCTTCCAGTTGATTTATATGGTACAAAATGTACATTACATGATATTTGCAAAGGGCAACTCCTTTTACAGATTTGCTGTGTCATCAAATAATGTATATAACTTTAGCGAAGCATTTACTAAGTTTATAAGTTCTAATCTTGGAGACAATCTGGAGAAATCTGATTTGCTGTAATTGTCAAGAGTAACCATAATTCATTAATGTTGAATTGTTAAATAGAGGTCAATGTGTAAAGTGAGGGTCATGTAACAGCACTCCGTTCCCAAATCCATGCATGTGACAAAGGGTATAGTGGTCAGTCTTGTAAGAGGCCACCTGAGAAGTAATGACACATTAGAGAAAATTTAAATCAGTTAAGCTGCAACACTCGCCACTGATTCACAGCCACTGAATGAACTGTGGTTGTTGAAAGCATATCTCAAAACAAGAGAATAAGGTGAAGAGATAGGAGGATAAATGATAAAATCAGGTACATTAAAAGAAATACAAGGTTGTGTTAAGAGGAAGAAACAAGCAATGGCACGGGTACTTGATCAGATTCCTTTATGCAGGGGCACAGAAAGAAAAGAATGTTCACAGGGAACTTCCTTGCACTTTTTGCTGTTGGAAATTAAACTCAGTTTTTCACTTCTAGGCATGGTCAAAAGAAATTCCATAAAATTAGTTTTTCCATGGGTTTCAGGAATTTTGGATTGGAATCTTTGAATGTAAACTCTGAATCAGGTAGGCTGACAGACAACTTCCTATAGGATGTGTGAATAAATGAGGAAGGGTATTCTCAATTTGAGTGATATATCCAGAGGTAGAAATTTTGAGCATCCACCATCAATCCTTTCCCTTCTTTGAACTATTTTATTCCTGATTCATTACAGAACTTTGCAATGAGGTGATTACATTATATTGGCTTTAAAGAGATGAGGTTAGGTGCTGCAAATGGTAGTATGCCATTTTTAACACCTGTTGAAAGTTTTTCCTAGCTGATCACAAAGGAGGCATTTTCTGCAGATGTTGTTTCCCTGAAAAATTAATAACATAATCCTTCCATAATACCAGCAGCTGTAATAATACAATTAATAACCACTTGACTGCTTAATCAACATTCATTGTTTAGCAGCAGCTTTCCACAATGTTTTTAGGACGATTTAGCACAAAGGTTGACGGGAACTTTTTGTCAGAGATTTGTTGTGTGAAGAAAATGCCAATTTCTCACAGGTACTTTTGAGAGGAACATGTCACTACTGGTGATAGTCCAGCCAGAGTCCATCCCTCAGAATAAGGGACAGGACAGGCAATTGTGTGAAGCACAAATGTAGAGACAGAGAAACTCACACAAGTTTTTTGGGCACTCAGTTGCTCTCTTCAGGATGTTGTTGAGCCTGCTGAAATTTCTGCTCTTCGGATGAGAGGATCAGAGATAATTTTCTTTCCACCAGCCGAAGGCCTCTGGAGCACAATGTGTGTTGGGTGAGGGCGTTCATCCTGACATCCCTCCGCTCAGGCTGGTTATGGGAGAAAGCAACTCCCAGCTTAATCTGTGTTTATAATGGACTTTACACGTGTTGATTGGTTCTGGAATTGGTTTTGGCTATTTCGGTTTGGAAATTTAATCCTTTTGGCCTGAAACGTTGTGAAATGAAATCACTGAAGAAAAAGAGTTGAGAATTCAATGACTTTTGTGTGTGTTACTATGTGAGACTTTTTTCCCAGGTGTTTAAGCTAAATTTTTTATCCCCCAGTCTCTATCCCTCTCTGTTGATGCTTTCTTTCAACCAATACAATTCTTAGATTGCCCCTTATCAAACACAGTGCCAACCTTATGGGCAAACATGCTAATTTTCAAAACTTCCATCCTGACCTCTTATAGGAAAAAAGAGATACTTTGTTTAGGCTGAATGTCTTTTGGTAAAAATCTACAAAACCTTTAAAAAGATAAATAAATCTGATATGATTTACCCTCTGTTGTGACAGCGGAACATCACAGCAGGGCCTGGATGTATTGCAAATATTTAACAGGAAACAATCAGCTAAATGCAGAATAAGATCTATTTGGTAATCAAAATTATGAATATTTGTACTAATATGAAGAATATGAAAAACTCCAATCATTAGAAGGAAGATGATTTTATTTTTTGCTGTGCATGATGAGCATAATCAACATCAGTAATTCTTAAATAAGAGAAGACTGCTATTGATCAGTGGAAATATTTATATCCCCGGTGTGGCTGAGCCCTTGTGAGCTACTAATCCCCAAGCAGCTCCCCACTCAGAAGGCAGAAGTGTAAAAGTGAGAAACTCATTGGCTGAAATAAAGACAGCTTAATATGTGAAGGAGACATGGGGAAGAAGCAGGAAAGAAAAAGAGACTGATCTTTGGGCAGGTGTGTGTGACCTCATGTGTTCCTTAAAATTCAGTGAAAATGGCTGTAGCAAATTCCTATGCTATTTCTTTAACTTCATTTTAGATATTTTTAATTATACAAGGATTATTTTGGTAATATGAATTGCTTTAATTCCAAAACTTTTACGGCAAAATCAAAATTAACATTTTTCAACCCATATTTATCTAAATCTGAAGGAATATTAGATGACATCCATAAACCTGTTAACATATCTAGTTATAGTGGGATATAGATATTTTTTGTGAAAGTCTTACAAATCTTCCAAGATTCTAAAGGATTTATAGTTTTCGTTGTCCTTGAGAATATTTTACTTTTTTTTAACGATTGCAATGCAAAAAAGACATTACTTGGCTTCACTTTCTGTCATCAGATACAAAACAACCTAAAACATGCACGGAGACAAGATTATGAGCAAATATAAACCAAAGGTAGGGTGAGGTGAGGGATGGGAATTTTTACACAAAATTTTTGAAATCTAAGCCTGAAAAGCATTGATATGTCTTTGACTTTCAGAATTCTTGATTTTCTTGATCTTGCATTCTCTCAGGGAAAGTTTCTTGCATTTCTGTAGCATGAGCATCGTTCAGCAGTTATTAACACCTAATTAAAACCACAGTCATGAGGAGTTCCCTGAAGAGATCCTTTAGGGATACCAGTGTATCTGTTCGAGACTTGTGTCTCTTTGTGCTGTTTCTGAGATGAAGATAGCTGAGTCACAGCGAATGCTAATTTCTGTAATGACATTGCCTCGTGCAGAGGCATTCCCTCTGGAGTGAAGAAACGGCAGTGCTGCAAATGCATCAGCTCATTTAGAAGGACCTGAACCAGCACTAACCTGCCATGTCCTCCAGGGAACGCCAGGTAAGAGCAAAAGAAAGAGAAAAGTCACCTCAAGAGACAAGTTTTTCTTCATGAAAACAAGCCTGCTTTGCTTTCCATTTCAACAAAATGGGTCAAAAGTGACCCAGGAAAACATAATCAGGACTTTTTTATTATTATTGTTCTTTCTCATGCTCCTTCTTAGTATCCTGTTTCTCTTTACTTTGACTTTACTCAACAATACCTTCACTGTTTTTCTAGTTTTCCCTGTAGTTTGTATGAGATCTTGCTCTCAGGGTTTTTGCTTTCTTATGTTATTCTTTGGTTCTTCTTCTGTTTCTCAGATACCTCTAAAAACATCTTTATCTTTCCAACCTCTACCATTTAATGCCTTCATTTTAATATCTTTTTCCATTATTTTTATGCCATGAAATGTCTTGTGGTGAAGAATTTGCAACAGATGCTGAATAAGTAAAATGGTTAAAGTCTTTCTTTAAAATCAAGGTTGTTGGTATTACTGTAGGGGAGAGGTGCAGATGAGACAGGTGTAAGGACTGAATTTGTGTTTCATAAAGGGAGTACTTTCTCCTTTAAACTTTTTTAAGTTTAAAGTGATGGTACAATATTTACTATGGTAGCAGTAATAGTGAGGAGCATATGATGCAGGACAAAGTGACTCTTAGATGCATTAAGAATTGACCTTCACAAAGGATTATCACACAGAACTGTGGCATATTACTTCAGCCTCAGGTGTTGATTTTGCCTCACTAAATTCCTAAGAATGTGCTTGTTCTTCCTTGTCCTAATTTCTTGCATATTGGTGTATATACTGACAGGCAGTTGCTACATTTCACCTCAGGGATTTCTGTACTTCAGTGCTTGATGAAGTAATCCCTTTGTCTAGTTTCTATTTAAAATCTCTTGGGATAAAAGGTAATACATGAAGATGTGTAGAATCTCACTCATTCCAATCTAGCTGTAAAAAATTGAAAGTTATGATAATACCAAAAAAAAGTGCAGATAATAAATTTCTGTGAGCAAGAAGAAAAATTACTGAATTATTTAATTCAAAAATAACATCCATCCACACCTTGATCTTTAAAGAAACTTTTTATTGAGTAACTCATCTGTAAAATGTTGAGGTCAACAAATAACATTAACATACAGTAAAAATTCCTAATGACCACCCGTTCCATGTAAAGTATCAACAGTTTGCTTATTGTATGACACAGAAGGAGGAAGTAACACAACCTGCATTTTATTACTTGAATCAGATGCAAAAGGTTTTCAAAACTTCAAATTCAACTGAAAGCAGCTGTTGGGAAAATATCATTACATTATACCTTAAGCTACAAAAGCCAATTTAATGGTGACATTTTATTTTATTCAGATGGTCCTTTCTTTTATTCTGTCTAACCCAGTAAAGCCTGTGGAAATTGTATCTGGATGAAATCACCAGAAGGTGAAGGGCCCATGACTAAAAACATTCTTTAAAGATTATTCAAGGTTACAGTCAAGTAGAATAGCAGCACTAACGAGAGCAAAGGTCTCCATAGCTACAGGAAGTAATATTACATCGTTTAGTAGGGCCTTTAAGAAAACACAGTCTTGTTACTAGATTTGGTTAAATATCAATTAAAGTGCTGAACAAAACCATTAGATACTGTAGAAAACACAAGTATTTTGAAATGTGGAGATGTAATTTCTCCAAATCAGTGTAGAATGGAGCTTGCAGGTGGAGTTACCTCACACTGATTCACTTCCAGTTATAGCCATTGCACCAGTTTAACTAACTCTTTCCCTGATTTGAGTAAATTATTTTTCTCTCTCCCTCTCATATTGGATATCAATACATTCATCCCATGTGGGGACTGAGCAGAGCTATTGTACTTTTACCTTTATCTTCAATAGATATGATACAAATTCAAGGACAGTCGTCCAAGTCAGCAGAGAATTGAGCCTGTGCCAGTGTTCAGCCCATGACTACACCCGACTCAGGGCACTTTCAGGAGTGGGAGCATAAAGTGCCCTGTGGCGCTTCCCTTGGCTTCTGCACTGCAAATGCCTTTGGCAGCCCTCAAATAATTTTGCTTCCGTGAAACTGTGATTATTACCTTCTGTAACTAGTTTAAAATTTTCATTTTGAGAAGAGTTTGCAACAGTCATCTTACCAGTTTAAGTTTTCATTTTATGCAAGGAAATGCTACTTTCTTTTTCAACCTGCTGCCAGTTACCTTCATTTGGTGCCCTGCTGAACTTGTTACGAGAAATGCTGAATGCTGCATAATCAGCTATTAGGATCAGCAGAGATTAAAATATAAAACCAAATTAGTCTTTCTCTTATGCTAAGGAGGCAAATCCTGATTACTTTCAAGAACTGAGGCCAAAGAAATAGAAATGTACACGGAAACTAAGTATACCATTCCTTTAGAAAGAAAGAAAAAAATTGTAAAATAGCAAAGCCTAGGAGCACTACTGGATAGACAAACATGTACATCTGCATCTTCATATGCCAGATTGAGTAATACCACCAGTCTGAATAGTTACTTTAATAATGAGATGATTCTCTTACATGTACATTCTGATTATTGGGGGCATTAGTCAAAATTCCTCAGAATAAAATAGTAGACACCATTATTTAATAGAAAAATGAAGATGGGGGAATCTGAAGCTTGTCAGGAAATCATCATAGTTGCATCTAAACATGATCATTGCAAAATATACAAGTGCATATGTATACATACATCTACCCTTATGCATATACATTTTTGTTAAAATTTAACTTGTGTTTCAATATATCAGTTTCACTTTACTAACATTCTATATCAAACAAAAAAACATAGCAATGAAACCATGCTTAATTCACAAACCAAACTATGTAATTTGATTTTCCTACAAATTCAATCCCCTGAAAGTTATTAAATCTTGGGATACCTGTTACTTTCAGTTTCTTTGAAATTCCCCCAAAACAACAAAGAAAATCTCATTAGAATATCTGTTATTTTTTGTAATGTTCATAAAGTTTCCACATACCTTGAAGTTCCTAATTCATAGTGAATAGTCTGAAATGAGTCTAACCAATATTTCCTGGAAGAGGTTAGAAAAGCAGCTACTACAGATTATTACGAGAAGTAAATGTATTTTCAGACATGTCCTGACAAATAGTTGTCCAGTCAGTAGTGACCTTCATATGTATTTTACAATAAACTTGAATATAACTGTTCTCTTGGTGTTTGTCTGCACAATCAAGCCTTAAAACACATATTTTTTTCTGCCCATTAATGAATCAGAAAAAAGATATTTTTACCCATCATCACAAAGACTTTTCCAAAAATAAGCATACCAGGAGCTTAAATATACAGAATTCTGAGAAAGTTCAGGAGAGTTGCTGCTGTCAAAGAAATTTTTGTGAAGACGACAGCCTTCATTCCGCTGAGTAACAGTAATGCTGAGGTGGGAGAATTCTTCAAAAATCCCCTTTGATTCAACTTCTCTCTTTGCAGTTAAAAGTTCATTGGAGTGGGGTTTGAACTGATGGATAGATTAGAGGGACGGAATCTCTGCTGAAGTTCTGCAACTGTTATGAAACATAAACACTAGGAAATTAATTGATTTCTCCCAACTGAATTGCATATGTTGTGCAGTATTTGAGTTGGCAAGGCATAAATAGGTTGGTCATTTTTAATTAGATCATAAAATTTCTTCAATTTTTTTTTTTTCCATTTCCCATACGGCATTCCCATTATTTACAGACAATGTGGTTTTCCCTATTGTTTTGACAGTCTTTGTTTCATCAAAAAATACAAAATCATATTTCTTCATGCATGACTTATGCATTTGTTGACTTATGCATCTGTTCTAATGACTGTTTTAATGCAAAAAAGATGAAGTGAAATAAAAATGAAATTGGGAATTTGTGTGCTTTTATATCTCAAAATGCATGTCTTTGTTGAAAAATATGGCAATATTCTACTGTATGAAACTAATTTGTTTATACAAATACTGCTCTGTGTACTTACTGCAAATGATGCAACCATTTGTAAAACTGGAAAAGTAGATTGACATATAAAGAAAGAATATCTTCCCAAAAGCTCTTCTTAGTTGGATTTTTAAGAACTTACTAAGCAATTCTAAAGCAAGAGTATCTCTCACTGAAGGCATCATGCGTTTGCCAGGTTTAGGTCTCACAGTAACAAGGCATTTAAACATGGCAACTGGGAAGGAAGAGAAATGCTAAAAACATCTACTACAACAGAATTTTCATACTATCCTGCTAGGCTGGGGAGAAATCTTACTCACCGTTTCTACATGCAGTAAGGATGTTTTCCCATGCTCAAACTTTTTTTCAGGCTGTCTGGCACATTACACAGCATGCATAATTTTTATCCCACATAACCTACATTTGATGACTTTCATGGTATGCTGTAAAGCCCACCTTTCTTACAAGCATTTACAACTATTGTGTTGTGGATTGTTAGAAGGGCAAGAAAAGAAGTTTTAATTTGTCTATTTGCTAGTTGTAATGAATACTGGTTTTTTACATGAAGAATGTCCAGCAACTTTTATGTTCATATCTGCTTGCAAGGTGTCCGAGCTGCTTTGTTATAACAGTTATCCTACAGCCATCTAGAAGCACATTTTAAAACACTATTTCTAACTTCAGTTTTGAAATAATTCTGCCTGTAGTGACCATATTTTAGTGGAAATCACTCTCAAAGTATAATGAATAGGTTAAAGTGTGTCTGTTTAGAAAAGTTAGGACAAATCATGTGACACCTTTTATTAGTTTTGCAATGATTTTCAAACATTTAATCCAAGAAGAAACTACATTGCTCAGCTGAACCAGAGAAAACTTCTAAGACAGAAATCTCATTCCCTACAAGAAACAGAACCAAGGCTTCCATGTTATGGATGATATTCCAGTCTGTAGAGATATCTGTACTTCAGAATGTGAAGGGTGTGTCTTTAGTCTGCACTATACACTGTAGCAGAGGTATAAACAGTAATATCCAACCTATGCCCAGAGCCATCTATAGCTGTAGGTCTTAAAAAACTGTTTCTAAGCACCACAAAGCAACAGGTTAACACATGCCAATGGTTTTTGCTGCTGTTCATTTCTCTCCTGCACCGCTTCAAGTGGATGTAGTGGATGACTGAACCTGAATGTAACCCAGAATTCTTACCATCTCTCCTTTCCTCTCCTCCAGCACCACTGGGTGTCCAAAAGGAGCTTAAAATTCTTTGAAGGCCTTCCTGCAAATTGCTGCTTCCTAAGAAATGGTGACAGCTACCAGTACTGTGCCACTCTGGACCAAGGACAAGCTAAAAAAAGTCTGTAATTACTCTTGTGCTCCAGCTTCTGCTGCTAAAGGGCAGATATGGCTTCAATACTGGTGCAGGAACGATACAGACTTTGCTTTCTTCCATGTAAGGAAATCCCTTCCCTGGTATTTAATGGAACAAATGCAGCTCCGAATGCTTCCTATTCCTGTGCTGGTGTAGCATAGCATCTGGCCTATATTTGTTAATTCCTTCATAAATTACAGACCCAGATTTTTTGAGGTTTTGGGGATTTTTACACAAATAGGGTGGGAATGTTTCCCTTGAACACCCTTAATTGTTTTTGGCGTAAAAATGATTTGACTGAGATCAGGATCAGACCTAGAAACTCGAAGTAATGAAGCCTACAGACAGCTGGCAAAAGCACCATTTCTCCTTGCACATTTATCTTATTCAACTTGGGGGGCCTGGGGTTAATTAGAAGAAGAAAAATTCTGTTAAACAAGGCTTTGTAAAGTAGATCTGTGTTCTTCCTGGATTTAAAACTCATTGGTTCTACTCTCTGGATAAGCATAAAAGAACTATTCAGCTCTTGGTATACTCATTTCATCTCACCACTGACATTAAAGCAACTCGAACACAGCATGAAGTCAACCTTTGGTGATGAAACACTAATGAATCTTTAAAAGGACTGTTGATGTAATACTTTGCTGATTGCATAGTGAACTCTATTTTTGTTTTCTATTTGTATACATGCTGATTGATGGAATAGTTCTTTAGATTACTTAGGAATCTGAAGTTTTTCGTGCTGAATTTTGATTTGGAAGTTTAATTTTTATTTTAAGTTAGAAAATTGTATCTCAGCAAGTGAGGGAAATGGAAAGGGTTTAGTACCAAAAATAAAATGAAGAAGAACTAGTTTTGATCAAAAAAAGGACAAATTGAGTGAGTAAAAAAAATCACAATGAGTCATTTCTTCTTTATCACAAACATTTTCCCATTTATATGGTAAGATTTAAAGCAAAATTCCCCACTGAAAATGATTTGGCTGTTCAATTTCTGTACACTGATTTGCTGTGTCCTCTTCTGTGCCAATGGGTCATTCACATCTTTTGCTCAGAGAAGCATAATATGTCTTGGCTAACAAGAAAAGTTCAAAAAAGAGTAATAGTTTCACTTTTCCTGCAGTAGTGAATTAGATACATAAGGTTGCTGTATACTGTCAGTTTCTGCTTTGCTCCTTTGTAGTGCTTTAGAGCAGTTTTGTTATTGTCCCTCCTGGCATCCTATTGAATGCATGTTGCTATACTCTGTTTTAAGAAAGGATCAAAATATGTCTCCAGTTTGCAAATACTGGGATTATGAAAGCAAATGTCATAATCCTTACAGGCTAAAGAGATGCTATAATGGATGTTTACACAGATAGAAAATCTGCCATTTTCAGCACAGAGCCACTCTAACATCACTGAGAGCAGTGCACGTATGACAATGGAGATGGTTCCAATATCCAAGAACAAAAATATTTAGGCAATTAAAACCCACTGATGGAATGATATTTCAATGGCAGCCAACTGTCTCACTTTGGACACTTGGAGGAATCAGAATTGTTTTAACAAATCAGCACCTAGTCAACTTCCAAAAATGCATTACAAGTCATGAAACAATATTTATGGAAATGAAATATAAATTAAAACCAGGACATTTTTTCAACAAATTCTTACTCTAAGAAGCTTTTTTTCCCCAAAGATTTTGTGTATGAAAGACCATGCAATTTGAAAAGATTTATATTTAAAAAAATGAGCTAAACAAGGGAAAAGTTTCTGAATTCTATACTTATTTCCAGTTATATTCTCAAGATGATTAGAATTAATACAAAGGTAGCAATAATTTGGCACACAACTGAAAGTCGTTTGTAGTTCAAAAAACTGCATGCCTTCATCAACTGAAGAGTCACTTGAGAGAATACACAACTGGATAATATAAAAAAACATACTGCATCCATTCACATTCATATTTATTTCTGTCTTTGTCCTGCAAGCAGACTCTTCTCAAGTCTGATCATCTTTCCAAGTATTAGTCAGAAAATGTGTATCTTTTTTTTTAGTAACGTTTGCGTTTCCTTTGTTTTTAATTTTCTATTATTCCATAAAAACCAAACAAAACTTGAACATTTTAATTGGGTTCAAAAGCCTGAATGTGTATATTGAGTTAATATGTTACATTTCGCTCCATGGAAAATATGATTTCCAGGGAGAAAAGGTCTTCAATCTTTTAAAAATTTTTCTTAAGGCAAAAGAAGAGATCTTAAATTACAGACGATATAAGATGGCTCTGACAATTCCCTTGAGTCTGCATATCTTTAGAAGTCTGTGTTTAAAATTAATTCTAAAGTGTGAGGCTGAAGGTTTAGGGATTTTTAGCAAATCTCATCAAAACATTAAAGGAATTCCAGCATGTGATTTCTTATTGTTACATATGGTATATAAAACCCAGAATCTTTTGATGTAATACTCTTAATGCTGAGAAAACTGTCTGATTATTCTCTGAACTTTGATACAGCCTCAATCTAGAATGAGTCCAGAAAATAGTATTTTCTAACTCTGAAGAGGTAAGTTTTTATTCAATAACAGCTATGGCAGGAAAAATAACAACTTCTTTATTTAAAGATGGTGCTCAGTGTAAGTTTAGATAATATAGGTCTCATATATAGCCTTTGCAGTAACAGATGATTGCTTTATTTTTAATGCCTGAGGTTTTGTGCACTGCTGCATGCCTGGTTTCCTAATACATCCATTGATATCTATTTTCAAATAATTGTTTTTCTTCTACATAATACAAAATATTTTAAGCATAGTTTATTTAACTTATGGTGTATCTCAAATTACATCATCCCTCAGCTCATTTTTAAATATCCAAGAAGTTATATTGCTGTATACATCCACTGGGATAAATTCTCCTCTAGTATGCATACCAAGAGAAATCCTGTATGAGGAAGTCTACATCGAAGTCAATTAAGTGGCAATCATTTGCAGCACTTAATTTTGCCATTAAACCCTAAGCAGGGACCATAATTTTCCAAATGTGTGTAGACATGCTATGATCAGAAGGTCTTGGTTGGTTAGGGATTAATTCTAGGAGTCATGAAAATAGAAATACATTACATTCATAGAGCAGAGCAAGAAGATTTTTTTCTCAGCGAGTTTCACCCACAGTTAGAAATGAACTCTATTATGGCAAGTATGAAATCACAGTAAAACCAAATGCAGGGTTACTTTCCCCTCTCCCTCATACAAAACTATTACATTTACATGACAGTAGTTGAAAAATAATCTGTGTGACACAGAACAAAATATTTCATTATGTTCAAAATTGTCACCTGTTAATGTCTGGTTCTCTCCTACATGCTGCATAAAGCAAACCAGAACAAAAA
>WEKY01048184.1:0-69703 GCA_013390045.1 Picathartes gymnocephalus
AAAATCTTTTCATAATATAGTGCAGCACAGCAGAGCACAAAGGAGGAAAAATAACTCTGGCTCAGAGTTTTGGGGCATTTTATTTGTGTAATGAGTCTTGAAATAAAGTAAGAGGTTTCAAATGAGCAACTAGTAGCAGAAATCATTTTGAGGGATTAAAGTGCAGTGGTAGCATCTTTCAAGTTTTTCTCTGGAAATCTTCCCCATTCATTCCAGCAAAAGTATTTCTCCTTAGAAGTTTGACCTTATTTTTCCTTCACCTTCTCTCCCCAACATCCTCATTTTTTTCTCAGACCAGACCAAGGAAAATGTTATCCATTTTCTCTCCCAGGTGCTCACCCATCTCTCTCCTATCCTTTGCTTTGATCTGTTACTAACCTCTTCAATCATTGCTTAACCACAGAGCTGCTATTTCTTTTGAACTTTAAGTTGAAAGTAAACTGATGTACAGATTGGACTTTGGTGAATCTCTTGCCTTTTTAGAGATTAATTTTTGATCTTCTAGTAAAATGAGTTTTTGCTTTTTCCTCTTAGGTTTCAAACTGATCTAGACCCAGGTAAAGGATGAAAAGACATTTTTTTGTTTATGACTGTATTTAAGAATGCTTCAAAACTTCCTTTCTATGTGAAGAAATATTTTAATTTCTGTGTTATAATACCACAAGCTATCATCCTCTGCACGAGGTAAAAGATGCTTATAAATATTTCTTAAATATTCCCATTGCCCTTAAACCATGAGCACCCTTCCCAACGTTTCCTCATTCTACTGTTCAAAATCCCTTGAGAGACTGAGACAAGAGTATAGTTTTCAGAAGTGAAGTATTTAAGTCTTTTCACCCTCAACAGGAGACAAATTAGTATTACATCTGTCACTGAATTGTTAAAATTGTGGAGAAAAAAGCTGCCACAAAAAGATAATTTCTTTTCCATCTTTCTTTTTTCTTCTCCCTCACTGACTAGTGCAGTATTTGGTAGTTTATAGGCAAAGGCATATAAGAGTTTTTTTCTTAATATTTCATTTGTTTCTTGTCTCATTCAGTTGTCCCTTGGTTCCCCACTCAGAAAGTGTCTCTTTCAAGGAATTTTTTTAAGCACAAATAACACATTAACTAATTAAAGTCCATTAGAAATAAATAACAATATGTAATAATTCCTCTGACCACTCTGGTATTTTAACATGGAGTGCTATACTAAGCCTGAACATTTCTTCCTACATCACAGGGATATACAATTTTCTGCTTTTAATTTGATATCTATATTTAAATATGTCATCCAGATAGAGACCATGACATTTCTACAAAACAGAAAATTAAGCTGAATTATACAAGTATTGCAAGGTTGCTTAAACAAACAGGCAAAAAACCATAAAGTGAATAATAAAATAAAAATGTAAGTGAATAATTTAAAAAAACCCTAAAACTCAAAAGAAATTTTTAAACTATCAAAACGTAGTTTCTTGTGATTTCAGTGTCACAATAACTTTCTCATCTAGATATGCAAAATGACTGCAATCTTACCTTGTTCTCTGCACAGATATTTTCTATTACAACTGAAAATTGTACTTTTGTACAAATTTCAATTGTACAATTGAAAATATTACAACATGCTATCCTAGTAACTTAAACTTTTAATCTCTTCTTAAACTTATAAAGAGATGATTCCATTAAACTGGGTAAGGATATATTTCCTTGTATCTGTTGAAGATTATATTGCTAAAATTTCTTTAATGTGATACCCATATTGACATCTTCTCAAGAAGAGATTAGGAAGCTTAAAGCATCTTGCCTTAGGAGTTCCTGCCATTCCTACCATTGACCTAACCTTGTTCACATTATTGATTATAATTCTTTTAAAAGTATTTTTTCACCCAATTAAATATATTTCACTTAAGATGCCATTTGTGTAGAAATGATTATTGTGAGGGAGTCTCTTTCAATAAGCTCTTTAAAATCATCCTTTTTAATTCTACAACAGGAGGCCAAAGGAAAGCTTTTTGATACATCTACTTCATTTGCTTTATCATTTTTTTTGCTTACCAAATGTTAAGGGAGCATTTTTTATGAAAGTTTTTCTTCATTCTAGCCACATGTAGAACAGTTCTTTTACCTGTAAACATTTACAGATATCTCGTCACAGAAGTGGAAGGACCAGTCTTACTGAATGCTGATCAGTGGGTTACCTTCACAGGATCATGAGCTGTTGTGTCAGATGTTTATCTAATTCTACTCTTAACAAATAAATAAATGTCCCCAAATTCATGAACTCTTAAGCATGATTACATGTCTGCATGTCCAAACAATTATAACACTTTCTCCAGATAAAAATTTCTCACAAGCAGCAGTTTTCCTATACAAAGAGTCCTTCAGGTCTTATACTGGCAAATAATTAAGAAATAAGGACTGTGATAATTTAGTTTCGTTTGATGGATATGTGCCTTTGTTACCATAGCAGAATTATACTGTCATTTCATAGGTCAAGTATATATTAGCCTTTAATGTTCTGTGAAAACAAAAACAAAAACAAAAACATGAATGGCTATGTTTGTCAAAGTCTGAAAAATTATTAGATTCTCCTGGGAAACCTATGTCAGTTCTTACAGTTATATGTCACCATATATATAGTAGACTTTAGGTGAGAAATGAAAGGAGTTCTCTGCTGGCAAGTAGTAGACATTAAATCTCCAGCTAGGGAAGCTAGGTGCTAAAATGTTTTATGAAGAGGCAACCAAACATCTCAGGTCAGAAAATGAGTCAATCTCAAAGTCTTCCAGCTAGAAAAGCAGTTTAGAAATTTTCTCTGTCACCTCATGTCCCTTCTCTATAGCACATTTGGCTGTTTCCTCTCACAAAGATTTCAAATAAAATAAAAGTATGGAGAGAATTTACATCCAGATATTCAGACCAAAAATGTCCTCTGCTCTTACCCCAGAGACTCTGAACTAGGCAGCTGCAGAAACCCTACTTACATGTTTGGACTGTCCTCTACTTAGAATCCCTGTTTTAGCTATAAAGTTTTTATGTTCCTATGAAGCTTTTCCCACTCCACCGCTAAGTCTGCTTTTCCAGAAATGGTCTGTCCTGGCTTCAGTCTTTTACCCTGGTATTTGATGATTGACTCCCTAATCACATCTGTTAGAGTAGCTGGTGGATTTTTAACTTCTGAATTGCTATAGTATTGGATCTCATTAAGTCAGGGTGCAAGGTCAGTAAATGCTCTCCTTGACTCGATATAAAATAGGAATTGAGTACATACATTTAAAATAAAATAAAAGAGGTTTCTTATATGTTGACAAAGCTCTGTGATCTTGGTGTGAGAAACATGTTTCTAAATCCTGATAAAGGAGATGAGGACATGAGCTAATGAGAGTCTCTCTGTAAAGTCAGGGCAACTTATATATGGTAAAGGTGTTATGACCCTGATTCCAGAATGACTCAAATACTAAAAAATGACTGATTCTTAGAAACTATGTGCCTTTCCACTGCACTGGACCAGTGTTATGTTGGTACGAGGACAAAGGAGTCTTTACTGACATGGCACTAATATAAGGGTGCAAAAAATAAGAAGCATAAGAGAAGGGGCTATGCAAATCTTAAAACTGTCACAGACACAGGAGAAGTGAGAGCATATTGCAAACCAGAGTCTTCACAGGCAGAAAGAGAAAAAAAGTCCCAGCAAGTACTGAAACCAGCCAACCTAACCACCAAAACTGTACCTTAATATTAGCAAAGAATATAGACAATTCAGCTGTTCAAAATAAGTCATGCAGTAAATCTGTCTAGACTGTATCACAGTTTGGATCCCACACCATTATTCCTATACCAGCAGAAAGGTACAGCACTACAGGCCATGAGATAACTGTCACAAGAATAGATCAGCAGTACACTCAGACAGCTAACAGATAGGAAATGACAAGTTGCTCTCCCTAATTTTGCTGCGCTACACAGGGCTTCAGGTACATTACCTCCCCTTCATCCTTTCACAAGTGATCACCTTGTGCTAGAAAAATCACAAACAAATACGAAACACAAATACAAATATCTGATAAATTTCCTGACCATAATTTGCTAGATTAGCTAATCAGGAAATATAACTTGTGGTCATTTATAACTAACATAACTCCTAATTAAAATATAGAAAAATAGAAAAGAATTGAAATGTTTTCAAGCATCTCAAGAGTGAAAGCAACTGTTACTGAAATGTTTATCAAAATGATTTAATTTTTTAGATGTTTCATAAAAAAGGAGCAATAATTTTGACCAAAAAAAAGAGAGTGGTGTATCCCACAAAGTTATTGAAAAATCAGGATTCATTTCATGCTTAACTGTCTAATGTAAATCTGAGAAATTAAGTAGCCACTTCTGAACACCTTGATCCATCTCTCAACAGCCAGTGATTGGTGCACTTAAGTAAGCTAAATAAGTATTAAGATTCTATGTGAAACTCAAAATGCCATGGTTAACATGACAGTCTCACATATTGGTACATTCCAACCTGTAAAATGATTCTTATCTCCTGCTACAGAAAATGATTTAAACTGCCATTGAGATCAGTGAACCAAAGGCAGTCAATATACTTTGAGGTGTCCAGCATATTAAAGATATAAAAGTTTGTAATATATATCTATTACTATCAGCCTTTCTGTTTGAGGCTCACATGATTTCAGTGCAGTAACAAGTCTCTCCCAGCTCTTTTCCCATATTTGTTCCCAGAGAATAAAGATAAATCTTTAGATAACTATGGATGTTATATTTATTTGTAAAGAAACAGCTTAGATGGGGCCATGTTTTAAATTTGGCTTTAGTTCTAGACTTGACTCAGAGTTACTGCAAGAACCTTGCTTACAGGGATGACAGCAAATGATTCACTCACTGCTGTTTTGTTGATCCAGCTGTAGGGCTGAATTAGACAACAGGCTTCTAGAAAGACAGAAAAATATAATTTTACAGCAGACAGAGAATGACATGCCTTGGATCCACCAGGATGACTCACATGCTTGCAGTGAGAAGTAACCCTTGTCTTAGTTCACAAATTTACAATCATTAATCAAGCATAAAAAAGGCTGGAATGACTATAGCAAAATACATACCAAGTAAAACACAAGTAGTTCTTCCAAAAATACTTGTGAGTTTTTAATATATTCATATTTGTTATGTTTCATTCAACCTGCATCCTGCCACTGCTGCACTTGCTTGTCAGAGAATGTTACTACGATATAGGATAGCAAAAATTTAATTTTAAAGTAGTATTTATAAGGTTTCAAGCATGTCTGACTTCAAATTTCCATGTCAGATTTAGGTCTAGAAATTGCTCAGAAAACTGCTTATTCTATTAACCAACCTTTTTCAATTTTATTTTTTGCTACTTGTGTTTTTGTATCTTCCCCAGATCTTCATATATTGAATAGATTAGAAATGTGTAAAAGTGTTCATCATAACATCTTGTTCTTCTTGAGAGCATCTATCAAAACAAAACAAAACAAAAAACATTAAACAATAGCAAATAGCAACACACATGATCTCTCTATACCTGTGGCTGAAATCACCCTGGTGATTTCTATGACCGGAAAACAGTTCAGAAGTCAGGTCGGATCAATCCATAGAGATAATAAGATTGGGAGAGGGGAGGTGAAAGAGGGGGAGGTGAAAATCCATGCATTTTTTAACGAGAGAAATATGAGGAAACTACAATCTATTCATAGCTACAGGCAGATGGTTTCATGCCCAAGAAAAAAAAAAATCAGCTCTATTGGTCAGGAAAGATATATACTGTGAATTATTCACTCAGCTCAAGTAATAAGTGGGGTCAGGGTGGAAAAAATAATACATTGATTTTTCTTTTCCTTTCAAAAAGGCAAGAATGTGAATGCCTGGTGCAGGAATTCATTTGAACTGCTACCCCAAGCCCAGGGACCAGCTGCTTACCTCTCTGATGAGGTTTCATTTGCACTCCCCATGTCCCCAGTACCACATCCACTGTTCTCAGACTGCTGACGCTCAGGTCCTGTCTAAGCCTTGGAGGTGCTTGATTTTATCAATTTGTTTGTCTGTTTCAATGCACAAAGATCCTAAGGACTGGCATATCTCTTACTCAGAGATGCACTGGCTGAGGGTAAAAATGCTCGACACTCCAGTGCAAGCTGATAAAAGGCGTGAGGCAGCTAAACCTACCCTAACTTCTTAGAGAAGCCTGATCCATTAGACATGCTCAGGTCATGCACTGACTTCCACACAATAGCCTAAATGAATAGACTAACATTTACAATATGGGAAACCCACACTTTTGATACTTTTTGGCCTGTGGTAATTTTGAATCTGCAGATCCCATTTTTAACAAAGTGTTCTTCCTACAAGGCTGTGGAATAAGTGAATATGAAGAGCACTCCCCACCCCTGGACCTACCAAAGGTGTGATGCTGAGCAGAAAGGAAAGTGAGACTTAGGGCACTGGAGCAAGACTGATCCAGATGGGGATTTAGTCCAGGAAAGGTACAGTGTCTTCATTTTTAATAGCATAAATTTTGGTTCGAAGAGTGGGTTATATTAAAGGACTCTAGGACTCTGAAGATGGGGAACCAGCACTTTGTGAAAACTTTCCTCATTCACATTCTCTGTGAACTTGTAAATATCATGGCCACTGTTGATACATGGTTTTTGATACTTTGTCTACTGAATGAGTGTGCTGTTATCTATCATAGCCTGTTATGTGTCACAACCAGGTGTCATTATCATAATTCATTATCTAGTTCTTGATTAAATCAACTACTCTTGTAAGCACAGGGGAAAAAAAAAGTTTTGCCCCAGAGAAGCTCACAAGAAATAAAAGGCATGAAGAGAAATGATGGAGCCTGGCTCAGTGGCTTGCTGAGGGCACAGCAGGAATACTGACATGAGAACCCCAAGACTGTGCCTTGCAATCTGGTATTTCAGTGTCTAGCATACATTTCTTCATTTCTATTTCCTTAGTTATGAACATTGTACAAAGATATGCATTTGCAAACTTTGAAAAATCATAATTTGTATGTTTTTCTTTAGCTGTAGTCCTGAAAGACCGGTTTAAAATTTCAAAAATGAGAATGGTGAACTGTTTTGTTTTGGGCTTTTGGGTTTTTTGCATTAACTTTGCTGAAGATAGTTGCATGGTGTATTATCTATTGCATCACAAGCTGGACAAAGTACTTGAAACATTGAATGAGTGTGTGTGGGCTATATAAAGATTTTATGCTACTTTGCATTATATTCCCATATAGACTTATATTCTGGACTTCAAAGTATCTTTTCTGTGATGTTGATTAGAATTAGTGCAGTGACAGCTGGCAGGATTTAAACTATATAACTTGAATTTTGGACACTGAAATTGCGTTTATGACCACATTCCAAATGCCTGAAGAGGCAGAAAAATCTATTCACGGCTAATGTACATTTATCCTTTTATGCTTTTTAAGGTACATAAAATTACCATCTATTCTCATTTAAAACATACCAGACTCTAGTGAACCAGACATTTGGAGCTTATACAAGCCAGCTACTGTTTGACCTAGTTTCATTACAAGCCTGAAACTGCCCATTACACACTTAATGATGAGTAAGATGAAAAATTGAATTCAATCTACCTCACAGGACTTGAAAAACCATCCAGACAAATCTCATCCAAGAAAAGGAGCTCAAATTAATATGCCAGATTGTGAACTCCAGTGTCTGAGGGAGGAGCTGACACACTAATTTTTTCTGCCCCTTCCACAGGTGCCACCTCTCACTATGTCCCAGCTGTGGGGCAGGTGAGGTTGTACCTGAGCTCACCTCCGCTAAATTCATCAACTCCTTCCTGCCAGAGTCCGCAGCCTTTCAGTCACCTTTCAAAGAGCAGCAGCAGTGGGGCTGTCATGCCCAGGTTAACAAGCTCAGCTTTCTCAGCAATGACTATTGAGTTGGGTTTAATATTTCACTCACCATGATAGCTGTTTTCGAGGATAACTCAGACTCATTACTTACTACAGTCTGTGATATACATAACTGTACACTCAGGTATGAAATAGTACATTTAACTACATAGCACCAAAGTCTCTCTCTTTCACCAACATGAGGAAATAAAAGCCCAGTATTCCAGATTCTTCTTAGCTATCTTTGTGTGATGGAAATGTGCCTAAAATGTTGCTTAAAACACTGTAAAAGTCAAAGTCTATCACTGATGAAAACAGATAGCCGACCCTAGATTTGCAGTAGTATGTTTGAGAGCAAAATTTGTTCTGGAGTGTCAAAGAGGTATCACAATGAATTAAAGAGTGCAACCAATTTAAAAGAAAAATGCTCATTAGTGTGAATAGAAAACCATCACAGCAGAAAAATGCCAGCACTTACTGCAATACATCAGCTATTCCCGTTAACATAGTAACTAACCATTTCTGGGTAATATGATTCATGGATAAACCAAATACTGAAAAATGATATCTTCCAATTACATGACTAAATTAGAGCTCTTCCCTATCTTTATCAGCCTATCTCTGCTGATATTTTATTGAACACTTTTAGCACAGACAGTGCAAAAGGTAAAGTTATTTTGTATACAATAATATACGCATACATGAGTTGCACTGATCCTATATATAAATAAATAAAATAAAAATGAGCAAAACCAAACCAAACTTTTGGTTTCAGAGGTATTCTCCAAAAGAAGTAATCTCTAACACTGCTGCTTTTGAGCAGAGTGATTCCAGACCAACTCTGAAAATCCCAGTCAAAGCACATAGTTTTGTAGTAGACTCATCTGGATAGTTTCTTAGCCAAAACAATTTCAACAAAAAGGCTGGTTCCAGACATACCGTATTAAATAACCCTGAATTGGCAAAGAGTGGTGCATACATTCCATCTGGGAGTCTGCTACGGCTCCGGTCAGTTGAGGTAATGTACGTTCAGTTTCACAGCTAGAAACTACAACAGCATTTTCAGCAAATTGTCAAAACAGTCCTTTTGTACCTTCAATGTTGAAGTACATATAAAAATCTGACTAGATAACGTAGTATTTCAGACTCTTTAAACTTTTAAAAACAAAACAGCAGAAAAGTGGGATGAGTGGTTACAGTGAAAGCAGAAATAAATGTGAGTGTGTAATTTTACTGGCAGACAAGAGTATATGGTCATAAACAAGATCCTGGTTTTTTCCTCAATTATGTCATAGTTCACTGTAATTTTAGTTGCTCTGTGGGAGCTACTCACAGACAAGAATTAAAGCAGTCTGCAAACTATAAAGATGGGAGAAGTCCTCATCTCCTCAGCCTAAATCATTTTTTTTCCTTCTCATGGCCTTTTCCCTCACAACTGTGGCACATTTCTGCTTCCCTGTAGTTTGAAAGCCATTTGTATAGGCTGGGTAGAGGTGGATGGAGAAGTGTCAAGAGGGTGCAGGACTGTGAGCAAAGCAGGAGCAGTAGGGGGCCATGGCTCCTGGCAGCCCCCTGCACAGGCAGGAGGGAGGGCAGGGGCTGAAAGGCAGGGATCCAGCCCAGCATCCTCATCCTCTCCCATCAGGATCCTTCTATTAATCCTAGAAAATACTCCACAACTCTATCTTTCCCACCTTCACATTTTAATTTTTTTAAATCTTAACCTGTCCTGGGCTCTGCTACATTCAGTGTAGCCACAAAATTGGGCTAATGTTAGTAGTATATCGAACTTCTGAAAAAAAGCAAGAAACTTGGCATTGCCTACTGTGATGTTCAGTTAATATCTAGAAAACCTTGTGTTAATCTCTCCTACCACATGTTACTTTTTTCAGCATGATTCAGGGCCAATCTAGTTTTTACTTAACAGTCTTCTGTATAGTAGTTTTCTTGGATCCTTGAAGAACCAGAAGGCTTGAATACAAATACAATGCAAAAATACACATGCAAATATGCAACATTTTCTTTGGCAGCCAAGAAAACAAACCTCATCCTGGGGTACATCAAGCACAGCATAAACAGATGTTGAAAACCAGTAGTTATCCTTCTGTATTCAGTGCTGGTGCAGCCTCACTTTGTGTATGCAGCTCTGGGCATCACAATGGAGACATGACACTTTTCCTCCAGCTCATCCATGAAGAACTTCAGTTGAACTAGTGAGTTTCTTTAGACTTTTCTTTAAAAAAATTAATCTATTTATGAAAGAATATTTCAGACAACATAATAATAAAGAATCTTTCCATCACTGATAACAAAATTTCACCTGGTTCTAATGATTCTTGAAGTTGAGTCCAGAGAGGTGCATACAACCTACTTGCCTACTTTTCTCTACTTGCCAAAAGATTTTTCCACAGGGTTTGTGGTGTGCACAAAGAATAAAGGAAGATAATGAGGAAGACGGGTGCATAGATCGAAACAGATTTTTTTATTCCAAGTGAATCTCAAGGGCAGTACATGCAGCACATGGATTTGGCTCCATGTAGTTTGAGTGAATTCAAACTAGCATAGCTTGCATGGCTTAGGTAGAATGTCTATTAATGTGAAAACCTGTCCCCATGCCTTTAAAAGCAGAACAGGCCTCAGTTCATACCTTGCCTACTGTGACCCCTTCTTCCAAGGTTAATAGGTCATTGCTTCAGCACTGCTTTAATTTCTATGAACTATCAAAATCAACTCTTCTTGTTACAAAGCCTCATAACAAAAAAAAAAAAAAAGAAAAAAAGAAAAAATGGTTAGGTCTAACTCTGACAAAGCTTTCAGCATTCCTGAAAAGACAGAGCAGAAGAAGATGGCTGTAAATTACATGTGATGAGTGCTAGTTCTTCATGCATTGTTTAAGGTCAAAATCTGAAAAACAAATGTTTACAGACATTGATACTATTAATCAAATTTAAGCTCCCAGAAGTGTTAGTGCTTTCAGTTTGAAGGGATACATTTTACTGCTCTTTGCAGATCTAGGATAATTTGCATGCTTAGCACCCTGTAAATCTTACAAATACAAAATGTAACGTGGCTCAGTTTATGCACCTCATTTAGAGTCTGTTTTTATTGATACAAAGGATAGTTTCAGTATGTCATGAATGTCATTCTAATGCCCTTCAGAAATAATACCTGCATGATGGTAGATATTAGAAAGATTTTGGAGGTTTTGGTGTGTACAGAGCCTTTCCGCTCACCCCAAAAAATGGGAGTGCCAAAACCATATAAATTTAAGTGAAATTCACAAAAATGGTTAAGGGTCCATAATGGTCTAAATGCATATATATCATAAGACCTCCACCCTTCCCTGACTGCTGTGTTTTCTTTATTAAATTATAAACTCTTAGGGACTGTCCCTTGGCAAATGAGTACCTTGACTAGAATTTTAGAGATCAACCTTGTTAGGGATTTTAGATGCTAATGTAATACAAATTATGTAAATAAGTATGACTTCCTTTGTAGTCCTTAATCTAGGAATGTCACATTAAAAAGTTAATCACTGAATAAATCTACAAGCATTTGTGGAAGCAAAGGACAGTCTAAGAATTTCTTTACAGGTAATCACCCTTTTTGTTGGCAGATAGAAGCGCACTCTCCTCCTTTGTTTTCCTTGTGGTAGCACAAACCCTTCACTCTCCTCTGTGAAGTATCCCAGCCACTGCGGAAAGCCACCTCATGGCTGGTGTCCACCACAGTGATTTGCCACCAGGAGCTATAGACTCATTCCCTTCAAGATGGAGAGTATCTAGGATGGTGATCGAACTGGTTGGCTACACAAGAATGGTGAATAATTGTTTCTGAATGAAAATAATAACTTTTAGATTTTCCTGGTCTAGTGTGTCAGACACAATCTGAGCATGCCTGATGGCTCACCTAGGAAAGTTAGGAGACATTTAGGTACTTCCCTAGACATGTCTGAACTGCTTAGCCAGAAGGTGGGTGCCCAAATGCACAAACCGGGACATGCCCAGGCAGGCAGAGGGTGGACTGGGATTTCAGGTACTTCTACAGAAGCCACACAGACTGCTCTCTGACACTTCAGCTCTGCAGTGCTGTCCTATTGCCAGCCTTGACACAAAATCAGTAACCTGAACCTTGGTGGGGATTCCCAGTTTCTTTGCTCTTCTTGCTGTGACTGTGTTGTAGTAAAACTAGATCTCTGAATCAGTTGAGCTGGAAGAACTTAAAAGATCCACATGCTAGGACAAGCTAATACCAAGGCTATCTGACTAATGAAAACACTGGGTAAATGCTTGTGGAGTGCTTTACCACCTGCTGTCCATATAAGCCATAAACAGCATGTGTCTAGCATACAGTTTCCTGAATAGAGCAATATATTCCCACTGTCCTTGAAAATTTTTTTGCATTTAAGATGGCTTTCTTCAACTATCCTTGTGCTGAACTAGATGTCAAAGCTTCTGGCACTCTATCAAACCAGATAATCTATTTCCAAAGTAACAGCCCATTTAGCATTAAAATTGGCACTTAAGGTTTGATACAAAATGTAAATTAAATGTAGGATATGAGTAAATGAGGCTACTCTTATACCTCAATTTTTGTATTGGCACCAAGGTTGATAATTTTACCCAAATCATAAGTACTCTTTCTCTTTTTAAAAGGATGGTTTTCGATGTCATTTGTGGCATTGCTTTCAAAGCAGAGAAACATCACCTTCACTACCAATTCACATGAGAGTAATATGACTATCAATCACTTTGGCTTGGAAAGAGCTGGTAAGATTTCAAAGCCAGGGATAAAGATAAAAGAATTAAATTAAGTAATGCTAGAATGAAGCAATCAAGATTAAATGTGTTCTCAGCTGTTGAGTTAACTGGTTCTGAGTTTTTATCGAACAAAAGGTTAAAGAAATGAACCTTTAAAAGCAATTTATTTCAGTTTAATGTTTTTTTAAGCTCCAGCTCACAGCAGCTGAATTTCTTCTGCCACTTAAAGAAAAAGTAAAACACCTGACATTATCATGTCTAGTTAATGGCTCTCAAGAAGTTAATTTAACACTCATGGTGATCATGTCCAAACAGGCTTTGTGATTTAATTAGAACCCTAGGAGTTTTGAAAATCCCATATAGTCAGTAAATTTATGGGCTGATGATTAAAAAAAGGCTCAAAAATCTTGAAATGAATTATTTTTTTAAATGAATTAAATTAGACATAACCAAATTAAACTGAAAATAATGAAAATATTTCTTAAAATGTGAAGAAAGCCCAAGAAATCTTATTTGGTAAATGCTATCCTGGGAGAAAAAATGTCAGTGGATGACGAATGAATATCCTTGATGAAACTAGTGTAAATTCAAACCATGGTTGTCATATCTAACAAGAATTTCCAATACAAATTTGAGAGCTCATGGCTCATTTCTCTTTAAAAATATGTAACATATTTTCCTGGGTAACTGTTAGTAGTTTGAATTCTTTCACCTACCAGCTTCCCCCCAGAACTAAAATTCTTGTTACTGTGTTTTTGCTTTGCGCTGTGAAACCAGAGATGCGGGGCCAGAGAGGGGTACCTTTGAGTCAGGGGCCTCATGCTGAACACACCCTGGGGGCATCCTGGAGAACAGGCTGTCACCTCCATGTCTTAGGGCTGCAGCAGCACCTCATGGCTTCTGGTGGCTCTGCTCCGAGTCGTCTGCCCCAGCAATGAACACATAGCCCAGGGCTGCCTGACAGCCGTGCTGTCCTTCCTGCTTCGCAGTGCATGTGTGGGCAGCCAGCTCACAGGCAATGGAGCAGGGCTGCCCGCGGCCTGCCAAAAGGGAAAAGACCAGTGCTTAAACTGAGATTAGTAGTAAAAAACCTGGCATTGAAGTCACATGGGGTACACAAGACTCAAGCACACAGTTCTTCCTGGGGTTTGTTTTAATAAATAATAAACTCTCTCAAGTAAGATAAATTAACTGAAACACATGAAATTCAAATGGGGGAACTAAACTTCAGGAAGCTTCAATGTAGATATTCCACCTAAAATTATGTGCCTTAACCTGGTTTCAGGGTTTTGTATAGAGTGGTCAGCTAAAAAATCAAGATGGATTCAAAACTGATGTTTATTGCTTTGCCATCCCTGACTCCGCCTTTCTATGCTCATCTCACCACCCGTCCCCACATTGTCCCATAGCTGTAAGATCTCTAGGTGTTTCTTCACCTGTAGCAGCTTATGCAGTGCTGCTCACCCAGCTCATGCACAGGATCCTGCCTGATCTTTCAAACACAGTCCCACATGCTGTCCCATCTCAGTTTCTCCAGCTGCAACATCATGAGACAGGCTGAAGAACTGATCAAATTAAAGACATAGCTCTTCTGGAGGGTAGAAAGGAAAAGGTCCATGCTTGACAGCCATGGAGAGAGGAGAAGAAGAGCAGACTGCTTGGTGCATTTTCACAATTTGTTGAAGCCATTCACAGTGCCAGCTGCATTGAGAGGCACCTGATGTGTTTCTTCCCCCACCTCACATCCACCTCAGACTAGGGCTCATGTGGTCATCTGGATCAGGAGTTCATATGGCTGAAAAATAACTCTGTAAATGAGTGGATGTGAAAGATTTATGTTTAACCCAGGTCACTTATCTAATCAAGTTGTCTCCAAAGCCCTGCAAATGGTTGTATTAAGAACATGAGGGAGTGATGGAAGAGTGCGAATGAGTAACCTGAGGTATGAAGTAGTACGGGTTGCTTGTGCTGCATTAGAGTTGAAACAAATATGGGTCAAATGACAGACTTAGTAGATTTTTAAAAAAAACTTTCACAAAGGAACACGTCACACTGGAAAAATATTAGGGAATTTGAAGAAATTGGAAGGTTTGTCTTGTTCACAAGAATTTACAGATAGATTTCAAAAAGAATCAAGCATCAAGATCATCAGCTTTCCTCTTTTACTTTCAAAGTTGTCAGCACCACATTCTCAAATACCTAAATCACATAATTTTCCTCTGAGCACCGAGAAAAGGTCTCCATTTGGTACCTAAGTGTACTAAATATGCTTGAGGAATGAGACCCCTGAGGACAGTGAGTGTCTGGCTGCTAACGTGCTTCTTCAGTTTTCAGCATATGCCAAGAGAAGAAGGGAAGGAATGAGCCAAGAATCCCAAATGGTATTTCCCTGTGCAACACATTCTGCTGTAAGGATGATGCTGTGCTTGACTTCAGAATTCAAAATGCAATTTTTTTGCAATTTTCTTTCTACACTTGATTTTGTTGCTTTTTGGGCTTATTTTCAATATAGATCAGTGACAGAACCAGTTTCTTTAGTAGCTGCAAAAACGGGTTTCAGAGTCAACAATTGTAGCAAGTAGCTCTCACAGAAAAATGCTTGATTAAAAAAAATGGGGAGGAAAGGTGAATCCACATAAATGATGTTGAATTAAAGAAAGGAGTAGGTCTGAAGCAAAATTTTGTGATGGATCAGTTGAAAGTTTAATCTAGAGCAATCAAACATTTGTCTTATAAAGACAAGGCTTAATGTTTCTAAAAAACAGTATCATGAACATGTAAAACTCCTTAAATCAACAAAAATGGAGAATGTAAGTGCAGGAATGAGAATCAAACCTAAGAACCAAAAATTACATCCCAGAATACCAAAGAATGAATGAACATGCAAAATGTTAACCAACAAATCAAGGCAAACAATGCCTGAATGTGGAGGTTCTGAAAAGCCGTCCACCACATCCACATCTTGGAAGGAATGTGTAAGGCTCCAGCCAAGTGGTGGCAGTGGTGGTGGTGGTGGTGGTTTCATCTTCATCTTTCATACCCAACACTAGCTCTCTGTCTTCCCACACCACTCATCTTTTCCCATGGCATATCACCAACCTGGTCATGCAACCAGAGCTTCTTGGGGCCTGTGCTGTGAAGAAGATCCTTGGAATATTCCCTTTAAAAAATAGTCTATTTTTTACCTTAGTATGTTCATTGATCAGTCTGACCTTGCAGGATAAGTTAGTCCAGTGCAACTTAAGACAGGATTTACTGGTGGATTTGGCAGAGACGGGTTAATGATCAAACTCAGTGATCTTAGAGGTCTTTTACAACCTAAATGATTCTATGGTTCCATGACTTTTTGTGCTAATATTCTCCTTCAATACCTCACTGCCTCAGGCCCTAGTTTTGGAAAGGATCCCACTGAATATGCTTGAGTCCTACCAATGCTGGGCATATGGCTAAGTACTTCCCTGATCAGGCATGTGCATATGTGCTTTCTCAGACTGATGTCTTAGATCATAACTCATTTGCAAAATACATTATTAATCCTCTGCCATGTTTTGTGAGAACATGAATAAGTAGATAAATAAATAAAGCCAAATAGTTTCTCTATTTTTGTGTAAAAAGAATTTTTTTGGCTAATCTTCCTTTGCTATGTTCTGAATACAGTTTAAGTGTATCTACCTTCTTACCTCTATTTTGGGGTTTTAAAAACAAGCTGATTAGAAGAAAGTTAAAATGATCCTTCAGATTTTTAAAGGTTATTAATTGTTTTTTGCTAAATAAAGGTAAAATATTAACTCTGGCAAAATGTTGTAGGAAGCACTTGGCTGTTTTAGTACAACTGAAGGCCCTAGAGTGTTAAAGTCTAAATAAATTCAATAGACTTAACATATTCCTCTTTTTTACATTATTCAAATAATAAAGACCCCATTTACATTCTGTCAGAGACCTTAACAGAAGGCTGTCATTTGTGACAAATTTCACAATGCAATGCTTGATGTTTGTTTATGTGCTTGTAGCTGTCATGGAGTGACTAATTCACAACAAAAGCTGTATTTGATAAATTTAGGATCTTAATTGTGTTGAATATCTATATAGAGAATTCAGTTTTGAGAAAACAATCAATTATTCAGCTTTTCCAGTGACCACTTTTTTGAACCATTTAATGTTATAATCATTCATGGACATTTAAAATCTGGCTGTGTCGTGTAGACATGGTTACTCACATCACTCAAGTGGGATCATTTTGCTCTGATGTTTGTCTGGGCATGGGAAAGTGTCTGGTGAAGACTCTCCCACATGCACAGGTGAAACATGTTCCAGTGTTCTGTGGGCATGAAGCTTTGAAAATTGCTTTTCATAAACACCAATTTCCACTTAAAAAGTCTACTGAAACTTGTGTAGGCAATAAATTTGAAAGAAACCCTATATATAATCTATCAAAAACTCTCAATAAAATTCATTATCACATATCGGTTAAACTGTTTAACCTTACTTGTCTTTAAGCTATAATGCCTGGGCTTATCCAGATTCAGACACCTGAACAAGATATATCCACAACTGGAACATCTAGTCTGACTAGTCAGTACGGACAGCCCTGCCCCTTGGAAGTGACTTGGGTCACCCAAGATCTGAGCTGCAGTCACGGGTGGCCTCTCCCTCTGAACTGAATGTGCTGAGAGCCTACACTGAGAATGTTCAAACAGAGGCATGGAGTGCAGTGTCCTGGCTTTAAAGCAACACCTGAGCAGCTGTGAGGACTTAGTTGTCTACTATTTAATCGCTTGGCTAACTGGTGCAGTTTTGTGATAGCTATCAAAAATGAAGCAATAGAAAATGTTAGCATTTGGAGGCTCTTTTATAAGGAGAATCTAGCCTCCCAGCTGATCTCATTGTCTAGAATAAGCGTTCTTGAAAAAGAATCTAGATCAAAATCTTAGAAAGGTAACCAGGCCAAAGGTGAGTTTGGCTTATGCTTCCTTCTCATGTGATCAGCCAATCTTTTGTGTATTCATAATACAACAAAAATGTGTGCACACATTCTGAAGTTCAGAAAAAAGGAGAGAGATATCCACTGGAAAAGCCATATCACAGAACACAAGAAGCATAAGAACATAGAACGGCAGATTGAGAGAATATTATACATGTCTATATGATTTTTAATTAGGCATCCTCTTTCACTCATGGTCAGAGAGAGGACATTGGTTTAGACTGTCTTTTCCTCTGATCTGACATTTTCTTCTTTAAAAAGTTACTTTTAAAATAATCAAATGGAGTTTAAGTCTAAAAAATATTACAAGATTGCACCAAGGTCAACCCCTTTTTAACTAAAAGGATTTTCTTCATTTATCTAATGCAACTTTAGATATATTATGCTGATCAATGTAGTTGTTCATTGGCTAAATGATCTTCTTCATTGAACTGTAATGTTCATAAGGAAGGATGATTAATTCATGTATGTATTGTTTATGCTGTCTTTACTAAAGAAAGTATTCCAATTATCATTTAAATAATATTTGACTTTAAAATGGACCAGATATGCAAATATTATTCTACTGCTGTTCTGAGCTGAGCCATTACTCTTCAAAATCAAAAAAGGGTGGGCCAGTTGTGCTTCAATTTATAGCTGTGTGATGACAGAGCTGATTTACTTGTGCAAGGAAAATTACTTTGTGTTTACCCCAGCGCAACAGATAATCAGATGTGAGCCATTGGAATGAATATCTCTGGGAAACTTTGACATGTTATCGTTGAAAATATTATATTCACTTACTGTTAGGAATGAATGATTTAAATCACAACCTTGGGGCATTATTTTCCTTGGACTGTTACACTTTCAGGACATAAACCTAGCTTTGAGAGGATTGCCAGCTATATCAATTTTCATTAATGAGAGGAACTTCAATCTAGAAATCCATTCAAAACATTACAGATAAGCCAGTAAGTAGAGAAAGTGTGCTTTCATGCAACAGCCATTAAAAGAAAACTCTGCTCCTGATGAGAAAACTTAAACCATCCCAAATCAAAGCAACCCCCACTCCAAAGGAAAAGTCCTGAGGTCAGCAATTCAATACTTTGTTTTTCTTGATCTGTATGGCCGCATATTAATAATGTCTGGGGGAGGGGGCACATTAACTATGAAGGAATTTGGGATGTTTTCATTATTGCTGGGCAAATAACTTGAAAAGTAAGCATCTCTTTTATGCATAGATCAAGTGAACTTGGCAGCAGCAGTGTCATTGATGCTAACAGTGTGTGACAGGAAACAAACCCATGTGACTGCTGTGTTTTGTAAGTCGAGCTCTTGTGTAAGATTCCGGTACATTCTTTTCCAGCTATTCTCTCAGAAATTTGAACTTCTAATTAAAAGGTAACATTGAAGCATGCCCAGCACTGACAGTCTTTATGCTGTTTCTTCTCCACATTAACATGCAAACCAGCTTCAGTCAGCATGCAAGGAGATACTGCATAATTAGCTTCATCATCTATTATGAACAAATATGTGTTTTGGGGAGGGAGAGGATGTACCAGTGTTTTTGAATCAAATGATCAGGATTTTCTACTCCTAGTAGAAACCCTAATGACCACTTTATCAGTTGGAACAAAATACATGTATCAAATTCAAGTTGTTTGTAAGGATATATGAGCTATTAGAAAAGCAAATCAATTCATTTAAAAAAATTATTTGGAATGCAACATATTTCTCAAAGTAAATATCTACTAAAATTGTAGCTAATATCAAAATACAAATATATAGTCAGATACTGATCTCTGGAAAGATTAGATCTAGTACGTTGCATATAATATGCATCACCATTTAAAACCCTAGAATCCATGTCCGTAATAAGCAAAGAGATTAAAGATCTTCCATAATATGTAATACAGATTTTTAGTGGTACAAACATAGGGACTGATATTATATGGCACGATACATCAACTGATGACTTCAGTGTTGGGTTTGAATTCTGAAATTAATTTTGAGTGATAAATTAAAAACACGTTAGCTGACATGAAGCAGAGAGTGAAAAACTAAAAT
This sequence comes from Picathartes gymnocephalus, assembly GCA_013390045.1. Taxonomy (NCBI): domain Eukaryota; kingdom Metazoa; phylum Chordata; class Aves; order Passeriformes; family Picathartidae; genus Picathartes; species Picathartes gymnocephalus. Next base: position 19,663 of record WEKY01048184.1, read on the forward strand.
ATATATTTTAAACTAAAATAAATATATTTAACTAAAATAATATATTTTATTACAAAGCTTAATATTTCTTTTCACTATGGTCTGAAGCTGTATTTTATATGCTACACAAATAATGAAACACTTACTTGACAAAAAACAAAGCAAAAAAATCCCTATAATTTTAATTTCTGAATTAAACATCCTGTAATGTCAACAGAAGACTATAGGACTAGATCTTGGTTTCCAGGTTTACAATATCCACATTTTTCATTTCCATGGAACTAGTAATAAACTAGTGTGAAAACAGAATCTGTTCCTTCTCATATTATTTAGTAATATTACAGAATCAAATTTTTATAGTGCATTCCATAAGAAACAACATGAGAAAACATATCCAATATTTTTATAGTTCAAACCTCAAGAAATAAACAATCACTTAAATATCATGTTTTCACCTCCAAAGACAACTACCAATTTTGTGGAAATCAGTCTAGACACTGACAAATTAATATATCAAGAAAGCAGTAACTCAAAGATATTAGCATAGCCATTGAAGATTTCTGGATTATCCACAGCTCCTTCAGAAGATGACTTTCTGACAGTGTTTGCAGATAGCTTAATAGAAACAATCTAAAAGAGAGTATTTGACAGGAAGGTCATGGGCAGGTACAAAATTATCTATCTGTTTATATACCTACATCACTAAATCATCAGCCAAACACTTTTTGTTAGATGGTCCCTCATGGACACAAAATTCACACTCATTAGATATTTCTCCACCATCCAGATTTGCTCAAATGATGGTTTCCTGTAGAAAGGAAGTCTGTTTGTTACCTAGTTTAGTTCAACCTCATTCACAGAGAGATGATGAATCTATTCCTTACTATGCTTTCTGGGTTTTACCATTTAACATTACTTCTTCCTCCAACTGTCTCAAAGGTTTCTGAAAATTCAGCTCTAGGCACTGCAGGTGAGGGCAAAGACTTCATAGAAGTAAATTCTATTACACAAATGGCTTATGCAAAACTTTTTCAGGTAAGTAACAGTCCTTCTATCTATTTTGGCTGACTTCCAATGAAGTCTTATTAAAAACATAAAATGGAAGATTGCTTCAGATGGACCTGCATTTCTTCATTATTTTAAAGAAGAAAGAGGTGGAAAGGGAATTTTTGAGCATCCTTTCTGTTATCACACAAGAACTTCAGTAGAGTCTGAGAATATTCATAAAATGTGCAATCTGCACTGTAATGCAGTGAATTCATCAGTGTACAGATATCTGGCAATATATTAAACAGGAAGACTTTTTAATAACTCCAAGTGGTATGGCTACAGTTGTCTTGATTTTACAGAAAATGAATGCTTCTGTATTCATACTGATACTTCTATGACTCTGACTCACCACAGACCAACATCAGTGAGGAAGAAATATCTTGATAGGCCATGAACTCAGAGCTACATAAAAGGTAGTCCTGATTTTCTTCCTTTCATAACATTTTTCAGTTCTTTTCTTACTGCTGAGAAATAGAGGCTTTCCCTAGATGATCTAGCCATTCACTGAAAAAATTATATATTTTAGAAAAAAATTCAATTTTTTCCCCCCAAAAAAGGGAGGCCCAGCTATGATGGAGTGCTGAGATTAAAGTTTCAATATGTACTGAAATATTCCAAGTTCTTTATAATTTCCCTTAAGAACTGATATAATGGTTACTGCTTTCTCCAAAACTGCAAATAAGCTTCACTGCTATTAGGAACAAAGTCAGTTACATATACTTGATCTTCAGGTAAAATAAGCCACTAAAATTTGCATTACATAGTTATATACAATTGAGAAACCTTTGACTGTCTCCTGACTGAGTTTACTTGTGAAAGACTCTCATGAAGAAGTTTTTAAGAACAATTCTGTTATCTGTGAAAAGTCGAGCAGCTTGGTAAGTGCTGTTAAATGCCCTTTCAGCTGCCTAATACATGCTCTACCCTCTGGGAACTTGACCAGCAGGGCGGAACAGCTGGTGTTCATAACTGACGGGATAGCCTCAGAGAATTTAGGGATCCATCAAGTTGATTCTAAACCTGTGCTCTCTCTAGACATGGTATATTTTCTGATTATCGCACATTTAAATTGTGAGTAACTCAATATTAGCCTGATAAATATTTAACTGAAATGCATATTTACAGCATCTCTTGAGAATCATTCCAAAATCAATTAAAATATTAAAAAGCAGCATTTTTTTACCATGTCAGTTTTAGAGGACCTACTTTACAGAATGTACCTACAGAAGCCTCTTATTGATATGTATGAGCAGTGACTGTCCAATTGCCCAAAGGGTATTTTACATTAGACTTCACAAAGATTCAGGTATTGCAGAAAACAGAACATTCTAGAAGATTCATTTTCCTTCTCATAAAATCAATACTAGTTTGTTTCAACATAATTGTGAATTATTCTCATAAGTAACCACTACAATCAGTTTTTTTGCTAGTGGAGTTATTCAAACTGGTTAGACGAATGAAGGAAAACATGAGTTCCATTCAATTCCAAGGGCTTTGCTTACACTGAGACTCCTGAGATGCTTGTGCAGGGCACAGGATCAGGCACATGGTGCCTGAGTTATTCTCCAGTTGCAAAGTGAGTGAAAGGATTGAAATTCGATAGATGTATCCCTGTTGTATTTCTGAAGATATTCAGATATTTCTGTTTTACTTTTGGAGCTACCACTTTCATTTACCTGTGTAATATGTATGTTATAACACCTATTAAAACTGAAGATCAGAGTCTAAAATTTTGTCTTCACAGCACCAATAAGTTGTGAGAAATAACTGGTTTCTCCGTGTTGTGGAGAAGAAACAGTGGCATGTGCACGTCTATACTGCAGCTCCCAGAGTACCGGGCAGACACACGTGAGGACCTCCATCAGAAGCCATCTCACAGGAGCCTTATTCCCCACCTATCATGGCCACACTTCATGCTGGGAGGCCACAGGGTCAGCTCTGTCATGGAGTTAAGTCAGATTCAAATTAACCACTTTTATAGCAAGCTAGTTTTAGCCTGATGACTTTCTTGCTCCAGTTCACTATACAGTTGCACAAACTCTTATGTAACTAACTGAAAGGGAAGAGAGTGCTTGTGGGCAGGAGGGGAAGGAGCTGTGATGTGTGAGCTGCCAGAGTACAACGTGCACCAGGGGAGCTTTACGTCAGCTCATGGTGTTGGTGGAAGTACAGCAGAGGCTCATTCTTAAAAGTTATTCTGCGACTGACTTCCCCTGAAATTAGTGCTCTGAACCTATCTGACTTTTCAAAGGTCATGCAAAATATTTCTAATAGTGCACAAAATTAACATAATTATGCTGGCTAGAATAGGTGAAAGAAGCCATTTCAATTCTGAGGGCCAAGGAAGCTTTACATATACCTTTGGTGATCCACATCTTTACTCAATAATAACACAAAAAAAAAAAAAAAAAAAAAAGAGCTGTGGCTGCAGGCTTCATAGAATTAAGGCTTAACCCATTTGAGGATTTTTGTGGGGGTTCTTGTTAATATAATATAGTATTTTCACTGAAACATTCCAGGTGTTAAGCAGAAGACAAAGGCCCACAGAACCTTTCTTGCTATTGCTGAATTAGCCATTGAATTACACTACCAAGACAGGCCCACATTTTGAATCTTTGCAGGCACAACTAAGTCTATAAGGAGCAAAGATATCTCAGGGCTTTAACCAACATAAATATGCAAAAATCCTCCAAACCCTAACCCTAACAGGTTCCATTTAACAAGTAAACAGGTTGTTTTTTCTGTGCAGCTCTTCTGAGAGTGGTACTGGCAAAGGACTCCTCTTGTATGAGCTGTTTCTGCACTGGAGAGAGGAGGGATAGCATATAGCTCTAGCAGTGCAGCTATCCCTTTCGAGTACAGATAAGCCTTAACGAGAAAAGATACTGCCAGGAGGGTCAAAGTAAAAGATTCTGTTGGGCAGGTATCTGTGGGAAAAAAAAAAATAAAGTCCCAAAGTGTGCTCTCTGGCACATTTTGCAAGCAACAAAAATTTAAAACTGGCCCAAGCTGCGTGAAGTTATTCTTTCCTAATGTCTATTCACAGTGGGGTTCTACCGAAGAAGGGTGTAGAAGTCAGTTTATCTTCTTTAGCTGAATCTTTTTTCTGTGTAACTTCAGCTGTCCGGCTTTCTTTGTAGTTCAGCAGACACTGCTGATGCTGAGGGTCCTGCATGGCAGGAGCAGAATGACAGAACACTTTACAAAGAAATACAGACAAGCTATCTTCTTTAAGTGCTGCATGTCAAGCCAGTCCTTCAGTTTACTTGCTTCATGGTAATATTTTCCTTTTTTCCAAGAAAAGAAAGAGAAGGAAAATAAAGAACCTCTTGAGCTAAGGACTTATATGTCCCATGCAGATGAGAAACCAGTTTCATCCACTCAGAGACAGCACGTCTGTCTTGTGTCTGAAGAAGTGAATCCATTATGACCGAACAAGATCTGAGTAGTCTCAAAATACTGATAGACACTGGCCTGAGTCTCATAAGTTAATTATGTCAGATCCAGTCAAGTTAACTAGCAAACAATATTCTCATTCTGTGATCATCTATATTTTATATCATTCCCTATTTCCAAATGCTGGTGGAAAAATATTAGCAAGCTTAACATTGAGAATGAATTGTATTTCTCATAGAGCTTTTTTCTAGATTAAAATACATGCGACAAATCTTTTTTAAGGACTTGCCAGTCACGTCCCTTATCCATCCAGCATCCTTAATATCAAATGTATCATATACACTCAGCCAGGGCTGTGCTTAGCTTGGTACGAAGACATAAATGAAGAGTAAGTACGGAAATCTTTTTCATATAATGTGTTACTCTACATGAAAGACATCCACGATAGAAGGTCTGTTTCGAGTAGTAAAAAATACAGAGGCACATCTTGTCTCCACAAGAATCAGCAGTAATTTCTGGAAGGACAACTTAAATTCAAAGACTGATAATAAGAGACATCTCTGTTGATAATATTTTCGTATGAATGAAACTATTGTTTGTAATGAAAGCTTCCCTGAAGTATATGCCCTGCCACATGGCCAAAATCCCTAATCTGTACTAATTTTGTATCACTTAAAAGTTGTGAAGGCTTTTAATGACTATTGCTTCTGGACAAAAGTACTAGGTCATGAGGAATAAATTTTGTTTGCTACTACTCAAAATGATTCAAGGACATTTTATGTCCCTCTGTAGGCAATTATACTTGTCATATCGTTTATTTATTGGGGAAAGCTACATTTTTCCAGATTATTTGTGTTTTATTATATCTCATTCAAAGGAGGTGGAAAACAAATCTTTTGTTTTTTCTACATGTGAAAAATAAGTTCCAAATAATTTAAATATTCTTACTTTATTCATACCTGTGAAGTGATTAAATGGGGCACATACATTCACAGGACAAAAACGAATTAAATCCCTGAAGAGCAGGACTTTTGATTTACTTTTTATTCCCTGTACTCTCTAATTAGAGGTATGTGCCACTGTAGCCTTTAACATGAAAAGCATTTATTGAGGCCAGCTCTAGAGTTTGTTAGGGGTTTTAGGTATGGCTTCTAAAAAAATTGTATGAGCAGTTTACCTTGTATAATAATAATTCCACAGAAGCCCACTGTATTCTTCGTTATCAGCAAATACCAGCCACCTTGTCCTCTGCCATCCTTGGCACCGCTGCCTGCTCCCAGTGCTGAATAGTCTGCAGCTGATCTGTCTATACAGAAAGAAAAGGGGATTTAGATAGAAGTGGGGTTTAGTGGGACTGTGCCTGCAGTGCTACGTAGGAAACTCTGCAGCTGAGGGCAGAACTGAGGAGCTGCGTGGTGGCAGAGTCTGGCAGCCACCAGTGACCTGAGATCCAGCCCTCCCACCCGTATCGGGGGCAGAGGGGCAAAGATTAATGGGGATTAATGGGCTATTTCAGGGTATTTTTAGCTTGATTCCATATTCATGTTGCCATTAGTCTCTGACTCCTTAGCATGAACATTGCTTCAGCTGATGTCAGGCATTGAGGTACATGCTGACCCTGTTGCTTTTAATGACAGTGCACCTTCAGCACATATTTATAGAAACTGCTTTGGAGGGGACTGGATAGGCCACAAGGGCCAGTCCTTGAGACAGGAGCATTTGAAGTGTGTCATTCACAAGAAACGTCTTTTGAACCTGTTTTAAAAGTCCCAGAGTGTCCATCTTCCTGTCCAACGATCAATTCCTGTGTCTCTTGAGTTTTCATTGAATCTCCTTCCCTGGGATTTCCACACTTTGAAACGCAAGCCACCATTTCTTGTCCTGTAATGGACCACAGGGAACACACAGGTCTACTTTACAGCAAATGAACTGGAAAACTGTTTTCACATTCCATTTTCTGTGTTCTGTGCAATAAACCGTGCTAAATCTTCTACCATTTATTGTGGCTTTTAGTAACATTTCCTCAATTAGTTTCCATTGTTTTGGAGCTGTTACACCCAAACCCATGTGCTATAATCCAGCTGAGACTTTACAAATTGGTATAGAAAGATTATCTTATATGACTTGATGATCACCTAACCTAGAACAAGTTTCACCTTTTTGCAAAAGTAGGGCACCATTGCCTTAAGATCTCATTGAATCACCTGTATCTCCAGATTCTTTCTCTATGAACTGATACCTCTTCCCTTACTCATTCAGTTATTTCTTTTTCATCCCAGTGAATGGCACTTTGCCTCTTTCCATAGAAAGTAATCTTACAGTTTTGGCTAGGGCCTCTCTGGATTTACAGCTACTCGGCTGTTCAGGTTTCTAGATCTTCAAAAATATGGAAAAATGTTCTTAGTAATGCAAGGCAAAGGTGATCTGTACGAGTCCAGTGCCTCTACACTGTCCATTGGACACATCTAGCACTCCCCAAAAATGCCAAACATCAGGTCTGTCACAGATGGGACTCCCAGTGTTATATCTACCTGGCCAGATCTGCAGGAATAAGAAACTATATGCCTTTTCCACCAAAGCATTGAAAACCAGCTTCACACTATAATGGAAATTAGTCCTATGTACATATAAACAATTGGTATTTAAGCCTGACTTAGCACTTTTTCTTTGCAAATAAGCATGCCCCTCACTATAACTGGTATATTCACAGGGTACTGAAAATATTGTATGGAATTAAAAAGAAAAAAAACCAAAAAACAAATTCCATCTAATTCATTACATAAGAAGTGAAAATACAGAAGTTTGCATTCAGGAAAAGAATAAAAAGTCAACCAGTGTCAATCAGTTTCAACACACCGATCTCAGATTGTGTCTTCTACTACCCATGGTGTGTTAAAAGTAAATTCAATTTTTAGATGGGATTTGAGTGGGTTTGTGAAGTGCCTAGGATGAGATTATTCTCCATTCACTGGGAAAGTGAAGGAACAAACAGAAGTCAGGCCTCTAAAATGAAAACAACTCAACGAAATATTTAATAGATGGACTGTAACAATTCCTGTGATTTTCAGATGCCTCTATATTAACATGTCTGCACCCATGAAAGTGTGTTGTTACACATCTGTGGATTGCATAAACATCCTAGCTCTGATTTGTGATGTTTCCTTTCTGTACTCAAAATGCTTGACTCTGCACAACTACTGTGCTATACAAGATACAGCCACAAATGGTGAGAATGTTCTCACTCAGTACTAGATATTTATAATTTCAGTATGCAAGCTTATCTGGCTTGTGTAGTAAACCATGGAAACATATATGGAGAGCTTTGGGCAGAATGAAGTTCTTCCCATCAGCCTTGGAGGAGATGTGATCAATTAGCTTAAAAGAGATGATCAACAGTTAGAAGGCCAAAGATAAGAGAAGTAAAATGTATGATGTTTATAAGAGACAGGGAGCACACTTTAGAATGTGAGTAAAATTAAAGGTACAGTCTTGGATTTCTGCTTAAGAATTTAAATATGCTCTATATACAAATCCAAAAAAGTAGATGAGATGGTGATCCAGCAGCACAAATACATGTGGATTATGTACATGGCTGCTCATCAGAACAACTTCTCCATGCCTTTTTCTTGATAGATTTCTCAGCCCTGCCTTACTCTGTCAGCACAAGAGCTATAGTTAGCACATGAGCTTTTCTCTATGTGTCAGTGACAAACATGTTGGCCCCATTTACACTGCAGAAGAACCACACTTCTGTGCACAGGTGAGAAATAGATAGAATGCCATGCTGCTTTATTGTGTGGAAATTCATGTTATGGATTTGCTGATGTGAGAAGGGTAATGTTTTCTGGAGATATTTCAGCTATAGTAAATCACAGCATTGCCTTTGATTTAACAGAATTGTACCAGTTAATGCAAGAGGGGGTTTGATTAACAGGACTCCTGGGAAGGAAAGCACGTGGTCACTCTGTGGTTACTACCTGTGCTTCAATATCAGCTAAATATCTGCATAGGGACAATTTCAAGAAAAATGCTCCCTCCTTTTCTTTCTTTTCTTTTATGAATTTATGTGTATGGATTAAATCGACAAGTTTTCATCTGTTTTGGAGCTGAAGTGAAAATAAGTCGAAAAAAAGAAACAAGAAAAAAAAAAAAGAGATCAAGATAAAAATGAAAAGCAGAAAGCCTTAGCTGACCCTGCTGGAGATTGTGTTCAAACTGCTCTCGTGCAAACCCCAGGTAAGACAGATCATTTTAACAAGGTGATTTTTTAAAAAATGTTTTCACTATTTGTAACCATTCACTGTAACCCTTTTAAGAAAAACACACACACAAAAAAAGCAAGCATGCAAAATCTAACCTGCAGTAAGGATAAGGATTAAAAAGTGGATTTAAGATAAAATATAAAACCAGCAGGAAAGAGAATGTCCTTTGAAAGAAGAGGACTTGGGAGAAAGCATATGGAAATGTAAGGAAAAGCTGAGCACAAATGCTACAGCAGTACAAAGGTGAAGTAAGAAGTTTGGTGAGCAGTTGGGAGAAAACAGAACCAGGAAATGTGCCAGTGAATGGAAAGGATTAGTTTACTGTCTCTGATGCTGAGAAAAGGACAAAATCAAAAAGATGACTCGAACCATGTAAGAAGGCAGATCCAGGAATTTTCAGATCCTAGATATTCAGCTGGATACTATTTAATAAAATATATTTGAATAAACCAAATATTCCTTTGAGTCTAACCACTTCAGACTCTAATTTTATGTAAGTTATTTTTGCTCAGAAAGTGACTCATTTATGGAACCAACTTTCAAGATTCATGGGTCCAATTTTGAGCAAGAACTGTCATGTGGAGAAGAGGTGAGGAACCACACGCCTCCCTCTGCCCAGGCTGTTCTTGGCTCATTCACTTCTGTAAGCACTGAATTCATTCACAAATTGGGAACATCTCCTGCTGTTACTTTCTAGCACATTTGGTAAAGTGCTGAATCCCAAATTAGTAGTGTGGTGTTGCTAGCTTTTGATAAATGTTCCTATAAATTTACTGCAGTAAAGTCCCTGCTTTGTTCAGAAAGGCTGCTGCTGTTAAAGACAGAAGTATATCTTGAAATTAAATGTTTTTTAGGAAATATTTTAAGTTATAATTTTCTTCATACGCAGCTACAACAAGACCCAGCTCTATTTACAGAATTATAGCATTAGCCTTTACACACAGTTAATATGTAGGCTTTTAGTTAACCTAACAATATTTTGCTGTGTGGCTGATGCATTAACATGGGTCTAAGTGAGCACTTGTCCATACAGAATTTATCAGACTGTCACCAAAGACTAAGACAGACAGCCCAGGCTCCGGGTAAAAACACCTGGGGATCACAGCAATCATTCTGAAGGGAATTAAAGCAATAGATTAATTGACCATAAGAGCAATTTTCCTTGTTCGCGAATCTGGATTTCCCTTGGCTGCCAGAATTGTAGATGAAAGTGGAAAACCTACTTGACCTTCTCTGTCAAATAAAATGCTTCTCCCTTTCTCTTTGTCTGATCTGCAGAAAAATATTGGGTTTTTTGTTTGTTGTTGTTGCTGTTGTTGTTGTGTTGGGGTTTTTTTTGAGTGTTTCACAGAGTTTGAAAATTACAAAAGAAAAGGTGCCAATAAAATAGTTCACATTTATTCTGCTGTGTTCTGACCCATAAAAATACATGAGAGAATGTTTCAAAAGTTGTCAGTTTGTATCCTTGTAGTCTACCACACTTCCTGACTTCAAAGTCTGTGGTGCACCAGTTAGCCGGTGAATGCAGTATAAATGCTTGAAATAAGACTGCATGGATCTTTGGGAAAACAGTACTCTCTGGAGAGAGGTGATAGGTGCTCAAATCTTTGCTCTGCCTGTAACTCTGTGCAACCCTTGGCAAGACAGCTTGTCTGGCTTCCATTTTTCTATCTGAAAAATATCCCTTCACAGGAAATTCAGGCAGTTTCATTAATTAACCCCTAATTAGAAAAGCACTTAAACAAGTGCTCAGTTAGGCCTTTTTCTAAAGAACAGTTTAAATATGTGCTTAAATTACATCCTGGATTAGAGTTCACTGCTTACAAAATGCTGCATATCCAAAGACAAAAGATGGTAGTTATATAGATAAGGTTTATTTATACACTGCTCAGTCGAAGAATAAAGTGATCATTTGACAGGGAAGTTAGCTTGTTTGCCTTTTTACTGATAGTGCTTGCTGGCTCTTTGTGCATTATTTTAGTGGACAGAGCTTGAACAAAACACAGGCACAACAAGGCTAAGCTAAGAGTGAACTGTCTGACCTATGAAATATTTTGACAGGACAAAAATGTTCCATTTCCATATCACTAGGAAACCAAAACACTTCAAAGCATTTCAGCAGGGGAAGCACATCTATTGTAAGGGCATTTCTCTGGGGTGCAAGAGAGAAACATTCAAGCCTGTGTTGTCTCACACTCCTGCTGACTGGACAGGTAGCCTCAACCACAATTCTGGAGTGGATTTTCCCTGTCTGACCACAAATTCTGCCCTCCTCTTCCTCCACTCCACTTTTTATCCAAAACCCTGCTTTCCTGTGATATGATCGGATTTGGGGAAATCTGTCTATTCTGACCCAATCTGATTTCTTTAACAGATCTCTTCTCTCAGATAACCAGGTCTCATAGGTCTCACTTATTCTTCTCTGGTGGGGTTACCACTCCCACCTCTAACCTATCCTATGTTTAAACTGCCTCTGTGACTATAATATCAAAAATTTCTCTCAGGAGGAGGGAGAGTCACAAATTCAAATGCTAAAGCCTTTCTATTTGTTTTTGGGTCCCCATTTCTGTCTCATAATGGAATGCAGGAGGAGGGGAGAAAAGAAAAGATAGTATTGGTGTTTATGGTGGCAAGTATTCTATTTCAGAGGGATCAGTATCATCAGCAAAGCCAGGTGAGTTCTGCCACTGCCAGATAATAAAACCTTGGTGGGCAGGTATTCCACCAAGCTGGATTGGTCTGGCACACAGAGACTTCCCAATACTTATTGAACATTTACATACAATTTCTTTTCTTTCACTTGCAATAAATGGGCAAATAAAATACTGGAAGCATTTTGAAGCATTGAAATGAAGACTACACACTCAGAAACAGCTCCAACAAGTGCAAAACACAGCAGCCCATCTACTCAGCAATAGATGTTACAGTGAAAGCATCACCCTTTGTCTCTGCCCTCTACACCAAAACCTCCTGAAGAGAGAATCATTTCAGTCTTCTCACCCATGAACCAGATACAAGTTCAGTGCACTGTCATCACCATGAGGAACTCCTGATCTCCAGGGGATACCCGAAGTGCCTACCTTATAGGCAGTGGGACTTTTTGGAGATCTCACCTAGGAGTACCCGAGGTGGCATGTGTGGATGATAGAAAGCAGCTTGGTACCTGACTAACTACAGTGAACTGGACTAATGGATAATCACCTCCATCCTCTGACTCATCAAATGACGAGGTACAAATCTCTGCTAGGGGAAATCTTAAATATGTTACTTGTTGGCTGTGGAAGTTTGGCCATGACAGGAACATCCACAGCAAGAAGTAAAATCAATTTATGCAGGCCTGTTTAACTTCAGTGAGACCTTCATACACTGAAAATTCATTCACGTGATCTACAAATAACCAAACCATTTTGGGTACAAATTTGACAAAAACCATATACATAAATATGTGTAAATATATATGAGTGTTTGTGTGCCATTTGAGAGAAGAACAGAACGGGATATCATTGTTGTGATTTTTACTTTTTAGCTACTTAAATCTCTTTTCATATATATATGTAGTGTAACACAAACCATCTTATTGAACAGATTATTCTGATGCAATTTTACTTTTTGAATTATTAGTAAGTATATGACAATTATTCAGGGAATCAAGTTATTAATTTCTTCCAGGAAAAGTAAAAACTCAAAGACTAGGAAAGGAAAATATTAAACAAACATCATGTAATGCTTGGATCCTAGTGCATCCCAGTGCTATTTTTTTTTTTTTTCTCTACTGAATTCCTTGTAGGAGAATAAAGATAAAAATATAACTCCACAAAAGATTTGAAAATGTCTTATGGTGAAGTAATCAAAATGCTTTCTGTTTACTAAAATATTTTATTGGTTGCTAGAAACACTTTAGAATATAGAAAGTTAAATCATAACACTACTGAAGTAAATTACATTAATAACAAATATTCCTGTTCAATTCAATGAGGAATAGGACTTCATCAATAGTTCATTCATCATTTTCTTTAGGTATTTTAGGGGCTTATTCTCTCTGATTTCCACAGAAAGTGTTCCTAAGCTTACTAAAATTAGTGCAACTCTCTTCTGCAATTTCTCGTCATCCCAGCGCTTCTGGGATTAGGTCCAGAAAGAGTAAGGAACAGCTCTCTGGAGAAAAGATAAAGTGTATGGAATTGGGGCAAAGGAGAAATCTCAGGGAAAACACAGGGAAAAACCATTGCACAACTAGGGCTTAACCTTTCCTGGAGCAGCTAGGTCAGCAGGGCTGGGGGAAACCTTTCTTGACCCAACAGAGCCCTCCTCCCATCGGTGAGAGCCAACATGAGAAACTGCTGAAATCCCCAGGCTCCCTGAGCCCTCCCCACAGAACTTCCCATGACAAGGCATGAGGTGCCTGCAGAGTTCATATCATCAGCTGCTCACTTTCATGCACCATTGGAGGGCACTTAATAATGTATATCAACAGAGGCAACACCCAAAGTTTTCTAGAATATTTCTGTTCCCCAAAGGGATATTTGAACAACAAGGATTTAATTTCTTTATCTGTATTTTCTTTAGTTACTTTACTATTTGCTTTTAACATAGTACAAATGAGTTAGTGGAGGAGAGGTAATATACCCTTGAGTATTATTCAGAGATTTCTTGGAATCTATAATATACAAATGTCAGATTTACTTTATTAATCCCAGTAAAAGGTTTTTTTGGAAAAAAAAAAAAAAAGAGGCCTTATATAAGAGAATACAATAGGATATAAAAGACACTTCTAGTCAGACATTCCAGAAAATACTTTAGTGATGTCATTTAACAGTTTTTCCTTTGACGAAAATAACCTCACTGTGCTTCATCTCTATGTATTACTGCTAAGTTGCTTGTGCTTGTTCAGCAGAAATAGTTTTAAAAAGTTCAGTTCAGCACCTATTTGAACTACATCAGCATCCATGTAAATGAACTGTATGACTGTCGTTTAAATGGGTGCCTTTTTGGTTGAATGGAAAGTGCACTAGTTGTTAGCTGTTGATGGAAACATATCTCACCAACATTTAATGATAGCTCTGGAAATGTTTTTTCTTTTGCAAATCAGAAGCGTTTTGACATAGTGTGTTCTCGTGGGTGCTGTTAGTTTGTAACATAGCTCAGGTTTTCAGATAACTGGTCATAATTAGAAGACATGTGAGTACATGATTCACATGATGTTAATTAAACTTGTTAATAACTCTCAAAGGTTTTATGTAACTGGCAGCTACCTGGGAACTCAGTACATGACAGTCTGCACCTGTAAATGTGATGCAGATTACACGTGATTCAGAAGACCATCTGGTGAAGGGAAAAATCTGATCTTCCCTAACACAGAATAGGGAGAACTGGGAAAACAATGTCCTAGCCAGGAAAGGAGGCTCTCCATCCCTCTTTCTTTTCCCTTTTTATATTTTCCCTGAAAGCAAGTACTAAGGAAGGTTTTACTAGCACACTAAACAACACATAAAACCCACAGATGAACAAGAAACACAGGAATTGTGAACTGATGCAGCATCACAGGCCTGTCTACAGAATTGCAAATTAAAGAAATAAGCAAACTTGAGAAGACTGGAAACTATTCATTAACTGATAAATTTTAATTTTGAGTAGAACAGTTATTCTCAGTAATATTCAGTGGTTTATTGCACAAAACCCAATTTGAGATAATTAGCAATGATCAATCTTTCTTCCATTATACCCCAGATTTGACTGTAGTGGGAATTCAGGGTGTGTAACACAAACTCAACTGAAGAATGGTAAGGTGATTAAAAATCAGATAAATTCAATCTATTTTGTTTAAGGCAGATATTATAGTGTACTTTCATACATAACAAGGCAGCCAATGAAGAACATATATGGGCAGCTGAGTACTGAAAAACTAGTAAGTGGGAAAATATTAAAGAAAAAGGATAACCAATGCCAGTTCCTAATACTTCTGTGAAAGTCTACTGTGTCTTACTAAGTAGTAAGTAGCAAAGACTAGAAGATAGTCCACAATCTCACCTTGTACAGTGAAGGTAGAACACAAAACTTGCCTACTAAATCTGGATGGTCCTACAATACACTCTTCCACAAAGAAACAAAGTTGAGCCTTAGAAAAGATCAGTTAAGAGTGGTAATTAGGCCAGTAATTAAGGGAAAAAAGTGACAGAGTACAAATATGAGAGAAGATAAGAGAGATACAGAGTTACTAGGTGAAGGGGCACATTTCTTTCTTCCTTCTGCTTCTCATGCAAGCTAGATGCTATCCAACACTCACACACTTCTGATTGCAGTAGGGTACTTATTCACAGAATTCTAAATCTCTGCCCTATATCTGAACTTCCTGTTAATGCCTTTGGTGGACATTAATATTGCACTGCTTTCATCTGGATATACACTTTGAAAATGGCTGAGCCAGACAAATGCATCTGTTTGTCAATACATTAGAATCTATGTCTGGGAATGCAGACAGTCACGACCATGTTTTGCTCCATAAAAGCAAGGAAGGCCTGCATTTTGTTACCTTCAGAGGAGGTCTACTCAACTCATGTTATGCCATCTCAGAAAACAGTAAAAAGCTCATTTCCCCATTGAATTCTCATTAATTGAATGCTTAAGTGATATTTGTTTCTTATTGCCCGGATTTCAATTTGCCTCCTCTTTCTCTAGTTTTAGGCATTGCTTATCTCTTTTATTGTTTCTCCTAATGGCTTATTTCCTTCTGGTAGGTATTTCATCACTCCTTCATTGCAGCTGTGTTAATAAATCTATGGAGATATATGGAAGGCTGTACTGGGTTTCTAAAAGATTCTGTTTGGATTTTTGGTGATAGTGTCCTTTCTGCAGTGAGGTATCTATTGACAGGACTGAATGATATGTTATAAAAAAGCACTAATGTGAAAAATAATTTAAACAGAAATTAAGTGCTTGACAACTTTCGAAAATCTCAGAAATCATAGACAGCTGATAGCCGATGGTCCTAAATGCTCTTTACCTGACCAAGCCGCTGGAAAAATGTTTGTTTCATTCCAGTGAGGACAGCAGAGATTATTAACTGTGGTTCTTCAAGCCAATTGCTGGGAGCTGGCTACCCCAACCCTGCTTCTCTCTGGTCAGCATTGACATTTGGAGGACAGGAGAACTCTCACACTGTTGCACTGCTGCTTTCTTGCTCTCCTCTGCACCTGAAAATCTCCTGGCCACCTCATCCCTGCAGTTCTTACCACTGGCTGAATCTTATTTGGCAAAAGAATATCAATTGGCAGAAGAATATCAATAAGCAAATAACTATACAGATTAACTATCTAAAGATTTCAATGCAAACTAACCCCCCTCAACAAATTCAAAAGAAAACACAAAATGCTATGTTTTCCTACAACATAGTATCTGAGAAACTAGAACTAGAACAAGAAAACAACTACCTGTGTATACTCAGCTAAGGTAAAATGCTTCCTTGAGGCAAACTGAGTTACAACAATTTATAACAAGAATTTGACACCTACATTGAATAAAATTACAGAGACATTTGGATTTCCTGTTTCTTCCTGATTACAGAAAATGAAGAGCAAAGTAACTGTGCAAAGGCCTGAAAACTGCATCCACCTGTAATTGACCTTATGATAAAATCCACCATGGCCCTTTGCTGCCTTTTAGCATCTTCAGGCAGCCAGCCGCCCAGCTGTACATGCTTGAGGAAATCCTTTCTGAGCAGCAGACTATTGACTCTGAAAAATTCTATATTTATTTATTCTATAAATCTTGAGCAACTCAGCACAGGTCAGTAGAGACAAAATATTAACCACTCTAAAGTGCTTTTAAAGATTCTCAGACTGAAATAAAGAAGAATATGATGTGCATTTATCGGTAATATAGATTTTTTTTCCTTACGTTTGCATAGCTCACTCATTTTTTCATTCAGAAAATTACATCTATGGTAGCACACGAAAACCTTCCATCTGCAATCACATGGTAGGCTGCACAAAAGACTGATGAGGTAGGAACTTGTCTGTTAGAGAAAGATTCATTATTTTTTTAATTACTTCTGTGTTGTCAATTGAATTAATTAATCCAGGTCAAACAGTATGCTCCTTCCCTGAATATCTCTTGAGCTATCACCTAAGAGTAGGTGATAGTTCTAATTAGAATATATTGAAAATTTAGCAGAAACCAAATTTCTTGGGATTTCTATTTTGTCAGGTCCAAAATATTCAAAATACCTTATATATAAGACTTTCCAGCATTTCCAAATTGACCTTGCCTGAATTATTGATCACTCTTTCTCATGCTTATGTGTTTGAAGTGCCATCAATCCCATGGCAGTCCAACGGCTGCTGTGTTGCGTATCTGGAAGATCCTTTCCCCTGGGATTTGCTTGTGAGGGCAGACCTAAAGACCTTTCCTCATGGCCTGCACTTCTCCTCAGGAGACGGTAACACATAAAATACCACTCTGGTCTATTTTTCACAGAGGGTCGAACAGACAGTGGGCTGAAAACTACACCTCTATCCAGGTACATCAGAACAAGAAACCATTTAACAGGGAAAAATCATCTGAAGGATTTTGTAGTTTTAATATCTTTAAGGTCTGATAATAGCATGGCAAAAAGTGCTTTAGGCTTCCTAAATTCAAGCATATACTGGCTGAGAAGATAGCCTCTTCAATTCCTATTATTCTGAATCTGGAATTATTTTCAGGTGGAGCTATTTAACCCACCAGAATGAGTTTCTTAAAATCAGCCTTTTTCACAGTCACTCACAAGTACTCTACTGTACTTACTTACTCACTTTCTTGCAGAAAATTACAGTCTTATCTAATTGTGGCTAAGAAACCTGGACTGAAACCTTAAAGGAATGTTCATAGAATGGACAATTTAGCTGAGTCTTACATGAGCTTCTCACCCACAGGTATTAGAGAGAATTCCTTAGCACTGTAGCTTCATATTCTGATTGCTTATGTTAAAAAAGGTCATCCCTAATTTTATTTGTCTAATCTATCTTAAACTGTGAAAGAATGGCTTAGTAAGAAATATTTCAGTGTCATCAGAGGTATTTATGGTCCTGTTTTTTTCCAAGTAACCTAATGAATTTTATGTATAGACTAGACTGCCTGGTTAGTACTGTCAGAGGGAGAAATGTGTCTCTCTCTCTTCATTCACTCTTCAATCCATTTCCTGAAAACAGGGATCTCACAAAAGAATCTAAATCAACTCTGAATTTTTAAACTTTTCATTCCTTGTAAATTTGCCTCAGAGACAAGCCCCATTTCTCTGCAAGTCCAGTTTGAAATCCTCATGAATATGTCAAATCCTCTCTGTTATTTTTTATACTCCAACTGTGACCAAGACACTCTTCATATATGCAAAAATACAAGGATATTTTCCAGAGGAGAATTTTTCTGGAAGTGTTAACAACCTAATTATCACAGATGATGGTGAGCAGAGGAGAACAGGAACACTAAAAATAAAGAGCAGAGACACCAACTAGTAGCAGAGAGATGCTTTTTGGGCAGACCTATAAGCTATCCTCATTGTAGTATATATCTTGTTTGTTAGGATTATAATTTTTTTTCTGCAGAAGGTCAGGTAGTTGAAAAAAAACAAGGGACAGATAGCTCTGTAGCAGAGGTCAGTAACAGAAAATTTACTGAGTTCTGAGCAGGAATTGAAAGGTTTGTCCTGAATAGTCGCATGTAACTTCTGTCCTTGAATAGTAATTAAGGCTTGTCAGAAATACCAGTTGTTTCTAGATGAAGACAGAAGTTCAGCATTATTTATGGATCTACACTTCTCAAGTAAATAGATTTCCCCTAACTGCAATTCTAAAAATACATTTAAACCTATTTTTACATGGCTTCTGTAAACACAGGGTCAGGCAATTTTTGACAAAATTAATTTTTCTTGAAAGGTGTTTTTTCACTTAAGCTGAATCATTAATGGGGCTGAACAGCTTTTGAAGATGCATTCAGTGAAATTTTTGAATAATAAAATTTTGACCTATGTTTTGGTACAATTACATTTCGAGAATGTGTTCCAAATAATTTGTTTTAACCTGAAAATTCCAAATGCCAAAGTTTGCTGTAAAGCAGAACCTGCACCTTCTCTCCAGCACAGAACTGGTGAGAATACACCACAGAACTCTGCAGATTCCTCAGCTGCCTGCAGTTTTCTCAGCAGTTTTACTATGGAGTTAAATGAGATTCATTTTAATTGCTTTCTAGGTTAATACATCCAATAGCAAACTCCAGTATCCTGTTTAAGGTCTGTAGAAGTTCTTGTTGAGAACTGTGCTAAGTATAAATGGTACAAGAAAATTAACAAAAATTGCCCTATAGATAATGCAGTATTTTCACCTGGCTTTTTACTAGTTCTCATGGATTATAAGTAATTTTGGAATGATAGTCATAACTTTCTATTGTTGCAATTTGCTTTTGTTTTTTGTCTTCCTTTCCTTTTTTTCCCCAATGGGAGCTCATATTAGCCACACTTTCTACAGAGCTCAGATACAGTGCGACAATCCAGCTCAGAAAAACACAACTACTGGCTCATTACCAAACCTTACAGTAACACCTGCCATACAGAAATGTGGAAAGTTATACAGTTCAAACATATAATAAATACAGTAGGTTTCACGTATAATAAATTAACATAATTGCCAACAAGCAAAAGCAGTCAAAGTGAAGAATACTATTTACATTTCTGACTATGCATTTTGGGGCTTTTATATTAAGATAGCAGTAAAAACAGAGGGAAAAATATGTTTGATGAAGTTCCACGCTCTGTACTGCTTTGTGTTGCTTTGATTTGTAAAATAAGGCCACAAGTCAGGCAAACTGGTAAGTGCTGCTAGTGGAAATTTTGTGAAACAATTTCACTATTAATGATTTTCTAGATCATAAGGGATTGTGTGAAAATTAATTATTATATTTGCTATGTGTACTCTCTTGCTCATGTTTTATGCTGTATGAATGTTTCCAAAGTAGCCACTGCCTGGACTTTTAGTTCAAACAAAATAGAATACTCAAATATTCAACAAGCAAGAGAACTGAGCTCCTCTTTCATGCCCAGAACAAGCTCCCACATACTAAAGCCAAGGGTCAAAGAGTGAGGTGAGAAAATTAACTAAGTACTACTACATTTTTGTACTAATGAAAGCTTAGTTACTATTATGTATTTTTCCAATCATTACCCAACGCATGTGTTGATAATTTGAACTTTTAGAGGTCCTATTACACAATAATGATATAGAAAAAGGAAAGGAATAATAGAAGAAAAAGAAGAAAGGATAAGATTTAGTCTACATTAACTTACACATCTAAAATGTAAACATCTAAGCCTGAACTATTTTCCCTAAACTCTTTATAGTCACTGAGGAGAAATAGGCAGAGAAAAATTTGTCTTACATTCAGACAGTGATGAAAAGACAGGTCACATGCATCATCCCATTGCTCAGTTCTTGCTAAAAGGAAAAGCTAAAATTACCATCTCAGACTGAAATGACCAACTTTTAGACATTTAGATTACTCTCACCCTAGCTAGCCAACAGGTCTTTTTTTAATGAAACAAACTCTGTTTTAATGGAACAGCTTGATGTTTGTCAAAGCAATAGTTTACAAGGGAATGATACAGGTCCTTCAGCTAAGCTTTTTCTTTTGAGACTTCTTTTTACTCTAGATACTTTAATTTTACAGTCAAGATCGTAAATACTTTGGGATGAATTAGTATGTCTGACACTACTAAATTAAGGTTGCACTCTATCACGTATGATACCCACTCACAGAGCTAAAGAGTTAGCTTGACTCAGCACACTTGCATTACACCACTTGTGGCAAATTAGTTTCCGTAAGTGTTGCTGTACAGTGAGGTTTTCAAACGATCTGCCCGGTTACCAAAGCGGTCAGAGGAGCAGGGTGACTTCAGTTAGTTAATGAACTGTTCTTGTTTAAGTTCCTGTGCCACCCTTGCATTACTACTTGACTACAGCCCTTCTGTAACCTCTCCTGAAGCCCCAAAGCTATAGACCATTGTGAAATAATTACACTGGGGCAAAGCAAATATTTCAAGCTCAAAAAAGCTGTCACACATGCATTTCCTCATCTCTGCCATAGTCAAACTCCCACCGAACCGTTCATTGGGACAAGAGCATCTCCTGTGTAATTCTTGTCAGTCCGCAAAAGCTTTCAGAGAAATTTCTCTGTATTCTATCACCTCCTGCATTAGAGTTCAGCAAATACATCTCACTATAAAAAACTCCAGAACGTTCTTCTTTATGAAAAGGTGCTTTGAAGTCTAAAAGCTTGTCTGTATTTTCTAAATATATCAGCTTTCTATACACCTTGTCCTTCTGTCTTCACAGATTCTGCTTTATAAATACTATTGCAACTCTTACCGCAAATCTCATAATTCATCTTTGTTCTTTTTAAGGAACAGGAAAATTAAGCCTTCTGTGGGTTAAGAAGACTTCACGGAGCAAAATTATTCTCACTTTAGGAAACCTGAATTTGTTTCCTGAAAATTTCATTCTTGCTTAGTGAAAACAAAATTGTTCTGTAAGTGCAATTCGGTCTGTGCTGATTTGCATGAGAGTGAACATATCCCCAGCAATGCACAGCAAAACAGCTTATGGCAGCAGGCTGACATGTTTTGTGTCTCCAGGCAAAGTAAGTCTTATGCCAGACCTAGAAGTTCAGTACATAATTCAAAACATTACTCTAAGTATTGTAAATAAGCCATTAAAGAAAATTCCACACTTATCACTTACTTAAACTCTTAACACAGCTTAGCAATTAATACATTCATTCTATTCTATTGCTCAGTGGTTACAGCTACAGAACACTTCACTGAAAATAGAATGAGCAGAGATAGTAATCAAGCTGACCCAATGGGAGCAACTTGTTTTTTATTGTTTGTGGCTTTTTTACCATCAAGAGATTACAACCTCTTAAGAAGAGAAAGAGTTTCATGATGTTCTCTAGGACAAATCCCAAAGGATTTTATCTTTCACTCAACCAATGGGTCACAGATTAGCACAGTAAGCATTTTCCTGGTTTCTAGGATTTTCAGTTTTATTGATGGCTGAGGCTATCTTCTCAGGATTGCTTCACTTGTATGGATCAATTTACTCTGGGAAGCCACGCTGGATACGCTCCTTTTATTCTGCTCAGCTAACAGCTGCAGAACTCTGGGTGAGGCTGGAGGCATTCCAGCATGCTGTACTCCACACACTCCTCACACCAGACAGGACTGCATGAGGTCCTGAATCACAAGGTGAACGTGAGCATGTTCATTTTAAAGCTTGAAAGGTCCACATTTCCTAAGTGTGAGGCTATTTGTTTAATAATATATTTGGTTTATCTCTGTTTTCGCACAACTCCCGATAGCTGCCTGACAAGTTTCTAAGGGAAATGAAGGCCAGGCTGGTTACAAAGGTTGTGAACTACAAGGAATTATTAACAAGAGTCCACTGAGTCTAGAGCCTATGACTGCCTGACTTTTGGCCTGCAGCAAGTTCCTGTGAGACAAATAGTGCTCTGTGGGAGTACAGCGAGTGACCTTCTACCTGGGATATGAGGAGGCATGACACATGCTCAGATGCCTTGTGCTATTTGTGACACGTGGCAGCTCTGACTTCCCTTCACTTGCCAGCAAGATGACAAGACCTAGGAAAACAAGGAGCCTCACAGGTTTTGGGCCTGATGCCAGTTGTAGAGCTGAGTTTGAAGGAATAACTTTTTCTTTCAGCCAGTTGTAGAGCTGAGTTTGAAGGAATAACTTTTTCTTTCACCATCTCAACTCCTGACCTTAACTTTCTTTTACCTTCTACTTCTGGAAAAAGTGCAGGTGAGCAGGTATTCCTTCTCTTTCCTTCACATTGCCCAGATTTTTTAAGGTTCATTTCTCTGGACGTGGATCCTATTTCTCCAACACTTGCCATAATAACTCACTTTATGTCTGCTTTTCCCTTCTTCAGTCTTGCAGGTCTGTTTAGGAGTGCAATGTTTCTCTGTGCTAAGATGAATTTTACCCTATTCATCATAGCCCCATTAGTAACCTGCAGCTGCAGGGACAGGCATCTGGTGCCCCTGTCTCTCCTGGGGGACAAAGGGAAGAGCTACTTAAGCAGGAGGCTCAGAGCCCTGGACCAATGTGAGGCACATATTCTTTCTTTCCTTAGAGGCTAATAATAACTTTGCTTGTGTGAGGGAGGCCAGAAAACAGAAGCAGCCTGGAAAAGCTCCGAATTCCTGCTGCCACTGGGCAAGTGGGAAGAGATACGGAGAAAAAAGGGAGCCCTTTAGCCTAGGCTCTGGCACTGCCAATGTCAGATCTCTTTGTCTCACTCAACAGGACTACTAAAGGTAGTAAAAAAATTGTCTCTTTTTTCTTAGGTGTCCAGGAGGAAATTCAACTGAATTAAATCCATCCCATCTTGTTGATTATTGTTCATTACACCATCACCTTGTGTGTTCCATTCACCCACCAGACTCTACAATCCTTTTCCACTTTTTTTAGAGAACTTTTTAAAGTTGATTTTGGACCTCAGCAAATGTTTTATTTTTGCACCAATGCATGTGACTGAAGCCACCATCTGCAGTACAGGTGTTTAAAGATGTTGCCATAATGGTCTAGAGTACTGATGCCTTAATTGGCTACCTGCAAACAGAGACTAGACAGGAGTAAGAGAATAAAAGTGAATATTTATTTGAAGGCCTTCAAGGGCACACCCTGGGGAGCACACCCTGGGCCACCAGACCCAAGATGGACCCCAAGATGGACGACAAGTCATGAGTTCTTACCCCAGTTATAGGTTTTGGTACATTAGCATATCAGCATAAATTCGCCAATTAAAACTTCAGCTACTGATGTAATTCTCTCCGGCTTGCCCCCCTTTCTTTAGCTGTTGGTTTACACTTTCTGGGCTTAGGACCGTCCAAGTGTCCTTGGAGAGCGGGCCTGGAGAGGGTTGTTATGTCTATCACTGCCCGAGAGAGCAGCTAACAGGTTACAAAGCACTTCAGAGTTACACACACTAAGTACAACAGGATCTAAGAAATATAAAAGTTAAAATTCAAGGCATCAGTACCTTGGTCCTGGGAAACCCTCTGAGAAACCTCTCACATATTTTTAGAGAAGAAATAAACTTTTTCTTTTATACATAAATCAAATTCAAATATAAACCACTGAGAGCCTTGTTGGCCTTGAACTAGTACATCCAGGGTTCATATACTCCAGCACTATATAAATAAGAACAAGATTTGAATGTCGTATTTTGACTGCAATGGTCTTCAAACATGCAAGCAGTACTTGTAAAGAATGCGCCTGACATTTAAGTCTGTTAAGATTCCTGGATAAAGCTTTCCTTTATTTTCTTTTCCCAAATTCTGCTCCTCATCAACTTTTAGATGCAGTTTTCTCTTTTTTTCTCCATTCTTTTCTGAAGATGCACAATAGAGATTTTGGCATGCTTTGAAGCTTTAAATTGCAATGTATCATTGTTCAAATCTATAGAAAGCAAAGCAACATTAAATGGATGTTCATGCTGGAAATTCGTTCAATTAAAAAGCAGCAATAAGTAAGGAGAAAATAACGCAAAAATGTATTTTACTTAGAAAAATATAGGAATATAATTTCTGGGGGAGGGGGAAGTTTCTAGCTAAAAGAAAAAGGATAGCAACCCCTGGTTGATGGGCAATCCTTACAGTCTTTGCTGAAACAAACCATACATCTGTTTAATAGGAGGGAGGCACCATACAAAAGCAGTAGGTTAGTTCATAATTATGCATGTTTGATTTACTACAGGTCACAGATCATGCTGTGTGCAGGAACATGTCCTTGAAAGGACAAATAAATCCACTAAATTTTCTGATTTTACTCTGGCGTAGTAAACTATAAGCTGGAATAAGAGATTTTTGGTTCATCTGTACTACCTTAGGGAGAAATCTGAATTCCAGGGTGATCAATAGAGGTGGTAAAAATGAAGGCTTTCAATGTGTCTCTGGTTTTGATATATTGGCAAGATAAAAAAAAATCTACATCATAGCGGAGTTTCATTTTTTCACATAAAATATGAATTTCTTGTGGATGATACTTAGAACTTAAAATTCACTGGAAGTCAGAAACATCTGCTCAATTATAATATCAAAAATAGTATTTTTCACCAATATATTTGTGAAATAGAATTGTGAGCAAATAAAAGTACAATTTAGAGTACAATTCCAAACATACAATGGAAGAAACAATGAAAAGTTGTGATGGTCTTCCCTGCTGTGAGAACAAGGCAAGCACAATATCCAAATAATGGTTAAAACACTTTCCAGACCAATAGTTTTTCAGGTGATGAACTGTCTTCACACACCTAGGAATGTAAAACTAGGTTGGAAATTCCACTAAGTAGCAAGCACTGAAAAGTACTCACCCTGAAACCTCAAATATGAATGACCTTTGAGAAAATATAGGCCACCCATAGGATTCAGGAAATTACAGTGATTAAACCATTATGTTTATTAACTTTCATTTGATTTTTGTTCATCCTGAGTGTGCTGCTTTTGGTCAGGGTAACTTGGGGGCATACCATATTTGGGCCCAGAAGAGGAAACACTTGTCTATATTGCACATTAAATAAAAGCAATACAGGAGAATGATGTTAACATGTTGCAAGTCTGGAATACTGTCCCTCTGAGATAAATTGAAAGCTAATGCACAGGAAAATACAGAGAAGACCAAATCATATATCCTTTCTACCTGGCATATCCTGCAATTTCTACAGGGGAAGTACAGGGTAAAGAACATGCTGTGACTCTTGGGGTGCCCTGTGTTGGCCAGGAGTTCGACTAAATGATCCTGGTGGCTCCCTTCCAGCTCAGCATATTCTCTATGATTTCATTGTCTTGATTAAGAACATAAGTGACAAGTTCACATATCTATCTTTGAAGGTGATATCAGGTCGTGCTCAATGTCACTTGGCAGGAAATATTCTGTGGGAGCACATAGTTTTTTCTGATTGGAAGATGACTGTTGTGAGGTCTTTTACTTCATGTATGTGGTCTGGGCTTAACTGACACTTCAGTGAAGAGTTTCTTCTGCAATTGCTTTGTTTCCTCTCTGTGAAATGCGGCTTTCTCACTTCTGCTAGCCTGAACTATTGAGAATGGAAAACAAGATTTTTCCCTCAAGCATATAAAAAACTCCTAGAACAGGACTGAACTGTAGTCCATGTCAGCACGTACATAACAACAATGGTTTTGTTTATTATGTGCTGGCTCCTCTCAATAGATTTTCCTGAAGACACAGGGTAATACCCTGTAGTACGTATTTAGGCTGTTTCAAATGATCTGCATATGGGGTGAAGCAGGAGAAAAGAAGCAGTCATCGACTTGTTAACAATCACCTTTAATTTTGACCCATGAAACTGCACGTGTAGATCCTGTGCCTAGAGCACAATGTGGCTGGGCGGCCAGCACTCCACCACAGTGCCTTTTAAACTCATGACTGACCTCAATCATGTTTTGTGTGAAAGCTCAGAACAGTAGCAAATATATAGCACATATTTGCATTATACTTCATCCCTATTCTTTCTTCTTCCCAGAACATCTGTTCATTGCTGGCCAAAGCCCCAAAAGGCTCAAGAAAAACAGACATAATTTTTGACGATTTTCTAGATGCTTATTCCTGTTAGGGAGTAATTCTCATTGCAGAAAGTATTATTATTATATTAGCTTATTATACCAAGCACCAAACAGTACAAGTGAAATGAATATAAAAAGAAATAAAATTAAGTACATATTATATTTTATACTATGCATAGGCACTCTAAATAGACTAAGAAAAATTAATCGAGGGTTTTAATATTCTGTGGTGAAGGTTCTGTCTCAGTTTAAAACTGTACTGAATTCAATACAGGTTTTCCATATAACAGTGTAGCTGAGAGACTAATCTGTCCTGTTTTGTCTGATTTTTGGGGCAGTGTTTATAGCCTTGAAGTCCTCAGAACACAAATATGCTCGGATTTAGATAAAAGAGCACTATCTTAATCCATTCATCAATCAAGATTGCTTAACACATCCTTCTGTCAATTTTTTAAATTATTCTTTTTCTTGTCATTGTCAGATGTTTTCAAGATGTCTGTGAAGCTACGAAAGTCATTCTGTATGGTTGTCACCCTTCTCCAAGCTACTGGATCACCTGCTGTGGAAGAAAAAATGACATATAAAAGCTGTTTGAAGGATTTTCAAAATACAGAGATGCATAGCGTATTTGAATCATATCTTTTAGATTGTTTGTGGGATTGGAGCCAGGTTGTGGTTATGTATATTTAAATTTCAAGTGAGAAAAGACAATATATATTTCTCTTCATATCAGTTTCCTCATTAACAATAAATAAAGGGTAGTTAACAAAAAGAGGAAGAAGCAAAACTGCAAGGAAAATACCTTAGGTTTTTTATAGAATTCTTACCACTCCTTGTATAAGATTATAACTTGAATCAAAACATCATCTGATTTAGAGTTCAATAGAAGAGAATAAAAGGATTGGTTTAGTCTTGTCTTTTGTTTTCGTCATCCAGGGTCATTCCATAGAATGGAACATAGAAAAATGAAAGGAAAGATGTGCATAACCACACCTCTTTTTCTTTTTTTTTTTTCCCCCTTTTCTCCTGGGGATGTGGGAAGGGGCGGTTGCTTCTCCTCTTCTTAGAAGAAAAAGTGACCTTATGGAAAATAAGGAAGCAAAACCCTGCTGTATCCATAGTAGACTTCTGATTCAAGAGACAGGAAGCTGTGACTCTCTCTGTCCCTTAGCGGTCTTTGTTTCTCCTGATCACCTGATTTACCCACAGGAATGAGTAAGCTTTTGTTAGATACCACCAGTGATTCACATGATTAAACAGTTTTTTTCACTGCCACAACAAAAAACATAATCCTCCAACTAATTAATCTTGTTTACCTATTTGGCAAATGAATCTGGGTGAAGGTGCAAATGTGAAATAGCTCTCTGACTTTTAATATTTAGAGTCTATTTCATAGCAACTAAGTGGTTCCCCTGAGACAAATAGATCATAGGCTTGTTAAAATATTGTCCCTAAGTTCTTACTCACTATAACTCTGATTTCAACAACAGTTATCCACTTCTTTAGGAATCTGTCATTTTCGTGGCTAGGGTATATGTTATGTATCATATAAAATAATGAATGCTAGCAGTACATGAACCTTTAGGTAGGATTTAGGCCTCAACTGAAGACACCAAAATAGAGTAATAAAGGCATTAAATATGTTTCTAAACTGGCCTTGTAAATAATTGAGATTTGTTCACTACTGTCTATGAAAAATCAAGACTGATAAACCAAACTTAGGTGTGCAAGTGCCATCTCTCATGTCTAGATACCTAAATGCAGCTTTCCTTTGTGATTTGAATTCTGTGGTTAGGGTGGGATTCAGCTACCAGAGTGAATGCATGGTGTTTTACTTCACTGATGGGACAAAGGTGGGAGGAGTGGCTGATTGCCCAGAGTGCAGTGCAGCCCTTCAGAAGGGCCTTGGCAGGTTGGAGAGATGGGCAAAGAACCTTCTGAGAATCAGCAAAGGCAAATGCAGGCTCCTGCACCTGGGGAGGAATAACCCCCACACCCCACTACAGGCTGGGGGTGACCTGCTGGAAAGCAGGGCTATGGAGAAGGCCCTGGTGGTCCTGGTGGAGACCAAGCTGCCCATGAGCCAGCAGTGTGTCCTGAGGGCCAAGAAGGCCAATGGTGTCCTGGGCTGCATCAGGAAGAACATTGCCAGCAGAATGAGAGAGGTGACCCTGCCCCTCTGCTCAGCTTTAGTAAGACTGCACCTGGAGTGCTGTGTCCAGTTCTGGGCTCCTCAGCACAAGAGGGATGTGGAGCTCCGGGGGAGAGCCCAGGGCAGGGCAGCAAAGATGATTAAGGGACTGGAGCATCTCTTATGAGGAAACGCTGAGAAAGCTGGGCTTGTTCAGCCTTGAAAAGAGACAGAGAGGTGACCTCATCTGTGTCTGTCAGCATCTGCAGGGAGGTGTCAGTGGATGGACCAGGCTCTGCTCGGTGCTGCCAAGCAATAGAACAAGAGGCAACAGGCAGAAACGGGTGCACAGGAAGTTCCACCTGAACAGGAGGAAGAACTTATTCACTGTGTGGGTGACCAAGCAATGGAACAGGTTGCCCAGGGAGGTTGTGGAGTCTTCCTCACTGGAGATATTCGAGAACTGTCCGAATGTAGTTCTGTGCCTTGTGCCCTGGGATGAACCTGCTTGAGCAGGGAGGTTGGACCAGATGACCCACCATGGTCTCTTCCAAACTGATCCATTCTGGGATTCTATGACTCTGTAATTCGGTGTTGTGACTGTTGCTGTCCTTTTTAGAAGAAGATTGTCTATCACTGTTCCTCTGACACATCCAGCCCTCACTGAGTATCTAAATGCTGAAGTCTCAGCCAATATGCATATGACAATATTTTGAGGCAACTGAATTAAGCCTTTCACAGCCTGGGGTTAGCAACACTCGAGCAATATTTGGAATTTATCAAGACAAAAACTAGTGTATGAATGCTGGTATAAAAGGATCCCAGTTTGAAAAGCAATTTTAGTAGTTTTGCTCCACATTATAGCAATGGCTTATATAGATGAAGTTGGGACTATCTCCAGGCTATGGAGTTAGACAAAACTGCTTAGGGTGATAGTTCTTTCTGCCAGCCTTGTGTAACCAACCCATCTGTGGCCCAAACAAATTCTCCACTGAGGTTTAGGATTTGTTCAGCCCCCATCTACCTCACACAGACATGTTACATGTTTTTGCTAACTTGGGACGGCTGAAACTGACACAAAAATCACAGTAATCTGTTTTGATTTGTATTTAAATTTTTTCATAGCTCTATTTATCATTTTATCACTGCTTTTCAGACATATTATATGCTACTATGCAAAATCCCTGGTTTGTTTTGTTTTGCTTTTGTTTGTTTAGTTCTTTCCTCAGACACTTATCTGTTGTTTTCTTAGAATATAGTGTTTAGTCTCCCACAGGCATTTAGTCTTTAATGACACTATGAACAAAATGTAACAGTACAGAATCAAGTATAGAATCCAATATACAATAATTCAACCGAAAATAGCGGTCATACACTGCAGATATGCCTAGCTAGAGCAGTGTCCATCTGCTGGCCCTCGTTCCTTTTCTGATGGTCACCAGAGGTCAGTTCAACAATGCCCCCATTGATCCCCTTCTATCCATTAAACTTTCACTACTAAAAGAACAAAACTCTAAACATACACACAAAAGAGAGAAGGAAGAATGTGCTCATTGTGGTTCAACCGGAATTCATAAATGCAGAAAAAATCCTCTCTACTGGCTGTTTCCTCCTGCAACTTGACTTCCGAAATAGGGCTATCTTTCTGTACAAGACACAAAAACAAAAATGCAGAAAAATCCCACCAGAAAGCATGTGACTTCCAGAACTGCCTGTAGCTTTCCTGGCACGGGGTTGAGAAATATTTCTTCATCTCATGTTGCATAATCATCCTTGACGCATTGTTTGTTCCAGCTCAGTGCTGTTTCATCAGATAGGAACCACAAATCTAATGGAATATGAGGAGTGTCCCCCAATGGTGTATGGGGGATTTTTGTGGCTTTTTTTTTTTTTAGGTTCCATAATTATGAAAGGTATTTAAAAATATGTGCTGGAGCACATAATTTTTGAAACCATAATTCTTGTTCACTAATGTTCTTCTTCACAGTGCACATTTCCTGTCTTTTTCCAGTAAGCACACTGATTACACACGCTAAGATCTCATTTGAATGAATGAATGAAAGGAAGAACTAGGTAAGGAAAGAAGGATTGTATATTTGGCATAACAGGCTCCTAGGATAAATTTGGTTTACTTTAATAAAATTACACCAGGTAATAATTTATCCTCTAATGTTTCAATGACACACTCTAAGGGATTTACTCCAAACCCCGTGAAGTTAAGTAAGTTTTTAATTGGTGTCAGTGGGTCTGTATGAAGTTTCAGAGGGATTAAATAGCTGCTTATTGCTTCTTTTTTATTCACAAAGTAAATAATTTTATTCAGGCAAACCACTTCACTGTATGATCATTCCTTGAACCTTGTATCTGTCATTGCTCTCCTTTCTGTCCTCTGTGATAGCATCTCTGTCCAATATCCAGCATTTATTCTTACTTCAAACCCAGATAGCAGTCATGATTGCTTCAAATTTAATATAGAAATCTTCCTCTTACACACACTCAAGAGCCTTGTGATATCCTTCATGGTCTTTCATTTAATATTCTAATGATTGATTTCTGAATCTTTCTTGTCACTGTATCAAAAGCTCTACTTAGTATTCCAGAGCATACATTTCGCTCCTTCCATGGAAAGACTTATGCTGGACACTATTATATATCTATCATAGCATCTGATCACAGTGCCTCAAAAGAGCTTGAAAAGCAAAGTTGTACCTGACTCATAGCCTGATCACTGATTGTCCTCATTTCACTGTGGAGGGAAGTAAATTGGCTCAATTTATAAATTTTCACAGATTTTCCCTCAAGTTCAAACATAAAGATGTATTTAGACAACCTTATGGGGTGTGTATCTTGGCCCTGATACTTGATATTTTCACTAAAAAGTCCTGCATGATAGGAAAAAAAGTAAGTTTCAAATGACTGAAAGCATTTTCGAAGATAGGACCAGAATTCAAAATAATTTTGGTTATTTGAAAAAATGACATGGAGAAAAAGATGTCATCCCTGTAAGAACAGACCAAAGTCACACCATTGAAAGGGATAATCTAGATAAGACAGGAAGTGGTAAATAAGTGTAACTTTAGGAAAGGTGGTAAAAATTGTGGCGAATTACTTTAAAGTCTGTGTGTCCAGACTACAAATTTCACACGTGTTTTTACAACCAAATGCAACGGTTTTAAATTTCCACAAAGAAACTTAATTTAAGACGTCAAGAAGAGGTTCCTAACAATGAAACAGTGGAACACTGAAATTGATTGTGTGGGATGATCATGAAATCTCCAGTTTTGAAGGTCTTTCAGGATGAATTAAGTAAGGTGTCACAAGTCCCATAGACAGAACAGATCTTTTCTTGGGCAGGGAGTCAGAGTGACTTTCTGAGGTGTTTGCTAGCTCAAATACATCAGTTATGTCTAGGACTATTCTGATGTTGTTTGAGCTGCTGAATCTAAGGCTTCATCTTCTTCTTGCTGTCCAGTCATGCTCCATGTATCAGTGTGAGATAGGTGAAAGAATTATTCAAAAGAGAATATTCAGACCTCCAGTTTCTGAAGGAGGGAACACAAATGAGTAAAGAAATTTAAAAGACATACTTGAAATATTATTAATATTTACATAAATATTTAACAATAGAACACCTAAGGGTGGAATATGTTTGCCTGATGCAAACCCACTGCAGTAAGGAAAATAATATGATTACCAGACCATTTAAATGTTACCACTGTGAAGTACTCCATTGCATCTTATCTATTCTTTTTTTTACAGCAAAACCCTCATCCTTATATTTCTGGAAAAAAAAAAAAAAAATTAAAAAAGCCAACCACATAGCCAAGGACTAACACAATGAGCTTATATAGACAAAAGACTGTGTGTGAGGACCCCTCATTCACATTCATGGTAATGTCTGAAGTACCACAGAGTTGGAATTTATCTCACTAAAGAAATTTTTCTCACTCATTATCCCTGGGACAGACAGTCACTATTTTTCCCCATCTCCACAATAAGAGAAATAATGGTGGTGCAATTTCATCCCTTTCTTAAAAATAAAAATTAATGTCAAAACCAGATATACATTAGGATTCAAATTTGTACCTGCTTACAAGATAAAGAGAATTTTACTTCAAACTACAGTTTCTGTTACAAAAGCACGGACAGAGTTCAGCCCACAAGGTAAGCCACTCATAGACATGCACAAACCTGAGAGTAGTACATGGGATAATGTTTGACAATTTGAGGTGGCAACCTTGCATTGTTGCTTTGGGAAGTCTAATACCATATCAAGGAAAACTGATAAAACTTAGAAAAGTGCAAGTCCTCTTTAAAAAAAAAGATATTGAAGACAATAAAGGCAGATAAGTAAGCAAGAATTTTGGTCTACATCACAGGAGCTAACATCTGGGAATTGAAGACCAAACAATACTTGAAAAATACCATGAAGTTATGAAAATATTTCACTATGTACCAGAATCATGAAGACCCAAGCCTGAGTCGGTCAGTGCCTCTTTTATTGTTCCTTGAAATACTTTATTTTTATTCAAGATGGTATGGCCACCTTGAATAAAAAAACCCTTTTCCTCTTTATTATAACTATTTTGTTTATGTAACAGAATACCTGAAAGAAAAAGAGCTGCTGGTTCATGGGCAATTCCAATGGCTCTACTCATATTAGGAGAATACTTCTATAAAAGATACTTAGGTCTTACTAGAGAGCGACTTTTATGAACTTCTCATTCTCTTGCATAATGACTTTGGCAAGTTTTCTGCCAAAGATTCAAGTAAAATGAAGAGAGTGGTGATTGCATAGGGAATCATATTGCAACTGTTTTAATCACAATAAATTCTGGCTGAGTCATCCCAGGTTTCTTTTATTGCTTTCCAGGGTGGAGGTACCTAAACCAATAGCTTGGAGAGGGTCTTCAGAAGTTTACACAATCAAGCAGCCCAGCTATCCATCAGGGATTACTGCACTGCTTTCA
Source organism: Picathartes gymnocephalus (assembly GCA_013390045.1). Classification (NCBI taxonomy): domain Eukaryota; kingdom Metazoa; phylum Chordata; class Aves; order Passeriformes; family Picathartidae; genus Picathartes; species Picathartes gymnocephalus. The sequence goes on from WEKY01048184.1 coordinate 53,076, forward strand.
GACACTTCACCAAGGAGCTAATCTCAAGCCCGAGGTTCTCAAAAGCTCTATGTTTGCTGCCCAGCAACAGCTGAAGTCCCTGGGCCTCAAAGTTTGCCTTGATGGTCCTGCAATGTCCTGGGGAGATGCTGATGATGACTCCAAGAGAATTTGCTCAGGTACCAGCAGTTTTATGGACCATAAATGTAACCCAATCAGAAGTGTCTACAAATCTCAACTATTTCCAGGGTCCAAGATGGATTGTTAAGTGTTGGCTTAGGCAACTATGCACAATACTGTATTATTTCTACCACTAGCGAGGAGTAACACATGTTACCCTTTTCTAAGAGGGGGAGAGCACATGTGTGTCCTCTGAACTGTGTATTATCTAGAACAATGCAGAGGGAAACAATAATAACACTTTCAACCCTATTATTTTCTAAGCAGGCATGCAAAATTATGATTAATTACAGGCTGGTTCTGATTTACACACACTGGACACCTGAGCAGTATGTTCTTAGACAGGACAAAAATTCATTTCCAAACCCTATTAAAATCACATAACAAGGTACTTTTTACATTAGAAAGTGAATTAAAAAATTGTAAATAAATAAATATAGCGTATACCAGAATAAGAGAGGAACAAATTCTGTTAGTGTTGGTTAGATTTTAAGCTGGCCTTCAATTGTTTAGTCCTGTTGATGAATTTAGATGCTAGAAAATTGATTGCAGTTACTATTAACCAAACTTCGCCAATTTTCAATCTCTGTTCTGGTCTTGGTGAGTACACACTGACAGTAAGGCTATGTCAGTGTTGTCTCTGCACCCATGGGGTGCAGTTAATAGTGTCAAACATGTAAATTAGAATCGTTGCATACCATGAGGTCCAGTTTCTATAGGCCTTTATGTTCACTTCTTTTATTGTACAAGAGCAGAACTGCACAGCACAAAGAGACATAGAGCAAAGGTTACAAAGAAAAATGAATAGGCAGAGGTTACCTGTTCCTATTTCTAAACTTTGTCTGAACTGAACACAATGACTAGGCTGCTTGCACTGCGAGTAGGTGTCTGTTATGCTGTCCTTCACTTCTTTGAGAAGGAGGTCTGTATGAAGTCTGAGGCAACTCTCCTGGTCAACAGATCCCCTTTTTCTCTGGGAAGAGTCATGTGCAGCTTTCAAGCAGATTCAAAAAATCAAGCCAGCTCTCTGATATTAGAACATAGTGAAGGGGAGGCCTGAGAAGTGGGCCAATTTTATTTGCTCAACTGACAACATGATAGGAGTTGCTGTTAGAAGGAGCCATTGGAAGATATAAAAAGGTTCTCTACATTCCCTGCCAAATCCTCCTATCAGGCTTCCATGAGTTCATATCAGGTCATTATGAGATCCTTTTCATCTCATAACACTGAACTCATTAGTTTCCATGACTGATCTGAAACAGTAGCATGTATGGAAAAACCCCTAAATTTAGATCTATGACTAATCTGCTTTTGTTTTCCCTTTCCTGGATCCTCTTTCACATACAAAGTGGAATTTCAGCTTTGCTACAAAACATCATTTTGCTTGTTATATTTCCAGAACATTGGCCTTATATCTGGTGCTCTTTGTTCATATTGACACTAATTGATAGTAGCAGGGCTGTGACACAGCAGTAAGTTTTCCCACAGTACAGGCAAAAGCACTGCAGGTTAGGCTGCCAGCCAAGGCAGTTAATGCTTCCCTTTGCATTCTTTCAGCTCCCCAGAGAAGAGCTAGTTTACAGACACCTGGCACTTAAAGGTCCAGGACATTATTGCCTCTGTTGCTGCTCTTAAAATACTTACCTAGAAATGTTGTCACTGCATAATCATGTTTGAGACTCTGGAACATATGAAGGAAAAAGGATCTGAAAGTCTTCAGCTACACAATTTGTGATTAAAGCTTTAAGCTAATTTAATTAAAGCTATATTTGACCATTTAAAAAAAATAACAGCAAATGTACTTCTTGACCTAGGACTGATAAACATAATAATGGGATGAACAAAGAATATTTTTCTGTGTGCAGATATTAACTCCATGCAATACCAGCTGAATGTATGACAAACTTATTTTTCTGCCTTTTGCTGTCCCCACCTATGCTGCAGTTCCAAGACAAAAGGAAGTGAGAATAAATGGCTACCTGGATCATACAGCTGTTAATGGACTTCATGTACTCCATTTCACATAACCGGCTTGTTTATTAGTCACTGCCCTAGTATCTACATATACAGATTTGTGTGAGTGTCCTCAGAGTAATTCTAATGGAAAATGAGTCACAAAGCATAAGTATTAAGTTATGTGATGCCTTTTCTTTTTTGTTTTCCCATCCCTTAGATCAAAAATTGAGGATATAAAATTTGACCTACTTCTTTTCTGCCTGACCTGAAACAGCTTTTACATGCAGAAAACAGACTATTTTCTCCCAGACAATCAAATTTTGGGTACGTTCCCAAACACAAATAAAGACATTCCCTTGAGTATAATATAAATATTGACATAACAGAATTAATCAGAGGAAAAGGGGATCCATATTCAAAGGTCAGTCTTCTAATAATCCTAAACCATACCACTCCCAGAAAGGATGAAGTGTTTATTAAATAGAGCAGAGAATTGAAAAATCAGTTCCAGATTCTATACCTGATCGGTGGGGAAAGTAATTTTCCTCTCTCATGGCTTTTAGACCCAAGGTTATCCTGTGTCAGCACCAACATGAAAGAATCAGGCCAAGCCAGAAAAACATACAATAAAAGACATTGAAATGATCAGAGATAAAACTGAGGGCAAAAATAAAAATAATTTTAAAAAATCATTCACCTTCTCACCCTGGAAGACTTTTGCTTTCTGTAAATATCTGTGTTTGACTTTTAAACTCCTTGAAAGCCAAGGGTTATTCTCTGCATACCTACAGACTGCGCCAGCCAGAGCAGCTTGGTCTCTAATTCTGGGATATAGCTAGCAGTCACCACTTTGCTGAAATTTTCAGGAAGGGAAGGAGGAGGGTCAACCCAGTGAGTGAGCTTCAAACATATTAATATTAAGACCGTCAGAAAAGGCATCCTTAAGCAGCATCTCTTTGAAAGAATGGGTGTTGGGACAGCCCCCTTCAAGACACGCACACAATCATACATATGCACATGGGGACAGACTCTCTCTTTTCTAAAAGTCTGCCAAGTGAGATCTTTCAGCAATGTAAGGCAAATTCTTTCCTCAGACAGGCAGGGAGCTAGTTGTGCAGTTCTGGATTCTACCCAGGGTTGTTCACTGTAAGACATGTGAGCCCAGAGGGAGGGACAGGCACCCCAAGCACTGTTTCTCCATGGCAGACACTCGGATCTGGCCAGCCTTGCACTCTTCACCCTTACAAAATCCTGCACTCCCACCTGAGAGTTGGAGACTATCCTCCCTCTGCTTTTGTTCATGACTGAGATTGTCCTGAGAGAAAGGAAATGTAGGAAGACCAAGAATACTAATCTGAGTTCATAATGTCACACAGAACAAACCCATGCATGGCACTGCTAGTCATCCTCACTTCTTGCCTATTAGCATAGCCAGGCTCAGCCTCTGCAGATTAGACCACATTTGACCACATCTTCAGTCTCATGCTACATATAGGCACTGCTCTGATGGGTTGCACCACAATTTCCCCATTTATTCAGACAATTACAGTGAGAAATAAGTGAACTTCAAAAGAAAATATTCCATAAAGGGCTTTAGGAATACCACTGTTGGACAAAAAGTGATGCAGAGCCAAGTGGTCCGTTACATGGACATGATCAATCTGTACAAGCTGGTCTTAGAGACAGATAGCAGTCCCATGCTCTGCTTTGCTTTGTGGTGTAGACCTGGTCGATGTTTCCCAGTTGTGACTAAGTGCTCCCACACTGAAACTGTCCCTTGAAAAAAGCACTGTGTGCATCTATAAATGTATACATTTTCTTAGGAGCAATTCCTGTCCTGTTCTTTGAAACTGCCCTCATGCCCGCTCTCTAGAAAATGTATGATAGGAAGAGACAGTCATGACTTCCTGCATCTCTAAATGAAGAGCTCAGTTTCAGGGGAGGGATCAGCTTTCTCTATTTGATAGTTGTAAGCAAATTCCACCCTTGAGTGAACATCATTCTGAGGTGCCTACCTTGACTTCTGCATTCAGACCAGAACTTCGGAGCCCTTAACTGGGTCTGGGTCACCTTCTTGACCTGACTCCTAAAATGCTAGCTGCCCTAGCGTCCAAGGTCAGTGCAATTAGGTCTTTCATCGGGTCTAAACTTGCAGAGAACACTATGAAGCAGTCACTAGGAACAGCAGGAAAAAGCATTAGGACAGAAATGGAGCTTTACATTGGCTTTAGTTTCACCTGTCTTCCTGCTGCTCTGTGCATCGCTGACATCCGGCAGCCCCTTAGAAATGAGTGTGCAGATGGCAGCCTGGCAGAAGACAATTGGGGAATTCCCCCCACCTGCAAGCCAAAACCCCAAGCCATCATGTGTATTGGTGGCAAGAGGCAACATGTGTTGGTGAACTGTACCTCTTCTAACTGGATTTTCCCCTTTAGTAGAGAAACCTACAGCATCACAATGAATGCTTTTTTCCAGCTCTTGTGAGCCATTAGACTGATTTCCTTTTTTTGTCTCTTATAGTGAGGATTAATTGTCATCTGAAAATATACCCTTTATTTTATTTGGGGTTTTTGTTGAGTTCTGTTTTTACCCATCTTTCCCTTATCTCCTTTACCGACACTACTCTTTTGCAAAAAATATTTTTCCTCCTGACAGTTTATTACTAATCTATTTACACTTTTCCAGTGTTTGGGAAATATTTAGGGTGGTTAGGTAAATGTATCACAGAATTCCCAAGAGGCATGTGGTCTGTTAGGTACACGTGATCCCACCTCCTCTCGGAATCTTGGTTCTGGGTTATGGCAGTACCCTGTGCGACAGTTCTACCCCCACTGTTGCCAGGTCTGTTCATCCATGAAAGAGATACTCTGGAGATACAAGAGTGAGGGGGAGGCTCTACATGCTGCTTACTCAAGGACAGAGTTGAGACTGGAAATTAGAAAATTTATCCAGTGTATTCAGAGTCATCATCTACTTGATCCATGTGAAAGTCCGAGGCAGAATCTTTTTATTTTAAGAAAAAGAGGAATACAGTCAAATTTGGAATCTGGCCTTTTTTACCATGTGTGTTGATAAGCAGGTGTAGACAGAAGCTTTTTTCTCTTCATGGTCATCTGCACTTTCTGGAAAACTTCTGTAATACTTGAATCTCCTGCAAAATTTATAACTTTCAGCCAAAGACTCAAAAATAAAGGGCTAAATTCACCAATACCTTGGTGCTGTTTGAAGTACAATGGTATTTCCCGGACACAGGTAGTCATTCTCTTCATCACTTCTCAGGAAAGCTGGTTGGAAAGCCATACACATGTGTGCACATATTATAATTAATTAAAAAATCACATTGGGATCTCCTAGGAAAGATAAAACCATCCTTCAAATTTTTGGACATACTGCAGTTCTTTGGTATGTTTAATAGTTTTGTGAGACTGAGCTTTGTTCCAAACTATCTGCTGATGACAGGGTTTGGGGAGATCATATTTTACTGAGCTACCATAAAGAAAGCATGACCAAAAAAAAGAAAAATGACTACAAGATCTTTGCTACTGCACAATTTTATTTTTTTTTAATTTGGTAGAAAACATTGTCACGGCAAAGCGAAACTGAGGACTGTTACAACAAAACAGGATAAACCCTGAAAATTCAGGATATAATGAGTTTTACATATTTGTATTTGCCTTAAAGGTATTTTAATTTGCAAGAAGATTACTCCATTCTCAATCCAATGCAGAAAAGCAGTTATTAGTGGCTAATAACCAGGGGCACAAAGTGTCTTAAGATTTTGAAATATTTCGCATAATGTTTTTTAAACTTTTAAATTTCCATCTAAGTAATACATTCTAAAGTAGATCAACATTATTTAGAAATATTTGTAAACATTTGTTAAGCAATTTTGCCTTTAAAAATATTCCTTTGCTTTTAAATCTGGAATGCATTGTTTCAATGTTTTTTGTGAGATACACTTTTATTTTTCTATTTGGGAATGTTCATTTGAAGACTGAAGCATCAAACAAGAAGATTAATAAAGAAGAAATGCAAAAATTTTGATTGGCCTGACACCATGCTTATAGTACTATTATCAGTTATACTTTAGGAGAGGTTCTGCAGGGTAAGGGACTAAGATTCAATTGGGACCCCTTTCCCAGTCAGTCTTGTTCCCAAAGGGCTGCAACAGAGAAAAGCAAGAAATGGGGATTTTAAAATCGTGGTTATTTTGACCTAGGAATGCTTTTTATCCATTTCTGAAATCAAGATGAAAAAAATTATGTATTTAATATCTTGCTTGCTATCAAGAAAGGCAAGTGTATTTGATTACAGTTTCTTCCATCAATACTCAGATTCAAAGCAGCAGAAAAGAAAAAAAGTTAAATTATGAATCAGAAGAGTAAGTTTTATTTACACCAACAGATCCACAAAATAAGTTTCCTCTTTGCAGCTGTAAACTTCAAGAAAGAGATAAGTGCATCAATGTACCATTTATCTTGTGTCTGAAATGAAAATTAGGTTTAATAGGAAAAACAAACCTACCATCTTCTGCTTAGGAAGTAAAAAACAATCCATTATACCATAATGTTATTTGTTTGAGGATTATGAAGCAGTATAATTCTTTAACAAGATCATGCTGTGCACTGTTGATGTGGAGAACATTGCTAATTCCATTTCGTCTGGTCTCCCATACAACGTAACTTGTGACAAAATATTGTGAGGTGTTTTTTTTTTCTGGAGAAGCCAGTGTAAGTGACTTTAACCCCTTAAGTAATAAAAGACAAAAAATACTGATGAACCTGTGGCACCTTCTTATATAGACCGGTGTCCATAATGCATATCATCAGCCACAGGAAATTCGTGTGATCTCATTAATTATATTTCCATTCTATCAGGGATTGAGGCCAAAGAAAGCAAGAAATTCATCTTTGCTATCAAAATACAACAGGATAAATGAGCCTGTTGACCCAGGTATAGTCATTAAATGTCCCACCTCTGGAAAATACTACAAGTAGCTTCTAGCACAAACATTTATCTTTGCCCTCCTGTAGTGTCAACAAGAACCATTATCTACCATAAAATGTGGACTATTTCTTGAATATGTTTAATGGTAGTGCTGGAGGGGAATTCATATAAGCTGTGCTGGCAGGAGGGCACTAAAATATGTGTAGAAGTTGTAAGGCAAGCAGCTGTATGTCAACATGCTATTTCATAATGCTTCCTTAGGTCTGCTCATGCTCCTGTCAGGTTTTTGTACAACAGGACTTTTCAGACAGATTTCTATTGCTACATTTATTTCCTTGATGCCTGAGGGATATTTAGGTCTAAATCCCAAAATTAAAGGTAGATATTGTATGCACATTGCATATCTAATATGCAAAACTGATAAGCACATAATAGGTCAGTTCTAAATTGGCATGAAGTCAGGTAAGAAGTTAAGAACCAGAACTCACAGAAAAATAGTTTAAAGTGGAAGGGTTTCTTACACCCTTGGAAAAGTCAAGCAAATGCCACAGAAGTTTAATCTATGAAGACAGATTTGTAGAAACTCCTATTAAAGGGCTGCTGTCCATTCCAGAGTCAGGTGGCAAATACTCTTCTGTGGTTCTTTTGACATCAGATTACACATTCTGCAAGTCTTAATGGTAGGTCCTGCTCCAGTACAGCTGCTGACTCAGACTGCAGGGAGATGGGGTTTCTGTTTAGCGAATCAACGCGGAGCTGATGGGCCGACCCAGCGACATATTGGAGTTCATCTGGGGGAGTAGGACTTGAAGTGACATTGCATGTGCTACTCTTCCAGGCTGCAGATCTTATAAACAGAAGTGCTGCGAAGCAGATGGTTCACTTCCACCACAGACACCATTTTGATAGGCACAACTGAGAAGTAACTCCTGATGATATGCACATATATGCACATATACACACACTCTGTGCATATGTGAGTGTTAGCTAGCAAGTGTACCTTGAATACAGGCTATGATACCGCATTTATTCCCTCATGACTTCCTGAGGTGTGGTTTTTTTGGTTTTTTTTTTAAGACAGAACATGCCTTTATGAACAGTTTTATATTTCAGCAATACACATCTTGCAAAATTTCCATTCTTCCACTGCTCACTCACCTACACGTTAGCCACTTGTGAAAATCCCTTTTCTCACCACCTCAGCTCAAAGGAGCAGACCATGAGCTTGGAAAAAGCCTCAAAGGAAATTTGGCGATTTTTGGGTGAAAGTGCATAGCCACAAAAATGCTGGGAATAAAGGTGGAGGTGTGGTTGATAGGGGACAACGAGGAGGTCCTAGGAATTGTAGGCTTCCCCTGTCCTTCATCAAAAATTCAATTTGGAGGAGGCTTTATATTTTTTTTCTTGAGGTGCCATACCCCTTTTCCTCATTCTACTCCTCACCTCAACTACTGGTTCACCCTTGTCAGTCCCTTCTCATAGTACCTTGTGGGAACAGATGCCAGGAGTTTTCTGGGAAGGCAAAATGGGGAAGGAGCACTAGGGAAATGTTTGAGAGTTGTTGGCTTGTGACAGGTCATGAACAAAACAGTTGATTGTCTCGCTGTCCCAGTCCAGGCCTGCTTTGTCCTACTAAAGCAGCAACAAATGACACAAAACATTAATATAAGTATGTTGATAAAATGTTGAACTCTAAGAACTTAGCTGGTTTTGCCTTGCAATTCAGTGCAGGGATAGCAGAAAAATCACTTTGTACTCAAAATCTGGGTAAAGAAGCAAATTCTCTGGGTGTTGCCTCAGCCACATATGTCTACTCCTTGAACCAAAAATGGAGAAAAAGCAGTTAATTAATAATAAACTTCAGAATTGAAATGAATCTCCTTAAAAAAATATTGGAAGATAAAAACTAAACTTGGTACTAAAAAGCCACAATTTAGAAACCATTTCACAAAATGAAATTTTGAAAATGCTTCAATATGGGTCATATGAACTACGCATGAATCAAAACCATTTTGCTTAAAAGTTTTTTGGGGTTTTATACCTTTTAAGTTTAAAATAACAATCATGAAAAAGATGAAAAATGGCTAAAAGAGACATAAAATATTTTTTTCCTGCTTTTTTATTTCAAGAACAAATTGCATCATCATTTACATATTTTGACAAAACCCTGTTAGCTCTCTTTAAAAAGGCTTTTCTTATGAAATCCAAATTTCTAAACTTAGGAAGCAAAAGCTATGTCTAGCCCCTATACCTACAAGGAGATGATTAAATTCCTGCCTGGAAGCTGTATGTTGGGTTTTGTGTGACATTCCACCTCTTCAGCAGGACCCAGTCAGTATGTCAAGTCAATTCTTTTGATCAATTTTATATTGAATGGTCCTAACAGCTTGTATTTTCATTTCCTTGAGGTGCTCTCTCTCTGCTAACATATTTACTTGCACTGTCCCTTCTGAAGTATCAAGCTACATGTCAAGCAAGGAGCTCCTGGGATTTGTGCAGAATAGGTTGCACGTGCTCACCCTGGATAGCTCCTGTTTGTGAAAACCAAGTTAAAATATTGAAGAAGAAGGCAGCTCACCTTTGAAAGTGAGCAAAAAAAGAGAGAAAACAGTAGTAACACAAAGCCTGCTGATAAGTGATGAGTTGACTTTAGCTCCTTCTCATGGTGAAACCCATTCCCATGTGTCAGTGCCCATGTTTCTGTAAGGAGACAGCCCTCCTTTGCACCTCAAGCCCACCTGGCCACATGGAGGGCAGCAGAGTAGCCCTCTGCCACAACATCCACTGGGAGCTGCACAAGGACACAGGGGCACAGCAAAGAGTCACTTTACAAGCTCAAGTTCCTTTGAAGCAGTGGTGGGAATGAGCAGAGAGGGCAAACAGGTGCAGACATACATCTGCTCCAGGAAAGTATGTGCAGACTGCCAGGATAACAGCCACATTCCACAGACACCGTGATGCATTTCGGAAACTCTCTGTGAGTGTATTTACAGAGACTTGTGCATATGAACCAGCAGAGTCACACAAGTGCAGCTTGTCAAGAAAACAAAGCTTTGGGAGGCCAACATATAACTTTGACTCTTGATCTATAAATAAAAACTTTCTCCATTTGTACTGTGTTTGTTCAGTAGCTGGATACCTTCTGTTCCTTTTCAGTTCAGAAGAACTAAAACTATACCTTGGGGTCCTTATCTCAAATACCATTCATAAACCACTCTAGAGAACTCACGGCTATCATTAAACTCCCTTCCTGCACGCACAGGCAGCAGGTATAAGATTCAGGGTACCTAAGTTTAGTGCCTGACTTTGCTAACGAGTTGAAATCATTGTATATCACAGTAATATTGTATATATCACTTTTGTGATCGCTTTTTTCTTTCTTGCCCTTGTCTTTCAAGGAGGTGTTGATTTTGGTCTGGAGCACTTATGCATACATTGAGTCAATGCTTTTAGCAAGAAGGGATTTTTTAAGCAGGAAACATCAAAGCTGGAGGATACTTCTAGGTTAGGAACTGAATAAAGCCTGTGACTGCACTTCATATAATCTATGGCCTGATGATTTTAAGATGCATAGTATTTTATGGTGCATAAAGGTTGTTGGGAATTCAATTTAGTCCTGTACCAGGAAAATTTCTCTACCTCTGCATTACACTATTCAGATGAGATGCTGACTGTAACTTCCCAACAGCAGCTTAGGACAGGTATCTAACTGCGTCATTTATATGTCACTTATACTACTTGTTAATCTTGACCTAAACAATTTAAAATCAACTTACATATCCTCACATGAAACAAGGATATCCCTTTGAACTCCATTGCAGTCATACCCTGAAGAACATAAATAGGTAGCTGAGGAGGCTGGTGTTCCTGACCCCACAGTGGAGCCCATTGATTTATCCCTGCCCGGGCGAGAGCCACAGCCTCGTCCCTGCGTTCTCCCTGTAAGGATCTGTTTGGAGTCCTGTTACCCCACTGGTGTTCCAATCGTTGGCCGACCCTTCTCCTGTTCCCTTGTGCCTTCCAGTTGCTTCTCTGCCCCTGTAACCCTGTTGGCTTGTGCCCCTGTCTGTATCCCGCACTCTTCTCCCCGCCTGCCCTTTGCACCCGTAGGCTCAAGCCCCTAAACCCCTCCCCTTTGATGCCTGCGTTAAAAACCCTGTGGAAGCCCGCAGAAAACAAGTTCTGGTCGATGGAACCCTTCAGAGTGTAGGCTTAATAAACCTTCTTTGGGATCTCCACACAAGAACCTCTCCTGCCTGGGCTTTGTCGCTTGTGTAACACCCCTCAGGTGCGCCGGGCCCGGGCCCGCTCGCCCGCCGGCTGGAGCGGCCTCGGTACTCGGAGAGCCTGCAGGAAAACAGCCCGAGCCAGGCGCTGCCACAGCGAGCCACACAGAGCTTCTCAAACTCTGGTCATACGCCATGGTAAATTACAACGTGACTGTAATATACAGTAATCAACAGCAAAATTATGTGGGGAAATAGTTGAGTTTGGAACTTGGAAATGTATCAGATTTGGGACTGCAATTTCCTTTTAATAATAAACCTTTTTCTAGTCTTCAATATCGAAATTAAAATTGTTACTTACTTCACTTTAAACTCTCATATAAGTATTTTTTTCAAAATTTCACATGGAGCCCTCATGGACAAACATCAAGCACTGAAATACACAGCCAACAATCTGTGAATTTTGTTTTCTTTTCTCCATCTATCTTACGTCCAACCAACTCAGCAAATCCTTTACATTTTTATAAGCCTCATTCTAGCACAGAAGGAAATAAAGCACTATTATAAGAAATTGTGAAAAGGGAAACTGTAATGACACAGGCTTGACCTGGATTTCATAAAAGGAATTAAATTACTCCAATTATTTAAAAGCATATGTTATTTGATTATCTAAATCCATATAAGGAACAGAATTTCTGTACTAAGTTTCTTATGACAACAAAATAGACATAAAATCCTTATCCCTTAAAAGTTAACATCCTGCTTTACAAACAGATGCATCAGGCACGTGGAGGGATAAAAAACACAAGATAATAATGTCATAAAAACCTTCTGTGTTGTAGGCAAGGACTTCAGTCCAGCATATATTTAAACTGGTGTATACAAGAGAGGCTAGGCCAGCACTTCACAGCCCTGAGGAGACTGCAATTAGCCTGGGGATAACTGCGCCCATGTTAGGGCTCCTATGAGCCAGACAAGTGGTTATGAGCAGTTTCAAGTGACTTCAGGGCTCCTGTGGCACATTCACCTTGACCTCCACTCCAAGTCCTCAAAAATAAATCAGTGGCACCAGGCATAACCGTCCAGAAAGTGGAGCTGGGAGCAACATGCCAAGAGGGGATTGACCTTTAAAAATCCTTTGGAAGTAACCTCCTCATCAACATTTAGCAGGGCACGTGGATGCAGAAGCTGGACCCTAATGTCTGTCCCTGAAAAATAAATGATTCTTAAAACCAGTTTTATGGAATAAAATTATCTCCGTAAATGTGATTCTTGGCCTAATTTCCCAAGAGCGGTAGGAATTTATTGTGTCTCTCAAGGATTCTTGTCTTCGTATTGCTCAGGGTTTGTTTTCCATGAAATTGTCAGACAAAAGCATAGCTCCTACAAAGCAAATTGAAAACATGGCTCACTGTTCCCCAGCCTCAGAGTTTACCCAGCTCTCTGCGCACAGTATTGCCTATTCCTGCTATCTCTTCCTCAAGCAGGCTTGCTGTTCCCACCACAAATACAGAACAATAGTAGAGGTTAGCTGACAGTGTTTGAACGAGCACTAGCTAGGGCTAGAAGTACCTGCCTCACTGAATAACACTAGCATTGATATTTACTGGTGTCTCATATCTACTGCTCTTATTCCAGCTTTGTCCAGGCTGGAAGCAACTGAAGAAATATAACCTAGTTTGTGAAAGCCCCATGGTTTAGCAGTGTGATAAAGGCTTTGCAAGAACTGGCCAAGACTTCATATACAGCTTTTGTAATTTTTAGGAAAGGAGAGAGCCTAGCTGAACAATTCATGTACAAGCTTTGGCTTAAATTTCTTCTTGGTTATATACATGTTCTTTCAAAATATTTTTGCAATTAGAAGATGAAAAACTGCCTCAACTTAAGGAGATAAAAGAGAGGACAGATGTTATTGATGCTGTTTAGTTATTCAGTAGTCTGAATATGAATTCATCACATGTCATATGTGTGACTGCTTTCCTATCACAGAGCACCAGTTCCAAGATATTTAATTCATCTTTTGGGAACAAGATATTGGGAACTTTTGTCTCTTGAACTTTTGAAGCAGGCTTAAAATTATCTGTGATGAACTGGCACACAAGAAATAAACAGATATTTTGCCTCTGAACTGTGAGTCTTCTTCCTAGAGGCGGCCCCATGTTTTGAATATGAAGCTGGATTAGCCAGGTTAATGGGGGAAGGTTTTCTATTTCTACAGATCTCAGTGGAAACTGGGCAGTCAGTTCCACAAACTGTGAGATTTTTTTATCAAGATACGCTGCAGTGACCTATTTTCACCATGCAAATGTCTCACCACCTCAATGTGATTCCTGTCACAGGGACTGACATATTTTGCTCTTATAGTCTCTGAAAAAACATGAAAACATGACAATGACAAAACATGACTGGAGCATAGTGAAATCTTTGTTCTTAAAAAAATTTCTTGGCCTTCTTTAATTGCTTGAAGACTTTGGGACTGCAGCTTGGCTTTTTACCACAGAAACCATCTGCCTGGCACTGGCCTAGTGCTGACTTCAAGGGACAAATCCTGACTGACTCACCACTGATGAATCATTGTCTCACTTGGGGATTTCCTCTGAATTGTTCCACTCCAAATCACCATGTAAAAGACATTCTACTCCTTCAATAGTATACGTAAGAATCAAGCAAAAAAAAAATACAATTAAGCAATATATAGTTACTAGTAAATCTGGTTAGTGCTTGAGTTTCAGTATCAGTTTTGCTAAATACAGTGCTGTCTGCTGAGGTTTTGGGTTTGGGGTTATTGGGGGTTTTTTTGTTTTCTTTTTTCTTTTTCCCTTTTTGTTTATATTTTGAGAAGCAAAGGCCTTCAGAGCATTCACTTAGTGTGACAGTTTTACATATCACTTCAGAAGTTGTCTATTTATATAAGATACTAATAATTCTCTCCTCAGGCAGTAGCACTGCTCTCTGAGGTGTGCAGGTAATCGATCCTGCTAAAGACATGAATATTTCCACTAAATGCCAATTTAGAAAAAGTAATTAGATCAACAGTGGTAAAAGTGGGGTCTGTTACCAGGGAGAGGAAAGGCAAGAAATGAGGACATAGATATTAAAAACAATTAGAAATAAGCAATGTAGGCAGTGGGAACTGTAGCAGAGAGAGGCAAGATGAATGTTGTGGCCAATGCATGGTATCAGGAAGGAAAGAGAAGTGATTTGCAGATAAAAGGAAAGGCAGAAAAGTAAACAGCAATTTGGCTAGAACAGAGTGTGTCCAAAAATCTCTCAGAGCTCTTATGTATTACTCAGGTAGGAGGATGAAGTGCTTTCTACTACATTTATTATTATTATGGACTGCAAATTATCTGGGGAAGGTCTGCAGTTTATGATGTTTATATAAGATGTTATATAACATAGTTGCTGATGCTCTGTAAGGTAATACATGAATGAAATGTAATTAATGAAACACCATACCTTCGCAACAACATACCTCCATACAGGAGAGCCTTCTGTAAGGGCAGTTTTCCAGTTCTAGCTCAATAAAATGTTGAAGCAGCCCCAGAAGATCCTCTTTTGGGCACACCTCTCACAGCCCATGTTTCTCTGCATTTTGTTCTGTTGTACTGAGAATTTGAATTGTTTTTCCTTGCATGTGACTAGTAAACAATAAGGTTATATCATGTATTATTGAAGTCTAAAAAAAATTTAGTTCTGGTTCTGTAAGTTTTGGCAGCTGGCAATATGTCTGAGTCCTTATACCTCTGTTTATGCTGAACACACTGTGCCTCAGCATGGTTCTAAGGTGGTGAATAGGACTGTGTGCACTATAAGGTATTATCTCATAGAAATATGAAAACTTGAGATTCATGTTTATGTAATAGCTGCATATTACATAAAAGTATAATATCTAGCAGTTGGCTTTTGGTTTTGTTGTTAATTCTTTTTTTTAAGGCAAGTGTCAAATTTGTTCCTGTTTTCTTAGCTGATTTAGAATAGGAGGTCAGTTCATGCTGAACTTCCAAACAACAGAACTGAAGAGGTTTTAAACAACCAAAGGCCCAGGGTTAATAAATACAACTAGTTCCAGGCAAGCCTGGGCTGGCAGAAGTCAATGTGTTACCTAATGGACAAATAATCCCAAGCAGGGATGCCCAGTGGATTAAAACTGCTTGCAAAAATGTTACATTATAAAACTAAACTTCAATTTGCTATGATAAATGTAGTGCTCGCTCATAAAATAACCAATAATATTATAGATTTTGTGCAACCTGGGGTATCAGAGAAGTTTATTTTCTTATAATTCTAGGATAAAAGTTTACATTTTGGTCTCTTACTTTTTACTATGCCAAATACAAAGAAGCTCTTAATCTGATCTAACCTGAATTCAAAAATGTAAAGTTTTGCCTTTTCTTTACAGTCTTAACTTTATTTTTTTGTAATAGTACAGAGCAGCAATAAATGCATAGCCAATAAACAATCAATTTCTCAAATTATTCCTGTATTCCAATGGACAAATGATAAACCTGATTTTGATTTTGCATAAAAATCACATGTGTATCCATTGAAACTCCTTTAAAGCTGCCTTCACTTTATCGAGGATGTGCAAGAAGCCTTTAAGAAAAATAACAGAAAACAAAACAATATCTAATGCTAGCTCTTCTGCTGATGAAAATTGTTTATAATAGTGAGAAATTATATTTAAAGTGATTCATTATATGTCAGTTACTGGCAATATATGTGGGAAGACCTTTATTTCTAGATTGTCCAGAAGAGATTGTGGGTTGATTACCTATGAGTAGCAATAATCAATATAAAATATTCAAAGATATTATAGCTCTTTCAGTGTGGACACCCACTGCATGTTTTGGTACAAAGTCTGGAGCCTAATGAGAGTCTCTGGCTGCCCTCTATGAAATTAGGATTGGCACCTCCTTAACCTGTCAACTTCCCTCTTACCTCTCTCTATACCCAGGTGCTCCAATGAAAGAGATATTCACTGTGGAAGAATATTGTGTCCAGATAGAAAGGGCAATGACGTGTCTGTAAAGCAGCAGAAAAACTTTCTCACATATAATTCATTTCTGTCTACCTGTAAGAAAATTATGATGTTCAGGAAAAGTTCTCTTTCCAATCACCAACCAGATTTAATAACAGTAGCAAGTAGCATTGGAGGTTAATGCCACAGAGGATATTTAGGGACTCCTCTGATTACTGCTGTATTCAGGTTCAGTTCCAAGTCTGTTGCAGTTGGTATGTGTGACTTACAGCAATGAAATTAACCCTTGACTGATACAAATGAATATATAATGAAAGCAAATAGAAATTGGGGGGGGGGGGGGGGGGGGGGTGTGGATT
>WEKY01048184.1:69728-98716 GCA_013390045.1 Picathartes gymnocephalus
CGGCGGGGGGTGTGGGGGGGGTGGGGGGGGGGGGTGTGGTAATTCTTAAACCTATTTCAGAATAGTTCTCTTTTTTTCTTTTACTTCTGTATTAAGCTCTGTAATATTGCAGTTTTTAGTGAATTTTTCTATTTTCCAGTATTCAGATCCAGTGAGTGTAGACAAACAACTTTCAAATCAGGCAAGATTTGGTCTTTTTAATGTGGACTCCGTGCTACAGAAACTGGTTTTCAGTTAGCATAGATTCAAATTTATTAGAAGAGCAATCAAATGAAAAAAGTTACATGAGGCTTGCCCAACTTGATTTCAAACAACAAAAACAGAGTTTCCTAAATTATATTGAATTCATCCCAAGCTTTTGACCAGTTGCTGATCTGGTGATGAACAAGTTGCAGCCAGGCCACAGCACCCCCAGGTGTGAACTGGAACCTCTGGGAAAGACACTGCTTCATCCTCAATTTAGGCAAAATCTTCTGTAGCTGAAAGAGAAACCTTCAGCTGCTCAGGTCAGAAAGGATGCAATCATTTTAACCCTTCTTAGCCTGGATAAGATATTTGATCTTGTTTCCAGTCAGCAAACACAAGATTACATTCTCAGCTGGTGTCAACCAAATTCAGTGGAGCTGTGTCAGTTTATACCAGGTGGGGAATTAGCCTGGGCTTTTGTTTTCTCTTAAATCAAAGTTTGACCAAAGACAAACCCAAAACCTCATCACATGGACTTGGAGCTTGTTGATAATCTGTGCAGGTGTTGTCTTTGGTGACCTCTATATTGTCTAAACATGAGACAAAGCAAAATGCCTGTGTTTATTATCTGTACTTTTCAGCACTGTAAATACACAGATACAGGGTTAGCCAGCCTGTTTGTGTGTAGGCAAAACAATGTGCATCTTACCATAAAGCTCACACAGGGAAATTAAAGGGAAGTGAACTTCATGTGATCATCTTATGAAGTAGATGAACTTTAAAAGACTAAGAATAAATAAATATTGCTTACCTTCATTAGAGATCAAAAATATTATCCATTTTCCAAAAAGTATTAAATAGAAGTTATCCTATAAAGATAGTAATTTGTTAATAGAACATCGAATAAACATCTTATTAAAACCTTGAAGAAAAAAAAAATTCCTTGAAGAGGGATGACACTTCACTGTGACCAACATATTTCTCAGTAAAAGCCAGAATCAAATAACAAAGTCACTCTGGAAATCACTGCAACCATTTATGAAAGCTCATTGCTCTACAGACTTGCTGTCTGGTCAATACCAGCAAAAGATCATTAAGGTAGGCCAACTGAGCATCACAAAAAAGCAGCAACCAGGAGCATAGTGGTATATTTTGGAGACAACTCATTTAGTAACTGAAAGTAGAAATCAAAAATGATTGAAAACTTGTGTCAGTACACTTTGGAGGATAATTATATTTTTAAAATATCTTAATCTATTTTCACTTTTTAGAATTCATGCTATTTTCCATTCTTCATTTGATTTCTTTAACTCTTCTACACAGACACATGCAGCCTTGTGTTTGATGCATCCATGCATGTGTATGACGATCTGTAAGAAACTTTGAAATCTGTTGAGTAGAGAATATAACAGCAAATGCTCTGCCATGAAAACCTGAAGTGGCATTTGACAGTATCATCAGGGAGCTGTGAAAACAAAAATAACTTCAGAACAAGAATGAGAACGTGATCTTAAAGTCCTGCACTCAAGTTAATTGAATTCCAGTAGGAAGAAGCTCATGTGTCACTTTTAGTCATTTTAGTCTTTTTAACAGTAAAAATCGCCAGCCTCTGAATAAATCACAACTGCAGTAGTTTTAAATGAACTACAGACAGAAGACAAAAGCTTTGCCTTTCGAAATTCCTCATGACATCTGAGTGTTGTTTCACTAGTACACTGTTAGATCTCTGTTGAAAGGTTTAAGAGACTCATACATGGGTCTTCTTGTTTTTCCTAAGGAATTCAAGGTATCTCATGATTCAGTGACACAATGCCCTGTTGGCCTGGAGTCCAGGACACCACGCCGGGAGGGAAGACTCCTTTGCGAGAGATTCCTGTAAGCTAATGGCAAGTATGCCGAGGCCACATGTGGGCTGCTGGCAGAATGGGTGCAGGCAAAGCAAAAATAACGAGGCGGACTTCGACCAAGCTAAGTACCAGGCAGGTTTAATCCTGATGGGAGCTTGGGTTAGAAGACCCTGAACAAGAGGGAACATGGGTTTATAAGGATCTCAGGGAGTGGGCAGAGTAAAGGGCAAAGACCAATAGCATAGGAGTAAGGAGGGGTTTACAACATAACAGGCAGATAAAGTGACAAATAACAGTAACCAGGAGGTGGGTTCAAAAACAAAAATCCAATAGGTAACAGGGCAGCACAGAATCTTCCAGAACAAGGGGTATGAACTGGGGAGATTGACAAGGGTAAGAGAGGGAGGGACGAGCAAGGAATGGGAGGGGAAAACTGTCAATTAGACAGGGACAAACCATTGTATTCTGAACACTGGGGGAAAATCTTGGAACAAACCATTACAAAGAACTGAATTAACTTAAAATACAAATAACTTCCTGCAACAATTCAAGACCCCTTGTCTTATCAGATGAACACCAGCATTACACTCCTTGCAGGAATAGTCCTCTAGGGCAGCACACCATCAAGTAGTGCTGTGAAATTCTCATGCTAAATTTCTCTCTTGCCCACAATTCCTCTTTGGATAAGTTACACAAGTTACCATAATAAAATAAACCAAGTTTCTTTCTCCTAAATTCTTGTTGTGGCCTGTACACTGCAGAGCAAGGTTGGACACACTAGCTCTGCTGCCAGATCTCAAGAAAGCCTGTGACCTTTGCTGCAGCAGAAAACTTCGCTGACTTCCTTCTTACAACAGTTGGGGATTTAAATAACCATACAATATTTTGGGTTGGAAGGTACCGTTAAAGATCATCCAGCTATCCCTGGGCAAGGATGACTGCCCTGCGGGCTGCTCCACCTACCCCGGGGGCACAGAAACTTTGGCTGAAGTGCTTGCAAGGATGTAGTTCGAAAGCCAGTGGGACACTTACAATCCAATCACTGTGTCTCACAGGTGACTATAACTAGCCAGAGCTGGTGTATGGTATGAAACCAAAGGATGATTTTGTATTGGGAATTTGAGGAAGTGGGAGCCCCGCAGATCTCTTTACTCCCCAGAGACATGGTTTAAGGATCTCAGTCAGCCCCCAAATCCACAGCTTTTCTTGCACAATAGCTGTGCATGTAGCACGTTTCATCCATTACTGGATTTCTGCAATTATACCAAATTAAGAATGGCTGACATACCTTCTGGATTTAACATGACCCAGTTTTTTTCTCCCCAGCAAGGCAACTGAACCTGCTCTCTTCAGCTGACACTAGGCAATATCGCCACAGCATTTGCAGTATTTCCTAGGAATCCCCTGTAGATCAGAAATAGCACAGCAATGCTAGCTGCTTCTCAAAGGAAAAGTGGCGAGGTTGGAAAGCTGACCTCTATAATAGAGAACAGCAGATTGTGGTCTGCAAGCAGAGTGTCATATGTCACCAGCACTCAGCACAGAGGTGTGCAGCCCCTAAAGCACAAGCCCAAAGAGAGGAGTTAAAAAGAGAGTCTGAGGACAGCTATGGCAGCTGTTTGCACCCCCGTGCACTGCTGGCTGTCACAGATGGAACCAAGTGGTCATATGCGCTGGACTGTGGAAAGAATGTGTGATGCCTGGGACAGAGAAGTATCACTTTGTGTGACTTCCCCACAGACAGTGTTTGACAGTAGTTAATAGAGCCATCTCCGCAGCTGACCCCTCAGCACCAAGGTGTTCTCAATAAAAGCTGTACCCAGCCTTCTCACAGTATATCTTTTGGATGTCTAAGGCAGTTATTTGAAGCTGAACAGCAGATCTTCAGGCCATATTGAACTCTGGCATGGGCACACCCAAGCTACCACCACGTGGTTCATTAATTCAGTGAAGGGAAAATTTCAGCCTTGAAATGCATCACAGTAATATTAGAAAGATCTTGTACCCAAATGCATCAGTCTGGGTAGACTGCCATGGTCATAAGATCATGGAATATAAGACCAGAAAGGACCTCAAGAGGTCATCCAGCTCATCTCTCTACCCAAAGGCAGGACAAGCTCTATCTGAATAGTTACTCTATTCTTTCTAGTCTGTTCCCAATGATGGACATCCCATACCTTTTCCGAGTAGCCTCCTATACGAGTTAGCTGTTCCTAATATACTAAACATTGCTTCAGCTTAAGACTATTATTTCTTGACCTAGATGTGTCAGACCTGGCAATATTTATTTTTGAATTTATCCCTTGATTTTCTACAAAAGGTTTTTTATATATGTGACAATGACTACTTCCCACAATTTTTTCCCTAGAGTAAGCATCACCAGGTGCTTCGACTTTTCCTTCCATGCCAAAGTCCTTTAGTCAGTGACCAGATAATTGTTGTCCATTTCCTCTAGACTCTCTTCCATTGTTCTCACAGTGTTTCTGGTTTCAGATAGAGCTCAGTGTAGACATGCCCTTAAGGGTTCTCATAGGAAACATTTCATTAAAATAGCTTTCTCTGTAAGCAGAGGATAAGCAGATAAGCAGAAGACAAGTGGTGAGCACTTGTCACAATTTTCCATGGGGTGTATATAACAGTTGTAGTGCCCTGCCACTGAGGTACCTATGGTTTTGTCAACTAAAACAATTTAAGTGACCTATGTAGGAGCGATAGCTGCCACAAGGGACATAGCTGAGATTAGCCACCTGAGCACTCACAAAGATTCTCAGGAATGGGTTATAGTAAATAGCCCACACTATCACATCTGTCATCCTCCTAGACCACCAGATTTAAAACTCAACTGGCCATGTCCATCCAGTCTCTGTTAAGTGCATGTCAAGTCTTCACTACATCTATTCAGGGATGCTGAACAGTTACACAACCATGCAGACTTTTGGTGAAGAAATACTTGATTTTTTTAAAAAAATAATTTTCTTCAGACATGTTCACAGCAATACTGAGGCTGACTTGTGAGGCTACCTTTCCTACTGGAAATGATCTTTTTTCTGCACATTTGTGGAAAAGGAACAACTAACTGATTCTTTGTTCTGAAAACACTTCACACAATGTTGAATTAGAAGTAGTATTATGTGCTTTTTAAGCCTGGCTTGGCCAAGCAGCATAACTAAAATATAGACTATTCACAGTAAATCCCCAATTCAAAAGAACAGCAAAAAGATTTTGCAAAAGAGAATTTTTTTTTTTTTTTTTTTTAACCAGTGTACACATCCAGCACATATCACTTCCATACTGCTCTGAGAAGGCACATGGCTTGGACTGAGCCCCAGGGGCTTGAGCCCCAGGGGGCTGGAGCAAGCCTCAGGAAAACACCCACTTTTGTGTCAGAGCCACAGTCGTGCATGTGACGATCACACTGGCTTTACTGAATAAAAGATAAACCCTTCTAAGCATGGATGTGGATGCAGTGTTTAGCTACAAATGAATTTACTTCATTAGAAGTGTTAATTAGATCAATGGATCATACCTGCGTTACATGTCAAGGTCAAATGCTTAGATTTCCCTAGAGCCATGGATATAATTTATGTAACAGCAGTACCACTACAGAGACTTACAAAACACTTTATGTTATTTTAACAAAGTAGCCCTAATCAGATGTATAACATTAGGGTCTGAGAATAATACTTCTTGTCCTTCGACAAAATTCTTCTGATTCCTTTCTTATCTCAGCTTGTCTTCTCTCTGCTAAAGGCATAACCAAACAATTTGTGCCACATTTTTTTTTATGTTATAATTAAAACCTCTTAATAATTTCTTATGGGGAGTGTTCTTGTTCAGTTCAGTATGTACTTGGGTGATTGCTCTCAGAATTAATTTAGTTATACATTGTTGCACAATGATCTAAATATTCATGATTATAATCTCACTTCTGATACTTGTTTCATTTCTAATTGTTAGTATATCTTTATGATACGACCAGTTCCTGACAAATCACTTGCATCAATATCATTTTAACAATGCCCTTGTTTTCCAGAAAAATAAACATTTAGTTAAAGGTTAAAGCCTTTGTACCATTTTTTTTAAAAGAAGGAGCTTCTTGTCCTGGTAATTTTTTTTTCTTCAGATCCATTAAGCATCAGTGAAATCATCAATCAGTGGAAGATACAACTAACCTATATTTAAAATATATTTTTTACTTTTTTATGCCTCATAATAGTGTCATAATCAACACTTCTGTCAGAGAGGCGGGTTTGTGAAAAAAAAATAATTCTTACTGGAAAAATTGCAAATAGAGGTGGGTGACACCTGGGCAATTATAAGGAGCGCTGGAGATACAACAGCCTCCACAAATGTTGTCCAGAGGGGAACACATGAGCCCAGGCAAGCTGTATGTCTGCAGGCACACCGCTCCTCAATCCACATAGACTTTGCACCTAAAACAAGCTGTAAGAAGTGATCTGCTACCTAGAGACTCTCCAAGTGATCTGCCAGCTTTGCGTATAATAAACATCATTGTGTGATCGCTTTAAATTTGAGACTCTTGAATCCTCATTGTTTCCCCAATAATTCCTACTTTAATTGTCACTTATTTCTTGCTGAAGGCTCAGCAACCAAACATTTCACTGATGTTTTCAGGGACTTTAAGGTTGTCTCCAGGAGCAGCAATAGCTAATTGAAAGTCCATCGCTGTGAATGAACAGTGAAGGTTATTTTTCCTCAGTGCATAACTTTCCATTTATTGACATTGATTTCATCTGTCATTTCATTGCTCAGTATCATGAGACTGGTCTATCACTCCTCACATCCAGCTTATGCTTTTACTATCCTGATTAATTCTGTATCATTACACATAACATTACCTTTCAGCTCATCACCTTCCCACAGCTTTTTTGTATCCAAATCCCTGGAGTGCTGATGGTTCCTTGCTGTGAAAAATTACAGTTTTCCTTGCCCTTTGATTCCTATCTTTCTCCTAATAATTTGGAAGAGTGTTTACTCCTCTACCCTATGACAATTCCATTTCATTAATGTTGTTTATATATTTTTGAAAATTCAAGTTAGTAAGTTTGAATCAACATTATCCAAATAATCCTTGTCTTCTTCAGAGAATTGACATAGTTTTGCAAAGTATGGCTTTTTTCTACAAAAGTTGTTCTGATTGTTGTTCAATATATTTTATTTACCCTTTTGTCTCCTAATTAATTGCAATTATAATTTCTACCATTTTTTCTGATAATCGCATACAACCTACTGACCTGCTAGAGCAAGGAAGAGCCCTTTTTGGTGGCTGATTGCCCGTTTGTCACTTTCTATTGTATTGGTATCAAATTGCTAGGTATCAGTCCCATGAACCCTTTCCAGTTCACAGTGATACAGCCCTCAGATTTTAACCTATAGAGAAAATCAGCAGGATAGGCAGTTCCCTAATCTTTCCTGTAATGACCATAAAGGAAAAAAAAATGGTGTATAGGCTTGTGCTCGTCTTTATTTACCACAGTCTTATTCACTAATGAACCCTTTCTTTAGCAGACTCCTTTGCTTCTAAAATGTTTTGAAATGCTTCCTCTCCCTCCCCTTCTTTTGTTTTTTTTTTCTTTTTGGGAAAAGCTTTATTTCGTTTCAGTGGGAAGGCTTTTTCTGTTCTTCATATCTTCATATAATCCCCTGTCCTCTGCTGTTCAATCACTAGTTTAGGGAAGAAAAATTGAAGAACATTGTCCTTTTAGGAGTGTTTTTGATGAGTAGTGCATATTTTCCAAGCTTCTAAGGTGGTGTAAAACCATCAGTATTTTAGTCTTTTAGCTAGAGTACTCCTGTTATCTTCTTTTCTCAGTTTAACACAATGTTATTCTTTAGTGGTACATATTACGAGTATGATGAGAAATTTTTGGTATGTTTGTTGATTACTGTTATTGTATTTTTTTCACACTTACAAGGATATGAAATTCGAATATTCTGTGTCCACTGTTGCATGGTGGCTCTTGGGTAACTCTAATGTTTCATCAGATACTGTGCATTAAATTCTGAGATATAAATCTAGAAATAATCCTTTTTTTTTTTTTACTTTAAGTTGCAATGTGCAGATAGTTACAATGATGTTTATTATGAGTAAGGTTTATCAAATGTTCATTTGTGTTTTGTTTTAATAATCCAGACTTAGGTGGACTCTGCTTTGGAAGTCAGCATTTTTTGTCATGTCTTGGTTTCTCTGTTCTTTAGTTCTCTATCTGTTAAATGGGAAGATGTAGTGGTTTCACATTCACCTATTTGCCTGCTCACACCAGGCGATAGTTAGTGTAGTGGTTCAGGCCCTCTGGCCTGACACCAGTGTACTTACTGAGTTTACTTAGTTCCGTGGTTGAGATAAGGATTCAATGCGAAATGCAAAGCAGGCCTAAAACCTTCGAAGGTAAAAAGATAGTTTATTAACAAACCTAAAAGAGAAAAACTTGAAAATAATAAAAATCAAAATAAACCTCCAGATGTTTCTTTCCCCTACCTCATTTGTCTTTCTTTACCAAGAACTCTTTTTCCATCAACAACACAAAGAAACAAACCTTAGAGACCTTTGGTCAGTTTACCACCTTGCAAACAGACTTTCCTCAGATCAATTGAGAAAAAGAGTCTCTTCTACCTCACCATGGAGACTTCCCACAAGAAACACAGTTCTTTCATGTGTTCCATTTCACAGCGAATCAGCTGCCCAGGTATCTGTTCACTGCGAGAGCCCCTTTCCTCGACATACAGTTGTTCCTGCAACTGCCTTCGAGGACCCATCTCTGTATCATAGGGTAGTATTTTAAGGATGAGCTCTTCTGGAAGAAAAAAACAAAGGTCTTCTCTCTCTGGAAACAAGGATTCTCCCATCTGTGGAGCAAGGGTTCCTCTATTGTTACCCTGAGGTAATGGTCTTCTGCCCTGATTATCATCCCTGGGGTAAGGGCTTCTCCCTCAATTATTACCCTGAGGTAAGAGTTTCCGGCCTCAATTATTATCCCGAGGCAAGGGTTTCTCTTCTCTGTAGAAAACCAGCAAGGGTTTCATCTCTGTGGAAAACTAGCAAGGGTTTTCTCCTCTGTGAAAAAATCAGCAGGAGTGCCTTTACTTAGTCTGTAGGTAGAACAGGTGCATTCCCCCTATGGGTACAATATGAGTTAGAAGGAACTGGTTCGGTCTATTACCATGGCTTTGTAAAAGATTTCCAGCTCAAGGCACCTCTGCTTTCCTCTCTCTTAAGACTTTCACTCCCTTTTCACTGACCTAGGTGCCTCTGTTGCCTTCTTCTGTTACCCTGCTTGTCTGAGTCCATTTAGTGCACTTGAAAGTTTCTCTGAGTCTCTATAGTGCACTCACTCGCTTCCTGGTTCTGTTGTTGGTCACATGACCCTGTTGAACAGCAGCCGAAGCTGGGGTGGGGGAGCGGAGAAGTCAGAGATGGCTGCATCATTCAGCAATCAGGATTTCTGCTGGTCAGCAGCTGTGTTGTTGCACTCCCAGCCCCGGGATGCGGGGGGAGAAGCTGTGGTAGCATATTCAGTTCGCCATGGGTGTTTGCTTCCCTTCCCCCTGCGCCAGTGGCTGCGAGTGAAGCTCAGATTCGGCCCCGTGGGCGGAGCTCTCCGCAGGGGGGGGCAGAATTCAGCAGGCAGCAGCTGTTGCTAGGCAGTGGCCAGAAAGTCCTTCTTTCCCCAAAGTGGAGGGGAGCGGCGGTGGCAGCAGCAGCAGTAGCCACGATAGGAGCGGCCGCGGTGGCAGGGGCCGCACGGGGCAGCAGGGACTGCACAGGGTGGCGGGGGAGCCGCCAGCGGCAAGCCGCAAGCTGATGGTTTTCTCGACCCCCCTTCCCAGTGGGGCGGGGGTGGGGGCAGGCCCAGCATGGCCCAGGCCGGTGGGCCCCCAGGCCTGAGGCCCAGGGGCGGCCGGCCAAATCGCGGGGAGATGTTACCTGTTCCACCGGCTGAAGCCCAAGAGAGCAAATCTCTAGATTTAACCTCTTAAGATGTACCCTGTCGAAGTGGTCTTATTATTCAAGTGGACAAATAAAGTGTCCATCTAAGGACTGGCCTCTAATTGGTCTCAAAAGTGCAAGAAGCTGCACTTCCCAGGAACCTGTAAAAGTCCCTTCCAGGTGACTTTTTCAAACCACGAGAGAAGAATAGCACATATTTTTGCTGGATTGAAATTAGGAAGACAAATATTCTATAGGAGATAACTGGGAGATGTAATGATAACAGGATTCATAGAAGCACTCAAGATAAAAAGATAAAAAAAAATCTGCTTTGTGCATATAGTGCTGTAGCAAATATTGTGCCGTAATCAGCATTAATGTTTATAGTTTTTGCTTTTAACATTCTGCTAATGTAACACACAAGTTGTGATGGGATTTATAAATACATTTTGCAAATACTTATCATTACAGAGAAAAAAAATCTGGTAAGACAGGGAAGAAAGGCAAAAATATATAAGATATATTTCAGATTTTGGGTTTTTTTCCATATTGTAAAAGTGAGATACACCCTTATTTAGACTTCTATAAAGAAAAATTTACTTGGTTGAATTTTGGTTGAATTTCTAGCCATATTGACAAAATTTCATCTTGAGAAGCAATTTGTAGATGATGGATGCTGAAGGCCACATCAGGAGAGGAGTCCCAGGTGAAGCTATTTGCCTGGGAGACAGTGCAAACACAAGACAGAAAAAACTAATTAAGAGCAAACTGGATATGGAATTGCTGGTGCAGCAACAGGGGTAAGGATGATGGAGCAGAAGAAAAGAATGGTCACATAGGCAAGGGATGAACTCTGTGGAGACCTCCAGGCAAGACACTGATTAGATGCACCAGTGAAGCATAAGCCACTGAAAGAAATAAAAGGGAGTTGAGTCGAATGGATGAGCCAGACAATGATCTTTTCAGTGAGGTGAACTGGGGTAAAGCAGAGAGATCTCAGCATAGCCTCTCCAGGGAACAGGAGCAAAGATTGCCCAGTGGTTCATTAGAAAAGGCAGGGAGATGCATTTGTAGTGTATCAATGTGTAGTGAGTGCAGCTCAGTGTTTGCAGAACCACCCAAAACTCAGATGATCTACATAAATATAAAGTAAGCAGTGTTATACTGCAGGTGATTTGAGAAACTGTAAAACATCGTGTCATGTAAAATCCATTATTCTGTGTCCTGGTGTGTAGTGAGCAGTGACGTAGCCCAGTGTTTTGACATATCTGATTTAGGAGACTGACTTAAAACCCAAAGCTCTTATTATAAAAGACCGTAACTTAACAATCAAAAAGATGTGTTGTAAAACACTCACATATATCAAAAAGAATACCCAAAGGTAGTTTTCAGAGAGCTCATAATTTCAATATCCTATTTCACAACACTGGAGATAGTTTCATAATGTATGGATTAAGTTCCTACATCTACATATTCTTTTAACAGTATACCATAAAGGTACTGCTAAATCACAGTTTTTCTCAGTCATTAAGATTAAAAGCGTATAATTAATAGGCAGTAGGACACAAACCAACATATAAGAAAAGCATGCTTTTGAATAATTCTTGGTATTATTTAGTAGTCTGAAAATAGTACACTTATTTTTGCAATAAAAATCAGGTACTGTGTAAAGGTTTTTGGGTTCTTTAATAATTTTCAGAAATTAACTTTAGGTTTAGTTATAAGAAGTTTCAAATAAATTCTTGCTATCTATCTGTTTTCTCTATAGTACCTTCTGAAGAAGCATAACAGAGGCATTCATCTCACTTCATTTTACACAACTACAATGTCAAAAAGTTCACCTCATCTACTTGTATAACTTCCTGTTATTTTCAATAAGATATATGGGCATTTCCAGAATGCATCTCATCCCAATGAAGAGATGCAAAAAGAGTCAGATGAGTCACAGCATGAGTGTCTATTCCTGTGAACAGTGGCCAAAGGAAGCCTTGTTCAGCAATTCAGGTGCAGAATTTGTAAATATCTTAAGGGAGATGAAACCTATTCAGGAAGTCTGGTGACATCAGCAGTCAGAAAAAAAAAAAAAAGGGGACATCATAAGTAATAAGAGACTTTAGAAAGCAGGATGGATGAGTTTTCACATGACAAGAGTTACAGGAAGGAACAAATCTAGGAAAGCAAGTTCATATTCAAGTTCCTGAGATGAGGAGTTCAAGCCACAGATGAAAAAAGCAGAAAATGGCCAATGAAGTTTCATGTCAGGCAGCAGTGAAAGAAAGGCTGTGATAAGCCTAGCAAAATGCTCAAAGAGAAATGTGAAATGAAAAAAAAAGGGATAAAATGGACAAGTATCCCTTTGCTGGAAACAGGGAGACTGGGCATACCTTCTGTTTTACTCCTTTCAGGGGAAATTATTTGGGCTCTTCTGTAAGGTGTGTTGGAAAGAAGAAAGCAGAGGTTGGAGCTCCTCTACCTCATTAGCACTGCTCAGTGAAATATCTGAACTCCCAGGCACGGGCCAGAGTAGCAACTCTGATACTTTGCAACTTCCTTTCAGTAACACTGCTACCTCTAACCTGTAACCCATAGTCACTTTAGCAACAGCCTCAGCTATCTGATTTGCCCTAAAACTCCTTATAGTCAAAGGGAGTATTTTTTCCCTTTGGCTTTCTCTGTGGTCAGCTACATTATTTCTATAATAACAATCTTGATCAAGATCCTGATTTTGATCCAAATTTTCTGTCACAGTTATGCACTTCTTTCCTTATGTGGGCTTATTTCACATCCTTAATATTAATTAAATGCAGAAGAGTGTTTTTTTCACATTAATTTCTTTTCTCAGATTTGTTCCTTTCTTTTTGCTCCAGTAATTGCAGTAGAATGAACTGCATTGTCAGAGTTCTGAATGCAAATAAGAGGGTTTTTCCCTTTCTTTTCCCTGACTATATTTCTATTACTGCAATCACAAGTATTGTTAACAACATTAAAGCCCACAGCAGATGTGAACCAGGCTGAAGTGAGAGAATATTTTGATTCCACATAAAGGTTCAGTGCCGAAACATAATGTTCTTGCTTCCCAGCTATTACAGGGCAAACTAGCATGCACTTTTGAACGTTAATATCTAATTTTCTAGATGCCTGCTGCCAATCTGTTTTCATTCTACTTCAATATAGTAGGCAATGAGAAGGGATTTTGCAAAGATTACTACTGGGCTCATTATTATTGCACAAGTAATTCTGGAAAACAAAATACCAAAACTCAGCTGATGATGACATAGTTATACAACAAACTGGGCTGCCCAGAACTCAGAGCTTGGAACGAGCCCCTAGAGGGGCCCTCAGTCTCACACCTTACAATGTAAATAAGCCCCACTTATCTTTTATGCTATGGCTTTAGCTGCATTGCAAAATGGGATTTATGTAGGAACTGAAGGGTTATGCAGTCTTTAACCTCTCTTTTTATCCCGTGTTTGGAAGACAAACTAGGCCAGGAGCGATCACTGAAAGCTGCTGCCATCTCATGGCTGCAGAACCCCTCCAAAATATGTTGCCTGAAAGCAGGTAGAAATCCTGCCAGGCATAAACTAGGTCTCTGTCAGGCATGAGGCTGTGGGCAATTTAGTGGTCCTGGTGCCTCCAGCCCAGGCACTGCGGCCCACAGACTCCAGACACTCACACGTGTCTTGTGTGGCGTCTCTCCTCTCTTCCCACTTGCACCCTCAGCTGTCCTGCAGGCAAGGAATAAAGCAAAGTGTAATGGCTTCTGTAACACTGCAGGAGTTGCCAATACATTTATACTTTTGGAGCGATTTTCCTCTACCAGATGAGACAAATGAAGCTGCTGATTCCAGGACAGAAGAAAGGAGGTTCCTTTTTACAAGGAAGACTTCCTGCTAATAGTGGAGGTTAGCTTTGCCCTTACTTTTGCTAGAGGTGATTTTCTAAATATGACCTGGAACCATGTTTGAATTTCAAACTGACAAAGTCTTTGAAGTTTTAAAACATATGTAGTATTTTGTTTCAATTATATTCAGCTCTTATCCAGCCTCAATCTTTTGATTACAATAATATCCACCTGAAATGTACCTTGACCTTTCAAGGATGAGGTTAGGGGAATCATGAGTAACCAGAAGCTAATAAAGAGTAGACAAAATTAAAGGGAAAAAAAAAAAAAAATAGTGTCAGAAACCCATACCAAATCGATAAAATTGCATTAAAGAATTGCATGAATACTGAGCCAAGTTTAAACCAGAAAAAAAATTCTGTAATATGTTCTCTATCACAAGTCGGTACAAGCTTTGCATGTTCAGTAACCCTGAATTGCTATTTCTTTTTCTAATTAAGGAAAAGAGCTTTCTAGGGATGTCCTCAGAACATTACAAGATACTCTGAGGAGATGCCAAATAATAGTGGAAATATATTTTTTCCCAGTGTGAGTACATGCACTTGAGAACCCAGTTGTTTAGAGGAACAGAGATACCCGATGCTGGCACAAATGCTTTCTCTATTCCTTCAGATAATTAGGCAGCCCTAGATGTTTTATTCTAGGTCAATTCTTTCAAACACTCAAATCTAACAAATTTAATAAAGTACAGCGTCTCTATGAAGAAATATTTACATGACCACAAACAACCCAGTTACTATATTTTGAGGAGGTACCTTCCTCACTTTCAAGTGGAGCTGAGCCAGCAGAATGTGTGCACACTCCTCAGTCCACTGAAAAGCAAAGCAGTGCTGATGGATCTCTTCCCTGTTTTGACAGCTTGCTTTAAGCAGCCTTAGTTATCTTACTTATGACATAGGTCATAAGATAATCTTTTCCCTCATGTAGGATAAGAGATCTCATTTAAGCAGAAGTGCTTGTGAAGGACAAAAACATATTTGGTAGGTGTCAAGGGCAGAGTTGGAAACCAAAACATTTGATTTTTCAGCTCAATCAAACTTCTTTAACTGAAGCTTTATACAGTAAAGACTATCTTTGTAATTCTATATTTACCTACCTCCAACTCATTTATCCCCTCATCCAAAGAACTTTCCTTTAGAGAAAAAAAGTCTGTATATGAACTAAAAATTATAAGATAAAAATATTTCTGTGGCAAAAGTATGTTGTGCTTGTCACACAAACAAACACTACACAGCGATTCCCAAAGATAAGATTTGACAGTCAA
Source organism: Picathartes gymnocephalus (assembly GCA_013390045.1). Lineage (NCBI taxonomy): Eukaryota > Metazoa > Chordata > Aves > Passeriformes > Picathartidae > Picathartes > Picathartes gymnocephalus. The sequence continues at coordinate 84,878 of WEKY01048184.1, forward strand.
GTGCTGAGGTTTGGTGAAAAAGCGATCCATGAAAGGGAGAGCTGAAACAGCCTCTCACTGCTACCCGTGCAAAAGAGAAAATGTTCATGTAAATTTTGTACTTTACTTCTGTCCATAATAAATATAAGTGAGATCAGAATAAACCACGAGATATGCCCCTCCTCAGAAGAAGATGCTTCAGAGGGCCCATGAGCTCTTTATCTCCCTCACATAAGCTCACATTTTAATGCCACAAGGCATACATTAAATTAAGGATTCCTGTCCATGCAATTATAGCATTTTAAAGAGTTTGTTCAGCAGTTGTTGAAAATAAGTATCAGCCACTCTGGGCAATTAAATTTCATGGCTCAAAATGACAGAAGGAGCTTTCTCCATTAGCAGAAGCAGTAAAGAAGTAGATATTATCTGAACTTGGAAATTATTCTTGCTAAAGGAAAACTGGAAAGGCCATTCTCTCTTGCCAAATAATATTATTATTTTTTAAATAAATATTAATTGATTTTATATACTAGAAGGATGAAGAGTTGCTAAGACTGTTAGCTGCTCCACATGGCTGTGTTCATATTAGAAAATACATTTAGGTTTTCAGGAATAAGAACTTTCATCACCTGTTTGTACCATTCCCAGTACAACTGAGCTCTAGTACCTGTCAATGGGCCCTGTAGTCTACTGTTTAAGACTGATTATTTTACCAATATAATGACAGAAAATCTAGGAGGGCTATCATGTTTCCTGAGTTTTCATCATCATAATAGAGCAGGAACTTTAATGAAACCAACTAGATCCTCCCTAAACTACAGGTTTTCTAAATATATATTGTTTAAAATTATTTGGTGGATCAACAAAACAAAATCACCATATGTTTTTTCATATTCAATAGCTCTCCAGATGGGATGATTAAAAATGTACTGTAATTACATGATGTACAAAAATCAGCATTATTTACATTTATTGCATGGAACCATGACTAATACAGCAGAAGGTGTAAGAGAGGCTTTCTGGCATCAGCTACTAACTTGTGATCCAGAAAGACACATGCAATAGCTATCAAACCTTGTGTAACAGTTTCACGTGTCACATCATCTTCTGGAAAATACCTAAGGCACACAAAAAAGATATGCCATGCACAGTTTGAGTCACAGGCAAGGTGAGATCTTGGACATAAAGCTATTCTAAAAATAAAAATGAGGTATAGGATCTCAGTACCTGCTCAACGCCAGAGGCGGAAAAAGAAGAAAGAAGAGGTACAGAAGGCCTCTGCTAACTGGTTGCTCATAAGTCAGAATTGGCAAAGCAGTAGAGACTGCACAAAAAAAGTAACATGTGCCCCAAACACAGGGTGATACTGGGAGTCCTGGGCTTCATAAACTGCTCTGGGGAAAAGGCTCTACAGAGATGTGGGTGCTTAACACATTTATCTCTATAACTCTAAAATTTTTCTAAAACTTTGCTCTCCATAGACCAAAACTATATCCTGCAGTTTATAAGGAGGGACAGGGCTACCTAAAGTTATTACACATGTGCCCTCACATGGCTCCTGCAGGACACTAGGATATGCCAGTCTGAGCTTGGATCACTCGTCACCCTCCTGACCTTAAATCTCACAGCAATTCCAACTCCTACATCAGGTACCTATGACACATCATCCAAATACAGCTCTTTGTTCCCACTCTCAGCACACCCTCACGCTTACATACCCGCTCCGTTCATACCCGCAGTGCACTCTGTGACTGCCTGCCCCTGACAGAGAGCACAGGAAGAAACATTCTCTATTGTACTGTTTACATCTTAATCTTACAATTTATAATTTTTTCCATCTGTTGTGCCCTGGGCATAAAGATCAAGCCCAGAATACTTAATTTTTTACAAGAGAGTGTCTTTTGTGTTTTTCCTATAATTTCAGGCTAATAGCTATTCTGCAGAATTTACCAATTTAGTCTCCCTGTGCTATCTTAGGATTTGCATGCATAAGTCTTATCTCTGTTAATGGTGCTGGGAAGGATGTGCATAAATCCCCACATAGAGAGATGAAATAATGTGACTCATAAGGCTTATTTATTTCACACTGGAAAACATGTTATAGCTATTGCAATAATCTCAACCGCTCCGATTTGGTATATGAAAGAAACAGGGACTCCATATATTGCTGTGTAACTTCACTTAATGATTACTGTAAAATCCAGAAAACCTTTGCTATAAAACAGGAAGTGCTTGTTACGTATTGTAATATATTTTTGACTGTTAAGTAGTAATCAATTTTTCCTGCATATATATAACATTATTTTCTTTATATTATCTTTCATACAGTCTAGATACTGTGCATGCCATTTTAAGTTAATAAAATTAGACTCCTGCCATTATTCTTCACAGAAGCCAGTGATAGTATTAATAATTCCTTCAAATTGTCCTTCCAGACAATGTAATTTCTTCCAGTAAAATGTACAAGATGTTCTCATTGAACATTTCATTAACTACTTCCCTTAGTGCTCTTCGGAGTATATTTACTATGACATCTGTGTGTTTGTGAAATATTTAGAGCATTGTTTTAAATTCTTCATATTTGGTGTTGATATATAGATTTTTCACCTTTTTTGGAGTTTCAAAGTCTTATGTATGCATTGAACCATAGGTACGTAGTACTCATTTGAATTTCTACTATAATCTGCCCATTTCTTTTCTATGTGAGCAGATGAAAAATGTGGGTCAAGGGTAACTCTTAGCCAAGTGGCAGTGAACAGTGAAAGCTGAACCTATCTGATCTGGTAGATGTCTGTAATCACATGAGCTGAAATTGCTGTGGATCAGATGTCATTCTATTTGAATATTTGGAGAATCAGCAAAGTGAACTTGCTGCTAGCTGATAAAGATTTGCTAACTACAGTAGTTAATTTTTAACTCAGGGAGGAAGTCTAAAGGTATAGCAAGTCATTAAAAACATGGTTTTTTTAAAAGTAAAATGCTTTTCTGGTTTTCAGTATCTGATGACAGCAAATCAATACCTTAGGGTATGTTCATATATTCATGCATTCAACAAATACACATTCTTGAACTTTAGTCTGCAGGCTATCTAACTTCACTAGGAAGCATGGTTAATAGGGCTTAGAAAAACAGTGCAGACTGAAAACATTTTCTTTCCTGAAAAACAGAGAGGTGTTACCCCTTGCCCTTCATGAAGATAGTTGTTCAAATATTTAAGTTTCTGACTGGACTCTGAGAGTTTGACTGGTAGATGCCTCAATCCCAAATGTGCCCCTATCCATGTTACACCATCCCAAACAAAGACTTTTGCAGGCACTCAGAAGCAGAGGAAATTTTCAAGTAGATTGTAGCAGAGATGGGAGCACCAAACTGGGAAAAGGAGCAGAGGATCTTAGAGAAGCAAAGCAAAAGAGACAAAGTAGTCAGACAAAACACAGAGGATCTCTGGGAGGCAGAAAGAAGCATCTGAACTCACTGCTAATGGAGACAAGGGCTGCACCCTCAACGTCGCCTGGTGCTGGAGGGCACATGGCCACACTGCAGTGTCCACCAGGCACTGCAGCCCTGTTAGGGTGTCCCACTTGCCACTCTTCCTCAGCTCATCAGCAAGTTGGGACATCTGCCCAAGCAAGCCTCCCTGCACTTTTGTAATTGGGGCTTATATCAGGGAAATGGATCCTGAAAGTCTGGGATGCTGCAAGTTGTGGGGGATGCCGAGGGACATCTGTGCTCTCACCCCACCGTGTAGGCACAGGGTGTCAGGCACCACTAGACATTTGGCTCAGTTACCAAATTCCAGCAACACTAGAAGGTTTTCCACTCTAGGCAGACTTAGGGAATTTACCAAAAATTGTCACAGAACAGGAACTCTGGTCCCACAGCACAGTTCTGAGCAAGTTCAAGTGCTGTGTGGTACTTGAAAGAAGAAACTGTGGAAAGCAGGAAGGAAGGACTTCAGATCAAGGTGGAGAAGAGCTAGCCGTTGTCCTGTGGATTGTCATCTAGGATGTAAGTAGAGTGAAGGCACTTCTGTAGTAAGGCAGGGTTTGATAAGATTGGATTTATTCTCTACAATCTGATTTGCATAGGTTTTGGAATCCTGCTACTCCTTTCGGTTCCAATATTTAGATCAGGGATAATGTATTATATGGCACGACAAGCTGTGGATTGAAAACACAGAACTTGTAACAACCATTTTCCAGAACTCTACTTTGATGCAAATGCTTATTTTGATACACATACACAAAAAGAGTCATCTCCATAGAAACCTCATGAACCTTATGTCTTAAATAACTACTTTAAAGGACTTATCTTGAGAGTTATTGAGGACACTCAGCTCTCGCGTTCTCCTAAAATAGCAATAACTCTGGAAACCACAGTGCTATTTTCCACTGTGTATTAACAAAAGTGTAGACATTCAACTCATATTAATGTAAAGTGTTCAATATTTTAATAAACTGAAAAATAAATCCCTTTACATTTTCTAATCTTTAATTTATTTTGTATATTTTTTCATCTGAGCACGTTCAAATAATACATATACAAACTTAAGTGATTTTCCACTGAATTAATCATTAGATATTGGTCTCAGATAGTCAACACTTTCTCTGTAGTCAGGGGAGAGAATAGGGTACCTGCAGACAAATATTGTGCCTAGTTCAGATTCCTTCTTCTCACAGACTGTGGAGGAATCCTTAGTGGTTAACACAGAGGATATGCCACTATCCTTCTGGATAGTGAAATTTAGATAGGATGAATTCTGTTTCTTGTGCTGGTCAACTGCTAGAGCCCCAGCATCCATGATCCTAGCTAAAACCATCATGTTACATCCTGCTAACTTTGTTCAATTCCTATAAAAATCCAGCAAACAAAAGCTCCTTGTAAATGATGTGTCAAATAATATTCAAATACCAGCAGTAATAATCAAATACCAGCAGTAAATACATGTTTCAAGTAGATAGGATTCTTTACAAATCTGTATTATGAGATCTTTTCTTGGTTGTGAGAAAATTAAGCAGCCTATTCAAATCCCTTGTGTATCTCTGTTTACTAGTTATGAATGTATAGTCTTTGAAAACAGATGGAATTATGTTCTTCCTGACAGTAATGTAATACATGATGTAATACAAGGCCCAACACTACAAACTATCAAAAAGTGAAGTGCTGAGTGCCTTTGGTTCCTGTTATCCTCAGCAGAGTACAACTGAATATTGCTGGGTGATTGGCTCAGCATCCTCATCCAGGATCTACCAAAATGAGAAGTGATGAGAAATTGTAGGATGAAGTTTCCTTTTTTAGAGATTGCAAACAACTGTCATGACTAAGCTTTTATTTCTCCAAAAGCCACGTCATGCTCTGGCCAGTAGCTTTATGACATCTTATATTACTCATACTATGATACTCAATAGCATTAGCTCAAAACATCTCAATTAAATGTCTTTCACAGTAAGCTAAAAAAGAAAAACATCTTTTTGATTGCCATTTGTAGCTCTGTTAGCAGGTATCCTCAGTTAATACTGATATCAGGTGATTAACCTCGAGCTCCCCAACTACTCTGAGAGTCTCATCTTTCAAAGTGGGTATTTTCCTTAGTCTGAGAGCAGAGTGAATCATGTGAATCATAAAGTCAAATCTTACACTGCAAAGTGCCTGAACAGAAGGAAGGCTGAACAGAGAGGGCAGCATTAGCAACACTGGACAAGAGGTGCAGAGGCAAAATAACCTGGGCTGCATTTACTGCAATGGCTTCTCCCTGGTTCCTGGAGGCCTAGAGAGGTACTAGAGCATCGTGCCTTAAATAACCTGTACACTAACCTCTTAAAGGCATCTTGAGTGATCAGATCAAATCAGGTCATAAAGCTTTGGATCATAAGACTTTGGGACTGGATTCATTATATCTATGAGGTGATGCTCTGTGCCATCTTGATTTACTAGCAAAGGTCTGCTTTTGTTTTAGTTTTAGATCTGTGCTGTATACCCACAGCAATGCATAAACATAACTGAAGGTTTGCAAAAATTTCATGGCCCAAATGGTATTATCAGAGGATCATTGAATACACTTTTTTGGAAAGACTACTGAAGGCCATCTACTCCCAGTCCTGCTCAAAGCAAAGTTAATTTCAAAGCTTTAAACAGGTTTCTCAGATTTATGTCCAGTTATGTTCTTTTTAAAAGAAATCCCAAGGATGAGACAGCCTCTTCAGACAAGATGTTCCAGTGCATAATGACGTTTACTGTGCAGTTTCCATTTCAAAGTAAATAAAAGTATAAGAATGAAGAAGAATAAGCTTCTTCACTGGCCACCTCCATGAAACAAAAGCAAAACAAACCTTTTGTTTCAAACCAGTTTTATTTTCCATTCCTGAAAACCCACATAAAACCTGAAAACACAGCATAAACCTGAAGTGGCTAACCCAATGACAGTGTCACTAAACAACAAGAATCAACCTCCCTGGAAGACAAATGGAGCAATTGTGCCATGAGCTCAGAAAAGAGAGCAGTAAAACAGATGTCTGCTTGGGATTAGAGGCCACAGGAGAAGCAAGTGTTGGTGATAAGTATGCAGGAGCTTATCCCTGTAATATCCAAGCAATTCTAGGATATTATCATTGAATGCAGCCGTTATTTTAAATGATGTAATAGAATGTACATTCAATTAGGAAGAGATTTTTTAAATTAACTTGTGATTTGATTATCTGGGACTTTTTCAAGGATCTCATTGACAGGCTCATTTCAAGAAAGTATTGAGCACTGGGAATTTGGAATTGCCCATCCCTTTCTATTTGTTGAGAGCTATACATCCAAAACCACTATTCAGTTTATTTATAAAGGGAATTTAGTTTGCACACATAAGAATACCCATCAATTTGACAAAAAATACTTTTACTGGGCAGTGATGCCCTCTTAACCCAGAGGATAGCAGCCTTCCACAATCCCCCACAAATCCAGTCAATGGGTAATGTAATGTGTAACAAGAGACTAAGGTGTAAAGAAAAAGGGTGACTCTGCTTCACAAGTTTGATGATGCATTTTCTGCAGTCTATTCTACTGTTGCAGAAGTGCATGTACACATTAAATTTTACCTTCCAATTCCACTAAGGTTATGTTAAAATGAATATGAGTAAGTTTTAATTACCAAGGCCAAAAACGGAGTGTTTTCCTTCATTTCCTTTCCCTAGCCACATCAATGTTTCATATAACATTTTAAACTGTGAAAGGACTTACTTTTCATCATCCCAAAGAAAATGCAGGAAGATTATGGGATAGGCAGACACCAATTTGTTCAAACCAAAGATGACCTTGGTGTAATACAGATTATTTTGTCTCTTCTACCTGCTGGCTATCTCTTCTTTTGCTAGAAGATAAACTATGAAGTGTAGGCACCACATCTTTCCCATATTTTTGTTTTCAGCCTAACACAGCAGGAGCCAGGGGTCTCTGATTGCTGCACAAAATGGTACTGATAAACATTTGTTTGGATACCAAGAAATGTGACAGCAGTAAACACATTTTTAAATATTTTGCCCTGCAGTTAGAATATATGTTTGTTCATCTCAGCAGAGCATGTTAGCCGAGGTTCAGTGACTCACTAAACTGTTGTCATGTGGGCTTTCTGTGAGCTTAGAGTGCAGACAGAGGTTGCTTGTGTCTGCCTGCAGTGCATGCATGGATGTGCCCTGAGTCCTTTGTGGATCTCAGTCTAAATTCTAGAGCTGCACAGATAATGGATCTTTGTCAGCATGGCTGCTGAGTCAAAAACTCTGTCTGTGTGTATGTTGTGGAGAGGGGAAGCCAGCAATGTGCAAGCAATGTTGTTTGTTTTGCTTTAGTGCAAAATGCTTCATTTGAAGGGAACCCTCAAGGTCAAATGGCTTTCTTTCTGACAGATTTGAGGAGCTCTCCTACTTTTGCAGGGCTACAAGCTCTGACCGAATAGTACCAGCAGAATTGTCTGTAAGTGTATATTGCAAACAAGACCAGCTACTGTCATTGCAAGAAGAATCTGGATGGCTGAGCCTCACACCGGGCTGGAGAAGGTGTGGCATGCAGCTGTTACTGCAGGGGAAGCTCTTCTGTTTCACCAGCTGCATCCCACCAGCACTGCATTTTGCTGCAGTGTCATTGCAACACTTTGGGATATCCCTCCTGTTCTCAGTGTAGAGGAGACCAAGAGCAGATTTACCTGAAGACCTTCTGAATTTTCCACCATGTGATCCAAAGAGTGATCTAAATTACAAAGTAGAAGAGCCACTGCACAGCCCATCTTTTCCTCATCATACGTTACTTTTACTCTGCCCTATTGATCTCAAAACACATCTGCTTCTGAGTAAGCATAACTCTAGAATGCCACATTTCTCAGAGCCACTCAAAGAGAATTTATTCTGCCTTATGTTTTCAGGACAGATTTAATGTTAAAACCACCAATCAGGGCCCATTCTTTCTTCATCAGCTGGTTTTCTGAAATGACTATCACAAGAGATGGCCACAAAAGCCAGAGCTTGTCCCCAGCCTCATGGAAAGGAGGTTTGGCAAATTAAGCCCAATGTATATACTGCCTTCCTAGTACGCCATTCAGACACATCTGCCATGCCTTAGAGACTGCCCATTTCCTGTGCTGGGAGCTTCATTTCAGTGTACTCATGATACAGAGTTGTGTTGAACTCATACAATACGTCTCAGTCTAAAAATTTTTTGTTATATGAGCAAAAGCTGTATGCAGCTTGTTGAAATCGGTCTGTGGTTCAGGACAGCTATTTGACACTCTCCTTGGCATCACGGACCCCTTTCCCTTTTTTATTGCTGACATCTACATATAAAAGTAGTAAAAAACTCTTTCTGACATTTCCAAACTCCTGTTCTTAACAGATTACATCACACTTCCTACAGACAGTGTCAATTGTTTGGCCAGCCTGAGGCAGTCTCTGGCCAAGGCACCCAGAGTGCTGAAAAGCCAATGAACTCAGCACCCAGCGTGATTTGGCCCTGCTACAACCAGGTGACCTGGAGAACGAGCAAGCTGGCTGCCAGTGTAGCCCTTTGGAAACAGGTGGCAGCGTGATCGTGTCATTTCCTTTCCACAAACCGCCTGGCAGCTGCCCTCTGTGCTAGACCAACAACTTTGATCTCTGGCCAGCAAAGGTCTGTGAGTCCCTACTGTAAAGATCAAATGCAGTCACCACAGCAAAATTTAAAAAAAAAAGAAAAAAAAAGCCGAACAAGTCCCTTTGCCCTTCTCTCCCCTCCCCAAACCTACTAAATGCATGTCTCAAAGTAAATGGGCAACTGTGTGTTAAAGGTCAAATTCCAGATGTTGCAACTCAGTTTTGTTGCAATCCTGCAATAGCAGCAAACAAACGCTCAGTAGGGAGAGAGGAAACAACCAAGAAACATATAAAATAGCCTATTCCTTCAAAACTGAATGGAACAAAAAGTGTAATTACACAAAACATATCAGAAACGGCAACAAACTGGGAAGATTTCTTTACAACCTTACATATAACTTGAATATTTTTGAATAGCATAGTTAGATCTCTTATGATAGTATTTAAACAAAACAAGAATTCTACCTCTGCATGATCAAATAGACACAATTCCATGACGTAGTTCTTTGAGTTAATAAGATTCCCCAAAAGTGTATACCCTCAGCTTTCATGGGCTTGTCTTCAATAGTTCTCCCAAAATTACGAGGAAGTTTTCTCCTCAGAATATTTTATTCAGCTAATATATTTCAGTTATTTCAAATCCAAGAAAATAGACAAAAATGCAAAAATGTCTGCTTATCTTTAAAAATTGTTTAAACCTCCTTACTGAAAGACCATACCTCTGAGCAGAGTCCTAAGTATAGTGTGATCATATTTGCAAGAACATACTTTTTCGTATCCAATAAACTGACAAGCCTAATCTAATCTGTATTGTGTAATTATAAAATCCCCATTCAACAGAGCCTTGAAATCTTAGAGCAGAATTCTCTGAAGATTTTGATTACAATGACCACTCTCTGTTCCCTCAAATGCTCCATGTTTCTATTTGTCAGCAAATGAGTGGGGCAAAGACCTTATGAAATTATGGTGATTGCTTAATGAAACACAGAACACCATTCACACTTGCCAAGGGATTGCATGAGTGCAGTACATTCTGGCATGTAGTTGTATCCTAATGTCTACTTTCTGAATAAGACATTTTTAATAATTTTTTTGTTGTTAAGATGGTTTAAGTAAAGTATTTGTGCTGAGCCTAAGTAAAGAGCTATCAGAAGTGAGAAGGTTATATTTGCCTTGCACTGTGCTGCAACATGAGAAGATAGTCCAGGTAGTGCCACACAAGCTGGGTCTCAAACTGGAAGCCATGGAGCTGTAGCAGCATGAAAGCTCTGCTGGTCATAAAATTATCCTGATGTAGATTTTCTGAGATTCATTCATGTCAAGCATCTACATGGTGCTAACCAGGCTTAGCTAGACACTGTCAAAAATAACATCAAAACTGCAGTATGACACTTGTATTAGCAGAAAAAGGTAAATATCAGTGCAGGATACATCTATACCTTGGCCTATCAAATGTAAGAAAACCTTATTTATTCAGGAGAGATCATTATTTCCTAGGTCAAACCTTGTAAAATTTGAAGTTGGTCTTTGGGAGAAATAGGATGGAACCTTTTGAGGATGTATAAAATAATAGTCTGGAATTTAATCTCTTTCAGAATGTTGAGTGCCTGCTAACATCAGTGAGAGTCCAGATTGCAGATATAAATCTCAGAATAATGTAGAAATTCAAAGACTTCCTAAAAGGTGCCCAAGAGAGCTGAATAACTTTCTTTAATGAGCTAGATTATACGCTGCTGCTAGAACAAGTGCGGTCCAAGCCACATGACTACTGTCGTCTCCGTAGATGAATGGTTGAATGAATGAATGAGTGAGTGAGTGAATGAGTAAATCATTACAAGGTCTATTACAAGCAGAGTTAGTGTTATAATGAAGCCTGGAAACAGTCTAAGATTTCTTATGTATCTGATTACATTTAAAGTGAAAAAGCAGCTGTACAGAGAGTCTTTTCTCAAGAATGCTTACTTTTATATATAAGATTACTTAGCAAATGCAAATCACTTTGTGTTTTTATCAGCAGTGAAATAGTGTCTGTAAATAAATGGGAGGAAAAAACCAAAATCTTGACCCTTAAAATAAATTTGAAATTATTTCATCAAAATTAAAGTTTTGACAGTTAAGACATGTGAGGATGTCAGCTTTGTAATTAAAAGTCTCTGTTTAAGTCAAGCGGGTAATTCACACTTTATTTCTTGCTTTGCCATACCAGAATTGTGTAACCCAACCTTTCTGAGTGGGTTTCTCCAGCTTTGTTCAATCTTTGCCCTTGCCATGGGTCATACATTGCTCAAGTCTCTAATAGTAATTATGGTCTTTGAGACATAGTTCGACTCTTGAAATTAATTGAAAATGGTCAATACATTCATTAGTGTTGTAATCCCATAAACAGAGTTTCTTAAGCTAAATATGCACCTCTCAGAGCAAGTATTGAGACTGAAACAGACTAAAGATATGTACAGACACAAACACTCTTGGTCTTTACAAAGGCATGAGGGGAAGAACCCTAATCCTCATTCTCTGTTTTTGGCACTCAGAAGGTAGAGGTCTTTGTGATCCAGACATGGAGAAAGTCTACATTTCACAAGACAAACTCTCACTGGCTTCAAGAACAGTTCTTACTACAGGGCTTATTCAGGTACCTACTTTGAATTTTAGAATAAAAAACCCCAACACACAAGAAGAAGGCATTTTTAATGTTGTTTGACTGTTTTTCCCCATAGCTCTAAAATTTCCAGAAAACAGAGCAAGTGTTATGTTGAGGGAACTCATTGGTGTGAAGAGCTCCTAGATTTAGGCCCAATCTCTGAAAAATGGCTGAAACATTTTATTTCTGTGGAGGCAGTTGTGCAGAGAAATAGGCACATTTATGCTTATACAACATTCTTCAGAATCACATAGATTGTGAGAGCTTAATTATTACAAGGGTTATATTATTTTTATGTTACCAGAAATCTCAAACAAAAGAGTGAGAAATGTGTAAGAATTTCACCAGTTACACTGCCTGAATGAAATAAAAGCTAATAACATTCCCTATAAATATTATCATTTGAAGTAACGTCAGAGAAAACATGTCTCCTGGAGAGAAGTTAGCTACTTTGAATAGCAGAAATTGTGACAAGTAGCAACAATTCTCTATCCTAGTTCTGTAAATGTTCAGTTCATTATACAGCTATGGCTACTTGAATGAAATGCTGCAGTGATTAGTAACTGTATGCTTCTGGAACATCCTCAAGTTAATTTTGAAAAGAGACTTCTTAAAATCCTCAGTTTTAAAATATAGGGTTTTTTTTTTCTATGAGTGTAATCATTGCTAGTTCTCATCTGCTTTGTGTTCCAGAAATGAAAAAAAATACAAAAAGAATCACTTTTCATCATCACTTTTTTTTTTGTTCTGAAAACAAGGAAATCTTGCAGTTCTAGAAAAGGTCAAGGGCCTCTTAAGTCTTCAACATCTAACACATCAAGTGACACTCCCCTGATCATAAGATTAAATCAAGTCACAGGATTTGTGCCCTACGGGTATTGGTTAAACTGTTCTGGAGCTAAGTGGATTAGACTGGCATCCTGCATTTTACTTGAAAGTGTGTTATGCCAGAAAGGTCAACAATATTTCAAGGAAGTTGTTAATTGAAATCAACCGAAAGAGACAATTCTCTTCCTGGAGGAAAACTATGTCCAGCCTAGCTTTGCCTTCAGGGTAATACACATCAGAACTGACACTTAGACATTTTGACCAGAATTTAACTGTTTATCAGTTTGCACAGCAAAAGCAATGATTAATGCAGTTTAGCAATTCTCCCCGGATCTTCAGAAAACTGTAGCAATTTTTCTGTATATCTTCATTACTCTTATTTAGGGAAAAGAAATTCAGGATGACCTGTTACTGCAAGAATTTACTTATTGTAAGTTTGTAAATTTGCAAATATGACAACTTCTATCATGAGTATCCAGCACATCCTCTGGGTTATTCATGTCCTGGAAAATGGAGAAATAACTTAGTTTGACTGCAGTTCTGGTTACTCCAGGTTTTTGGGAAGGGGTAACACCTTCTATAAGAAGTGGATATAATGGTGGGTATAATGGAGAAAAATATATACAACTTCATGTACACATTTTTTTTATCTATAAGAAGAAAAAAAAGGGATTGGTCAGTGTCCAGATCTTAACTGTGATTCCCTGTTCTCTGTAATTTGAAACCATTATAATACGCTTATTTTTCTTTTTTCCTTTTTTTTTCTTTTTGTGGTTCTTAAAGTGTATTTTCTCTATAATAGCAACATCTGGGGTGTTTGTACCAGATGAACCATAAGTGGCATTTCTAAATCATGATAGATTTGTTGTGAGTTAGACAACTAATTTGGGATGAGTTTAATAGGACTCTGAAACTGCAGACCTATTGCCATTAAAGGGAGTCCAGGTGTAACTCTAAATGCAGCCCTCAGCTTTGTAAGCCTTGCATTTAATCATTAAGATATCAGAAAAAACAATAATGAAATCTTAATTTTAACTTGCCAGAATGCAGTCTAAAATGCTATTCCTAGACCCTTTTGCTGCAAAATAATAACCTGATTCACACCTGCTGTACCAGGACACCTGCCTAGATATTTGACAAATTAAGAGCACCATAACAGTAAACATTGGGCTTGGTAAAATGCTATCTCCACTCACCTTGGAGCACTCTGGCACTGGGACTGTTATCTTGAGACTTGTGGGTCTCCAGTGGTGTCTGCTAAAGGCATGGAAAAAGTGCTGGTTAAATCAG
>WEKY01048187.1:0-129689 GCA_013390045.1 Picathartes gymnocephalus
AAGAAATAAACAAAAGAAGTTTTGGAAATTTATCCCAAAAAATGGATGTGAGTGGTGTGATTCAGACCAGAAACTGCAGCCAATGATGAGTTTAAAGAACCAAATTGGAACCCTTGAGTTGGGATGCTTTCTTGTTTTATTTTTAAATAATTTCTTAAAAATAAAGTGAACCAAGAAACCAACTATTCACCACAACTATTGAACCTCTGAAGAAAAACTTGACTGCCAAGTCAGCAACAGGAATAATTTGAAAGTTAGTACCTGAGAATTTCCAATCAGACTATACCAGATGTCAGTGTTCTTTGATCAGGAAGCAGTACTGAAGTAGAGAGAGGGTCTTTATCTCAGTCTTATGTCATAAAATAACCAACTGGAAGAATTTAAAATTAAAGGCAGCAACTGTATATTCCAGTTTACCATTCTCCTGTCTCTGGATCACACTCTCTTACTTTTCTATAATTTAACATAAATATACAATATTTCACAACAAGCACCTCATCATGAGTTAAGCCATTTTTGAAGGCTTTCATCCTGCAAAGTTGCCCAGCCACAGTCAAGATATCAAAGCAAAATGTTCCTGATTTTGTGGGGTTTTTTTGACAGTCTCTATGCATGTGTTGTCCAGGAAGATAGGCATGGGAGATGCAGAAATCCTTCATCTGACGTGCATTCCCGGCATCATCATGTTATTTCATGAAGACTGTCAGGTTTATACCCACAGTGACAAGAGAAAATGGTATTGTGCTGCTGTTCAGCAAAAGAGAAAGCAAAAGACAGATGAGTCAAGTGTGCAGCTCACTCATCAGAAATTGTCTCTCAGTTTGGACATATTTCCACACATTCCTGAACTGTTCATTATTATTTTCCTGTATGATTACTCTGCAAGGGCTTGTCAGCACTGCAGGGGCAAACCTGAAATCAACCTTTTTTGAAATTCATGAATTAAAACAATCAGATAAATGCAATGCAATGTATTAAACACGAAATGACATATTAGACTGTCGGTAAAGGCAAAAAGAATTTCCAGAAGACCTTTCTGCAATGCAGACTGCCACCTCCATTTGTTTCTGATTGCTATCACACTGCACAGATGCAATGATTGAGAATCAAACTCGAATTTGGTGCTAGAAGTCCACTGTAACATCAATCACTTGAAATAAAAATGTCATGCTTATGATTCTTTGGAAAATGCTGCACTTAACTTCCAAACTGTTGCTTTCAGAAAAGGCTAATTCAGGGCTGGGTACATTAATGTCAATGTCCTATAAAAGTGCCAGCTAAAAAAAAAAAAATGTCAGCAAAGACATTTTTTAAGCCTGTGTCAGCACAAAAGGGTGCCTCAGTTGTTTCATCTCACAACAGCTGCATGCTTTCATTGACATTTGTTGCCCTTTCTTTGTGCACTCATCCTAACCTCATAGGTTATTTCCTGGCCTCCCTTCCATGACCTATGACCGACGATGACCTTTAGCTAGAGAATGTGACATTTTGTTCTCCTCTGGCTGACATGTGATGCCCTCATTATTCAAAGGTATGTGAAAATAATGACCTGTACTGACCCCTGAGTTTCCTTTCGTTTATTGGTCTACACTAGGTGCTTGTTCAGCAGATTGCTATGACTAGGTGGTGGGGTGTACAATTTCTTTTGAAGAAGGAAGCTCATGAATTGCACCAACATTTTAGCTCTTTGTGTCTGTTGTTCCATTTGAAGAGCAGGAGATGAGGTGGTGCAGCTGGGGGAAGAGGGTTCAGGGTTCACAGTTCAGTTCAGTGTGGGTTGTTGGGAGCATCCTGCAAAGCTGGCTGATCTGGCTGAGGACTGAGGGTCTTATGGAGTGGCACTTGAATCCCAGGCTGGATACCCACCTTAGGGCATCTCAAATAGTGCAGGATGCCAGTGCACGAGGTGCTAGTTCAAGTCCTCAGTTCTCAGTCACCAGAAGGAATGGATGGCTGAGTAACCTCAGGAATTCAAAACAAGAGTGAATGCAGCTTTCCCATCACCAGGATTTCTACACCTTCCCTATTGAGACCCCAATGGCAACACAGTCACAGTTACAAGAAATGCAAAATTAGCCTAACGTGCCAACAGTGCTGTCTTGGGTATGTCTCAGTTTGCATTTCAAGTAGTGGAAGTTTCAGTGCTCTCCAGAAATGCAAGCCTGAACACATGAGATTTTTTTCAAGATTTTATCTCCTGTGAGGTGAGATGTGTCCTCAGTGACTATAGTAAATACTTCAAATGCTGAGAGTCTAAAGGAGGAATAAACCACTTCTGTGTGGGAGATTGTGATACCAATTAAGAGTTTCTTCAAGATCTAGCCAGCATGAATATTTAAACCTCCTTTGCTTGAAGAAAGGATGGTTACTTCAGGTCAGGGATGAGGTCATGTATGGAGCAGCATAAGGAACAGATGGCTGCTAAAGACAATTTCAGACTATGAATAGTCCCTATTAAGAATATAGAAATAATCAATTAGGGAATAAGCTCTGCTTCCTGTTGCACAGGAGCAGAGCAGCAGCAGAAAAATGTTAACTTATATGTCAGTGTTTGTCGCTGGCTGGGAAAGAGATATCAGTCCTTTCCCACTGAAAGGTGGGAAGCTGCACTGGGTCTGTAGGTTAAGATAGAAGATTAGCAGCTCTTTGGAAAAGGTTTATGTATTTGGTATGCAGACCAGGAAATGAAAATCAGGATCCAGATTTTGACCTTGTCTCAGCACTCTGTACAAGCTAACACAGAAACCAGGGGAAAGGTCCTTTATTGGTAAAGAGAGAGCATTCCCCAACACCTGGAGGCTGTAAAGAACTTCATGTTGGAACATGTACACTGAAGGCATAAAAGGTACTAATAACTGATGCCCTGATGTCAGCTTGCAAACTTGGAGGTTCTACCTGGGTGTCTGGGCCAGTCATTCATCCTGCATTATAATCCAGCTAAATAACACATTGAGAGTTAAGGCTGACACTTGGAGGACTGCAGTGCAGTGGAAATGGGACTCCAGCTTAGCAACAGCCTGGCTTAGGGTTGAACTAGAAGCATTAGTACAACCTGATGAAGAAAAATGTTTTATGTATCTTGGAGGAAAACGCTACATAAGTGACTTAGCCATGGATGTGATTTACCAGTCATAGGTATGTCGTCATCTAAAGGAAAAAAAAAAGCTGAAAAATTTTGAGAGTACTGTCCTCTGTTTACCGTTACCATCTTTGTCCTGCTTGGACTGAGCTTTGCTGCATCAGTCCCAGCAGCAGGTCTGGGCAGAAGCCTGAAACTCAAGAATGGCACAAAGAAATGGCATCTGTGGTACATCATCACATCTCTTCTGTCAGTCATTTCACAAATGCCCCTGGTATTCTATTTCTGAGGGCCAGTTAGGGATGGATTAATTGAAGGAAAAACAAGAGCATATAAGTGGATATTAGCTGGTGCCAGGCAGTCCTCCTGTCACTGACCTGACAGTGCTCCAAGCCCTGTCACCAGGCATGGCTGTTGTATGAATCCTGCTGTTCCCCTTTGGCTGGCAGTAATCTTCATAGAGCTCGCACATGGAATGCTTTTAAAGGATTCAGCTAAGGAATGGACACACTTTTACGTGTGACACAAGCTCAGATCAGATGTCAGATTGCTTATGACCAATCATATAAAGGGACGGACCCCCCATAGCAACATAACTCTGGAAACTCTTGGAGGAACCTTGTAGAAATATATTTATCACATGCCCAAAAGATTGTGACATGTGAAAGCGTGAGTGTAAGAGGATAGTACTAAGGTGAATTTTTAAACCAAGAGCATGTTTAGACATTGTTGTCTTTGTTTTTTTTCCAGAAGCACAGTCTCAGAAATATTCCATTTTCTTCCCCTCCATCTCATTTGCCTCTCATTGTTCAGGAGTTCGTAGGGTTTCACTCCTCCCAAGATCCATAAATCAGATGATTAACTTTCAGTCCAAGCCTGTTTTATATGAGCAGAAGAAATCTAATTGGAATACAATCACCCTCCTACTGCTTTTCACAGCTTTCTTTGCATCTCAATGTGATCTGAATTTCAGATATCTCTTTCTGTGAGATATTTATTTTTCCCCATCATGCATTGAACCCAACTGTGCTGCTATCTTTTTCTGCCCTTTTAAGCTCTGGCTGTAAATTAACCATTATCCAACTGAAATAAGTTCCTTAGAGTTCATAAACAGTAGTTCAGCATGAAAGCTTCCAGACTAGTTGCACAGGAATAAACTGTCCATTCCCCTGAATATGACGGTTTAATATCAGTTTCACTTTCCTCTGCTTCTACATGGGTGCTTAGAGAAGAAGCTCTTTTGTCAGATGGGATACTGAATGGAAACTAAACGAAGAGGGAATCTGAAAATGCAGAACTCCATTTGCAGGTGCTGGATGAACTGCTGGTTGGGGAATCTTCACATTGCAACAGTGATTATGTGTTTTGACTTATGCTCATAGACATTTCGTACGACTGAAAAATCCTGCTGATTATGAATCAGTTTTTGACCTGAAATTTACTAGCTTTTATTTTTCTTTAAAAAAAAGAAAAACAAGTTAAAACTTTTTCTTTTTCTCTCAGTGTTTAAGGAGTCTGGCAGCCCAAGAGTTCTGAATACTAAGATGTTTCCTTTAACCATACAACCCACAAGCAACACAAACTTTTCTTTAGTTTCTCTCCTCCTGTACTCCAAGCCTTCTCCAGACCAAACAGGGCATGTCTATGGGAAAAATTAATACTCATGATTCATTAGATCCTTACTTGTCTTCTCTGTCACTGCTCCTGCAGTGATTTGCTTGTGTATGAATGTGCTACAGACACCAGCCCATCTGAGAGAAAGCAATTTTAGATCTAATTGCTTTTACATTTATATTTCAAATGAAAGTTACTTATTTATTACCACATGATCAAGAATGGAGACTGAACACAAAAATTCAGTCAAAACCCGCACAAAACCTGCAAGATGATGCATTTTTCTGCCCACATCCTGAGTGCTTTATGGTGGGGACCTGTCAGAAAGCACCCCAGATTCCAACTTCTCCTCTTCCCACAGGCACCAGGGTGCTGTTCAGGCTGAAGCAGAAAGTTGCACGCCTGGATATCATTCCATTGTGGAGTCCAGGCACAGTTATCCACCAGCTCCTCATTCCACAGTTTAGACATAGCCTATCAATCCATTAAGCAACTGAGTGTCATTTAAATAACTGTACAAAGCCCAGCTTTGCTTATCCTATTTTCAGCAGTCCCACCTGCCTCAACAGAGCTACTTGTAGAAACATCTTGGGGCTCTGACCTGTCAACTGTGAGAACAAACCTTGCAACCAGTTACTTCTGAGCCTGCAGTGTGAAACAGACTTGAACAGAATTGAATTTCTAATCTAAAGTAAAATGAATCATTAAAATGATTAAGCCATTAAATAAATACATTTCAATTCACTGTGGGCTGTGAATCACTGACACACCAATTACTCAAAATGAAATGGACATTTCATTTTCTGGGTGTTCATGTGTGTTGTTTTACAGTGAGGGAATTTTTCTCAGGTTATCAGCAGTTTGAGGGAAAATATAACTATCCACTGGCATGATACAACTTTTTCTTTGTTCAAAACAGCTTTATTGTGTCTGAATTTTTGTGTAGTTATATTCCAGCATAATAGAGAATACAAAGCAGGGATTAAGTATTTATGACACCTGACTTTAGGTATGTCCAGTTGAAATATTTAATTGAACAAATCAGTAAAGAATCCCCTTATAATTTTCTTCAATAGGAAATTCACCTGGCAAAATTAACTCATGTAGTTCCCGCTGCTAAATGGAGTTCAAAGTTGATTAGCTCAGAAGTGGAAAACTACATTTAATCAGACTAATCCCATTCACGGGTCTTTCCTCAAATCTTTCTTCCCAGCAGTGCTGTGTGACAATATCCATGCTGGTGCTTCTCTAGCTGTACTGGAAGGGACATTTTGTTCAGTATTCTCCTGGTTCTTAGTAATTCATTAAGTGGGGTTGTCATGGGGATACAGTCCCAGGGTAGCCTTGCCTCCTTTCTTTCATCCACTCATGCACAGTGTGCACTGTACAATACTTCATGCAAATAAGTTCCAAGCAGAGTTGCTTGTCATTAGCACAGACAGCTCTAGAGGCAAAAGCAAACAGAATTTGTCAGTGAGAACTCTGTCATTAAGGAATTTTGTTTGCATCCCTGCAGTGATTCATAGTGCACTTGACTGCTTTCTGCCTACCTCTTCACATCTCTTATTTGTTTACAAAGTGAAAAAATGTCCTTTTGGGTACCTTTTCTACAATTACAAGTTTTATTGATATTATACCAGAAAGCTGGTTTCAGCTCCTGGCAAACTAGTAGCAAAAAGGAGGTTTTCCTGGATGTCATCTTCATTCAAGCACTGATAAAGTGCTGCCAAAGAAGAGAAGACAAACAAAATGTGTAATGAATTGCTGGAGAAGTCAAAAACTAGACGAGAAACCACAGTCTGGTTTTAAAGAAGAAATAAATCTGAAAAACTATCAGCACTTAATCCTTGTTTTTGAAGTGAAAAGATATACACGTACATGTAGCCTGACTTTACTGAGTGTGTCATGTTTGAACCTGAGGATACATTTATGTGACTGTCAGGTCCCACTATCTTTGTTGCAATTGATGTCTGTTTAATAATTAACTGATTCAAGCACTGCCCACCCAGCCCCTGTCACATCTGCTTCCTGAAATGGCCAAATTTTAACTGTGAGCAGTACAAAATCTTTGGTTTACTTTCCACTGATGAAGGAAAGAAAATAACCTACCATCCATGAAATATTCAAACACAGCTTTAAAAGCATTAGCCATACAGCAATACTTGTGTTATATAAAATGTTCCTCATGAAACGGTGGGAGATTTGTCTGAAATTAGCAAGAATTACAAAACCTCCCACTCTGAAGGTGAAAGGATGAAGCAAGGTTATAATTATATAAATGACTATGGGGGAAACAGTTGCTCTGTATAGAGTGTGGGATCCAAACAGTGTCAAACACTACTTGGAGACAGCTTTCCCAAAGCCACGGATTTGTTCTCTTTTTTTTTTTAACTCTTTTTGTCTCCTAAAGCTCCAGTCACTTCCCCAGGGAGATTTCCACCCCGGGGCACACCCTGCCTGCACTCAGAGGAAGGGATCTCATATGTTGTGTAGTCTGAACCTGATCTGGTGGCATCACTCTGTTTCACCCCACTCTTTACATCCTCACTTCATTGCTGGGCTTCTGAGTATGGATCGGTAACACCTGCAGAAGGACTGGGCTGCAGGCTTTAGATAGTTTTAGGCTCCACAACTGTGTTTTCTCAGGGTCAACTGGGATTACAGTCCGTTCTTCCAGGACACGTGGCAACGGAAAAAACCAGAAATATGACCTTTGAAGGGTTCTAAACTCCAATTGTACCTTACATCAGGTTGCCCCAAGAAACATCCAAACACATAAAAATATGGCACTTGTGCACTTTATTGATTACATTTCCTAACCCTCCTGAAGTAATCCCTGAATTGGAACCAACAGCAAGTTAAGGTCTTTCTCTCAGACATGCCTTCTCCTACAGGTCAAATAGTGTCTGTTCCCTTGGTTTTCTCTTCTACAGTCTGTGCATTTCCACCTCCTTCCATTTGCTCAGCAGTCCCCAGAAAGGGCATCTCAGTCCCAGAACCATTTCCCAATTTTACTTCTCTCCCTATTTGCACACATCCCTTTCCCTAATCAGTCTGCAGTCAGGTCAGCTGACCAAACTCATTCTGTGGCCAGAGCATTCCTAGAGCCACGTGAGCTGTGAGGACACGGGGCCTGGGCTGAGACAAGCCAGCTCTTCCTTTTTCTGCATGGCTCACTTCAGCTTGAACTGAATGGAAAACCCCCACGAGGCTCTGTGAGATTCTGCTTCCCACTATGTGTCTGCACATCTTTGCTATAGACTCATCCACAGTGGCAATTTACAGTTGTTATTGGGAAAAAAACCACAATCAGGCAGACAAAAAAAATCCCCAAAATAAACCCCAAAAAACAAACAAACAACAACAACAAAAAAACCCTAAAAAAAAAAAACAAACCCACCCCACAAGCCAAAACAAAGCACTTTTTTTCCTGTTTTTAACTCTTCATTTTTGTACATTCAAATTTCAACAGCATAATGTTAGCAAACATGACTGCTGCACATCTAAAAGAAACACTCGGCTACCTGCAGTCTCAGACCTCAATAAACATTTCAAAGGTTAGGATGGCATAGAAGTATCCTTCTTGTAAGGAAAGAGAAGTACAGGTCCCTAATACTGCTGCTGTAACTCTTGACAAAAGCTGACATTTAAACAGGAACCAAAACAAGACCTGACCCTGCAGTGTCCCCACAAGTATCACTAGTCACCTACTCAAACCCACTAAAATCAAATGGAATTGCTCTCTCATGACTGCAGATTTTAGAATCGAGTTCTTACTCTGAAAAAAATCTTTCTTGAAGTAACATCCTGCTCCACTCATGCTAATGGCCATATTAAATTGTAGCATGACAGAGCTTGTAGTATAAACATGAAGTCTGTAATTTTACGGCACTAAACTGTTATTAAGCCAAATATCTAAGGTATTTTAATTTAAAACTTCAAAGAATACCTAGTTGGACAGTAGGCATTCTTGCCATTAATTAAAATTCAGTTTATCAACGAAGCACAGTCCATGAAACCATACAACTGAAAACCCAGCAGTTGTGACCCAGCACTCCAGTACAGTGGAATCAGGGGAAAACAAAAAAAGCTGTAAAGCCACATCTTTCAATCTGACAAATTCTTAAAGGTAAATCTGTGTCTCACCCTGCCCCCCTCACTATTCAAGAACTTGTCAAAAGTGCTTATCATCAGAGATGACTTGTCAGCAACAGAGTGAAATTTGGTGGCATGAACTTCTTTGAGTTTTAAGGGATTTAAATAAAGAAAAAGCCTTCACAGAAATGCACGGGACTGCGAGTAGAGGGGCTTAACAGTTTCAAGGGAGTTATTGAGCTATCTGATGTAAATATACGTTAACTGATCTTTTCTAAAATGTGGATTATATAAATCTGAATTAAGTGACTTTTAGGAACACTGACTATTGATCTGATAAACTATAATGGCCATCAGAAATATTGGGTAAATAACCATTTAAAAAAATTTGTTATGTCATAAAAATTCTTATGGAAAGTACTTATGGTACTTTATATGCTGACTAACCACTTTTCAACATGAAGTACCTCAGCCAAGGATACATTCTTAAATTTAGCAGCTTTTAATTTATATATGATTTTAAAAGGATGTTTTTAAACCACTCAGCACGTATCTTTCTGTACTTGTGTAATTTTAAAATAGCCATGTCAATTTTTTTCTTTTACTTCTTGAGAATGAAGATAATAGTAAAATAAGTGACCGAGTGTCTGTATGAGGCTCATCAATGGCTCTTTGTGACCATACAGCTTTTGTGACAATATGGACTGACAAAATGTGCATAGGCCCAAAGAGGAGCCTTTCAGCTCCAATCTTGTTAAGAACTTCCTTTGAGAATTTGTTTGTGCCACTTATTTCCATCAAAGATGGAGATACCAGATATCTATGCTCAAATCTAGAAAGGCCTTGTTGAACTGGCTTTATACCATGTAGTGATAGAAGTAGAGGGGTTCTCCCCTAATGCAAGTGACCTGCCATGTGGTGCTGGGAGGGAACAAAAGAAAAAAACCCAAAAAAATTAAGGAAACAAACCAGCAACTAAAAAGGTGGAGTGGTTTGGGGTAAAAGGCACTGACACAGAAGAGTCTGCATGTACTGGAGTTGTTAAAGGCAAGCAGAATGGGGAGCAAGTGAGAATCCCTAGAAAAGATGCTAAAATAAAGCAGCGACATTCAAGCCAGCAGGCCTGCAGTGAGGAAGGGTGATGCCCACAGCAGGAATGCTGTGGTTCAGGAGCAGGGCTCACAGAGGAGAAAACAGAGGTAAAAGGGCAATGCAAATGCCACCCACACACATTTCTTTGCTGGAGTATTCGGTGGAACAGCAGCACACTGCAAGAGGGATATCAGTCCCCTGTGACTGAGCCATTTTGTTACACTGACTCTCCCTAACAACCTGACCTCTGTGCCAGAAAGTGCTTCCAGTGCCAGCAATGTCCAACTGAATATCAGAGAATCTAATAGGGAAATGATTTTAGAAAAGACGCTGAAATGGAAAAACTCATAGAAATGGTCACAGGGAATACTTTCTGGACATGTTTTGGATGTTGTTTGTCTAACTGGGGCCTTCCAGCTGCATGGACCCATGCACCTCCCTTAGCACGAACATTTGTGAGAGCAAGAGTCCAGCCTGTGACCCAAGGCTACCTCGGGCTTCAGTGGAGACCTCTGTCCTTTGGAGTGGGGAGTCCCTGTACTTGTACGTCTGTGCAGAGGTGGAATGCACCCACTCCTCCCTCCAGTGGCATGGCGTGAAGCTCTCTTACCCTGGGCTCTGCATCACAGCACCGCAGGAACTATGCTGAGTATGGCTCCAAGGCAGAGCTCAGAAGTTCAGGGATCAGGAAAGATCCCTGGGAACTGGAACTGACCCCAGCCTTACCCGTGTTCCTCTCTGGCTTTGCATAAAGCTGGCTTGACCCTCAGCTAGCACAAACAAGAATGACAAGGAGGGATAATTGCACTGTAAATGCCCTGCAAATCACTGCAGGGAGGAGTTTCAGCAGGATAACAAACTGCAGTCTATGGAAAGCTGTTTGTGGCAGGGACGAGCTCGTACAGAATTAAAAGCAAATTCAAGCAGACGCACCGGTGTATCAACTGTCTGCTTTTATTCCTGTTTTATCAACAAGTATTTCATGTTGCTTCTCTCCGTGTTGCTACCCATTACCAGGCACATTTTCCACATTTTCCACACGGAGCCAGAAGACTTATATCCACCAAGAGAATATACTTCAGGATAGCTTAACACTGCCTCTCTGATGCCTCTCACCACGCTTTGTTTTTTTTTTTTTTAACTCTCTGGCAGACTGGGAACATGTGCCAAACAGTGTGTGTACTGTTCTGAGGTAACCTGGAGCCGAAGTGTCCCACAAAGATTCCCCAGCACCAGCAACATGAGCTCCAGCCTCACATGGCCCCTTCCAGCTTGCCCACGCCAAGGCCTCGTGTTCCCACAGCAGATGCCAGTGTGTTTGCTGGCTACACAGATACTCCGAGGGAGTACTTAGCTATGCAGCTACATACGTGCTTGCTTTTGCTCAGCTGTCAGGGTCTTTGTGGGATTTTTTCCTTTTTTTTTTCTTGTGTGTGTCTGTCTGTGTGTGTGTGTATGTGTGTGTGTGTGTGTGTGTGTGAAATAATGGAACTCCCACTTGCTATTTGGGTGGGTATTGAAACTTTGGGGCACTTCTCCCAGTGTGCAACACCATGCTGTTTATAATGAAGTAATAAAGTGTTGAGAATGTGGCTGATTAAACAGAGGTGGATGTGTCGGAGACTGCTCTGTAGGTATTTGGGAAAAACGAGAAATATTCGATCTCTCTTGACTACATCTGTGTTCTTCCTGGTTTTAATTTCCCTGAATGTTCTAAGAAACAGCTTTGCAAGACCTGACACTGATATTTTTAAATTTTTTGTAAAAAATCTGATAAAGCATGACGGAACAGTAAAGTGAACCTACTTTCTCATGTTGAGCTGGGTTCAGAAGAGTTGCAGTAGCCACTCAGGAAGCAAAGCCCAGGCCCCTGGGCCTTCTGTCTGGCAGGTTTAAATGCCACACACTCATGACAGATGTCTGGAGAAAAATCTAATGACCAGTACTTATTTGCAGGAAGAAAATGCATGATTTCAAGTGGGAAAATTTTTTTTTTAAAGTCTTTGGATCACTGAAATTAAAGCTCCTGTTAGTCAAACAAATTATTCCCTATGAACTATTCAGACATTTGTCATAACAGTATAACTTTTTTCTGTGCATCTTAAAAATTGTTCAGGAATATTATTCAATATTTTTATGAATGTCTGGTGGATAAAGGGTCCTGTACAGTAAAAAGCATGTTTGATGTCAGCAGGGGTTCATGAGGAACCTAGGGAAAGGTCATCTTGGTGTCAAAGGCTGTAAGCAATGTCACATGCCTTCTCTTAATTAATGCAGGCTAGGAGAGAACCCTCAGGGAGGACACAAGATCAGAAGGAGGAAACAGACATTGTTGTACCAATCATCACTGCCTATTTGAGTGTCTCCCTCTTTGTGATTACCCCAATTTAACCAAACATGTAATTTCTAGGCTGCATCAGCTTATCATAAGTGAATCCACTTGGATGAGTGTTCGTTCCATATTCAAATATAGATAGACCCATCCTTGCCAGGTGCTGAGCTTGCTCAACTCCTACTGAAATTAGCAGGGGCTCAGCATTTTGCAAGAATCACTTAGCAGTGCCCAGAATTGGGTTCTTTATGTGTCTTATCCATCAAACCAAAATCTGTGCTCCTCTAATGTCCATTTGCACAGTAACCCATATTTCTTTTCCTTCATTTATTAACAAACAGACATCCACTTGGTGTTTGTCCTAAACAAATGTTAGTGGCTGTCACTACTAGATACTTAGGCAAATTGAATGTATTCCTATTCCCTTTTGCACCATAGCAATATTAGGCAGTGTACTTTAGCTTTCAGCTTTTCCTTATGTACGGAATATTTATGGCCCATTTTAGAGTTGTCATCCAAACACTTGGGGTCATTTTCTTATTAAACAGTACAATATTAAAGCAATGGGGCACTGCAGGTGGTGTGTTTCTGACTATTTTGTCATGCCTCAGGCTGAGTTGCCATCTTCTACTCAAAATAATGTCATATTGAATATCAGCACACACACACACACACACACACAAAATCCCAGTAAAAGCATATAATTAAAAAAACTGTAGCATTGTAAGTTTCAAACTTACATGGGGGAATTTTTCATGTGGGAGCTCTTCAGAGAGACAAAGTGATTGATTTTTATAAAAGTTGGCATGCATGACCAAGGGCAGATGGTACATAAATTTGGGCCCCGGTCTTACATTCTGCTCCGTGTAGGTGGACCACTGAACTGCTGTGACTGAGAAAAAATAATACAACCGTGAACAGATGCAAGACTCCTGGGTGAGATGATCAGGCTGCAGGACCAGGACTCAAACTTGCTCTGCTATAATAATTTTAATGACAGCTTTTGGAGATACTCTCCGGCAAATAATTTAGAATTTGTGTGCTGCTGATTGAGTGTGTCAAATGTGTGAGATGTCTCCGATTAAGATGCACTTTGTGTTGTTACAGATTGTGTGATAGATGCTCGCTCGCACACCCTGCTGAGGAGTAGGTGCCAGCCATCATCACAGCTAGGAAGAAGATATGAAGTACCCTCCCTAGATAAAATTATTGCATGGATGAGTAGAGGGGTGACAGGAAGGTGAGGAAATGGAGAGGTGGACATTGTGCAACACACAGGACACTGTCAAAGGACAATCCCCATGGCTCGCTGTGTCAGATGGCTGCTTGTGGATCTCATCTCTTCCCTTTTTTACATTTGTTGTGTTCAGCTGATTTTCTATCACTGTAACAATTTAAAACATCAGTTCACTGTTGTTTCATGCCTGATGGCACTGAAAAGATATCATTCTCCCAGAATATATGCCTTCAGACTGATGAATCATGAGCCATGTGATCACACGACCATTTCTTTATCATTTTGTTATATGTTTGCATACATAAAACATGAAGTCTCTTCATAGAGCAACAAGCCTATAAGGCTCCAGTTTGTTTAGCATTTTCCACATTGGAAAATGTCCAGCATTCATATATTTTTCCCTATAAGCCTCCAAAAAGAAGTGTGAGGGTACAGAATTAACACAAGATATCCACAGAAAAGGGACTAATGGCTGGGCAAAGCTCAAATGAAAAATCCAGTGTCCCTAGAGAAGGTATATCAAGGAATGTTAAAGAATTAAATCAGCAATCTTGGGAAATGAGGAACAATATATACTACAGACTGGTGCTCTCACCATTTACAAGCTTTTTCCAACACCTGCAGTTACCAATCCACTGTTCCAAATTATAAAAGCAGATACATTTCTTTCCTGCCTAATCACCTCGGGATTATCACAATGCCTCTCTCACAGAGAGGGAATTCTCCACTGAATAATGGGGAACAGCAGAAGCACACCAAATTAGACAGTGAGGTACCGCAGCTGTTTTTAAATTGTTGTCCATAACTTGTGAGTTCTTCAATTCATTGTGCCATGGACAGGCTCACAAAGCAGCCTCAATCCATATTTCAGTTTTTCATGATCCTTCAGCACTCCCAGAACTGCTGGGAACCTGGACCATGCCCATGAGCTGGGATGGCAGAAAAGAAATCCTCAACAATTAGCTCAGAAATGAATGGGTCTGGCTGCTGGTCCTAGAGCAACTGGACTAAGCAATTGCACAGAGTAAAGGAAACACCTTGTGGAGACTCCATATATTCTTATTTGCTTCCTTGTTTTACCTGGCTTATGAATATTTCAATGAACAGATTTTGACTCACAGTGGGAGACTTTCTTTTGTACAAATATCTATGGTAACATAGCAACAAGGGATTTTGTTCACAAAACTGGTTTTTCAACTAATTTATCTTGATTTCTAAGATGATCAGCTCTGGTGGAAAAAAAAAATTAAGTGGTTAGTTTGACCTTGAAACCCAAGCTCACCATTTCTTGAACTTTTTCAACTGGGTTCAGCACAATATTTACTTCAGCTACATTCTTTAGTTACAGATACTTTGAGCATGTTCTACATATTCCTTTTTATTGAAGCAGTACTGTTGCTAAGCCATTCTTTAGGTGGCCATTCCACACCAAGCGTTTTTCTAGAATTTGTATTTTAAAATTAATCATTTTAGGATTCCATCCTATATTAAATAGGTGAGATAAAGTGTAAAAACAAGGGCTGTACCTGATACTTGAAAGTTGCTGCTCCTGACAGCACTTCATCTTTTTCATACTCACATTGGCTTTTATCCCGGCCCATCTATTCCTTAATGTAAGTGTTATAAATTGTTGCAAAGTGCCATAAAATATAATAAACATGAATCAATATTTCTTGGTTAAAAAACTTAGAAATGCTGATGAAGCTTGAGTTTATTATAGATGTCCTGAACCCACAATGTCCCTTTATTTTTTTTTTACCTTCATCATTTTTTCAGGTTTTGACTTCATCTGTGCACACACATCCATTCTTTACAATCAAAGAGGCAGTGAAAATTAAAATTACTAATGCAGAGCTAATAAAGCATCTAATGTTTAAACTAATTCTTTTGGGCAAGATATCCTGTATATACAGAGTTATTATATTTGGTGTGAATGACCCACTTCAAGCAAATTCCTTGTGGATCTACAGAATATTAAGCACATGCATGGCACCAGAAAGTTCGGGGATCACTCAGATATTTAAATTTAAGCATATGTTTAATTGCTTTGCTGAATCAGGTCTTTAATGAAGAAGCATGGCACGAGAGTGCTATTTGCCATAAAAATCCATCATTGCCGCGGATCTCTGCCCATTAAAGAAGATGCTATGATTTGTGTTTAAAATATGAAAGAAATACGATGTCTGCATGGTGCATTAAATACCCAAGCATACACATGCATTTAAATTCTTTCTATCTTTTTAAGGATATTGTTGTGAATTATGTTCTTGTATATCCAAGAGCATCCTTCATAGTGAAGTGACAGCTCCTCTCCACATCCATTTGATGCTCTTTACATTTTATTAGTATTACTTATTCTCGATCCCAAGCTAACGATGGATTTCTTTGTCCGCAGTTGGGTTTGTGGTTTCTCCACAGGAACCACCAAAGGCCATGGTGTTTCCAGGGGCATTGGAAGGCTTCCCTCAGGCAGGGAGATTGCCAGGCTGGTGCTGTCTCTGGCCAGGGAATCTGGGCCAGCCTAACTGTGAGCGGCGGGATGGGGCTGTTAGTGAAGGAAGGGCACCACACCCTCTGTGCCCCACAGCCCCCTCCACTCTGGGCCTCTGCTCCAGCCAGAGAGAAATCCTGACAGAAATCTATAGGAAAAGATCCACATCCTGGCAAAACAATGTGGCTGCTTTATGCTGTGGCAACAGCAGGTCTTCCCAGAGCAGGGAGGCTGTCAGGGACTGGGACAATGACTGCAGCCTGGTGCCACACACTGTGACTCGTCTGTGCTGCCTGGACATTCCAGCTGAACATCCCTGGCTGGAATGAGGCCACTACAGTGGAAGAAAGATAATACGTCTCTAAACTATGTGTTGTTGTGTGATGGGTTTGGTTTTTTTTCAATTCAGCTATTTATAAATGTGAGAGACCTCTGTTTCTCCTGCCTCTTTCAGCACCCCACTGAAGAATGTGTGAAAAGCTCTAATTTCCCTTGAGGAAAAGAGTATCTTGTGATTTCAGTGAAAAGCTGTGTTCGCACTGTGGTCAATAAATTCCTATAGACAATTTTTCCCCCCTTGGAATTCTCCTATCTTGTTATTTTGTTAATGCTTCAGATGAATATTCCAGTTCAGCAAAGACACGGTGGAAAGCCATCCCATTTCATGTCGGTCAGCTTCAGAAGGAGAATGTCAGAGCTTTAACAGACTTTCCTGGCATCAGGTTTTGCTTTTCTTTCATAAAAACTTAAACACTTTTGTTTTACTTCTGACTTGGAGCAAGATCAAATTTCAAAATATCCAAATCCTCCATGAAACAGCATTACATCTTTCTCTAGAGCCCCAGTTGTTCCTTCTTGCGATGATAAATCCCACTTGTATCATAAAAAGAAATTTTTTCTTGAAAAAAAGGTTGAGACATCTCCCCAGACTAAATCCATAACTTCCTTTTTTGTAGGAAAAGAAATTATTGTTTGAAATATTCGAGCTGAAAAGTTCCTGCCTCAGTGATTAAACTGCTTCTGCATTCACACTCACACACACCCCCTTGCATTTCAGTGAATTCCCTGATGAAAGGAGGCAGACTTCAGGAATAACTGCAGAGGAAGGCATAACTCCAAACCAAGAGTCTCCTGAACCCATGTGCCAGATTGCTATGTGGTAATTCCAAGCCTCGGGAAGACCCTGCACCCTTTAAGTCTAGGATCACTCTGACTTCAACCCCATAAACCCTAGTGAAAGACTACATGCAAAATTTTAATTACTGCCTTTAGATATTCCATCCTTCTAATATTAGATTTAAATACTGTATTCTTTCTAAAAAGGCCAGCAAGGAAAGTGTTTGACAATACTATTATCTATAATCTCTGATGATACTATTTTTTGGTTTTTCCCTTTAAATGTAAGATTCTTCCTGTTAATTAAGGGGTGTCACTTTACGCTGTTGGAATTCTTATTTTCCAAGAGCTATCTTGGTTTCCATAAGGTAAACATGACTGTCAGCACTATATCCCAGCACAGCTGTACAGAACCCCACAGTAGTGCTGCTGATCTGACGGACAGCACACAACAAGACGGAAAGAAAGGCAGAAGAAAAGTGGCCTAACCTGATGAAAAGCTGCACTCAGAAAATTCAGAGCAGAAACTGCAGATAGAGTGATTAACAAGGAGTTTCCAGAAGTTAATATACCGGGCAAATGGGTTGCTCCTTTGGAAGCTGAGCACTGGAGAGTGGAAGTTAAAATGACTCGTGCACCACTGAGCTGGAACATGCTGCTCCTGGGTCATTGATCTGCTCTGCTCTGGCAGGGCACCGCTTTGGTATTGTTAATTTTCAATGACATAAAGGCTTGTATTGGTACAGGAAGCAGGATTGAAAGGCCTGAGACTAAAGGGAAGACAAAGGAGAGGCCAGCGGTAAACATAAAGGGTTCCAAAGACCCTTCTTGTCTTTGTTTGTGATGCAAACCCAGAAACAAATACAGCCCCTGAACAATAAGAAATTCATTACTTCATGGATCACATGGATGAGGCCTGATCCTCAGCAATTGTAGGATAGCATTTTTTATTTCACATCAAGGAAGCTAGGCTCACATGAACTGGAAGTGTAGGTGATCCATAGTATACACAGGCAGTGAAGCTGTATATAAGGATGATATTTTTTCCCCTAAAAGGTGAGTGCACACAAAATTATACAATGCATTTTTTATAAATATTTAACATCTAAAGCACACTGCCACCACAATCCCTTTTTATGACCCCTACTATAATAATGGGTATGAAAAGGTGCATAAACCTCAAAGACCTATTCATTTATCAGGAAGAGAGATGCTTATTCTAAAAACTGGAGGTAATAATTTATTGTTTGGATCTTCTGTAATAAACTTGAAATAATGCTCTTAAATT
Organism: Picathartes gymnocephalus; assembly: GCA_013390045.1. Taxonomy (NCBI): domain Eukaryota; kingdom Metazoa; phylum Chordata; class Aves; order Passeriformes; family Picathartidae; genus Picathartes; species Picathartes gymnocephalus. The sequence continues at coordinate 18,345 of WEKY01048187.1, forward strand.
TCAGAATTTTACTGTCAGTGAGACAGTCATTAGTTCTTATGACTGAATTTCCACTCCATAACATTCATCAGCATCTCCAAACAGTCGTCCTGTACTTTTCCCCAAGCCTTATATGGCAGTGGGTACACAGCCTGGGGTGTGGCAGGGGGTGTTGTCTCTGGACTTTGTCTAGCTTTAATATAAAGTGACAATTATATAAAATGTTTATTTAAAATATCAACAATCTTCAATTAAGTGGAGTGGATGAAGAAAAGACAGTCCAATGGCAGCATGAGAACAGGCACAGTCAGACGCACAGGAAGGAAGCAAGAATTATTTCCTGGATGAACTCAGTGCTATATCTGATTACATCAGTTCATTAAGACTAAAAGCAAAAATGAGTGTTTAGAAGGACACAGCTCTTAGCATTTAAACATTAATACAAGATTTTTATGCCCAAAGAGAATCTCTAATTCAAAATTTTCTGAATTTTACAAGAGTTATTTTTTCCCTCTTATTCTGCCCTTCCTAACTCAAATGTTGATTCAATGCAAAAAATTATTTAAACATTAAGGCATAGATCCTTTTGTTTTGTTTTGGTTTGGTTTGGTTTTGTTTTGGGGTTTTTGTTGTTGTCGTTTCAATAGTTTAATAATATGCATGGTGTCAGGAAGAGTGTAAATCACTAACATCAGCTCAACTCAACAATAACCTAGCAATGCACAGCATGTCTCAATTCTAATAAATATGAAGGAAGCATCTGAGTCTTCAACACCATCTGTAAGATGTCTCAGATCTTAAATGCTTTCCTGTCCTAGGCTTGAGGGCAATCTCTGCTTGCTCTACGATGAATGAGGACTCAGTGGTGCATAATGAAAAAATAAAGGGATTTTACATTAGGAAATGACAGCTTTTCATTATAGATTTGTGTGTAAAGCATATGCACTTGCTGAAATACAGCCAGTTTTACTGGGATTCTTTTTTCTTCCTTTATATTCCTATAGCAAGAAAAGAAGTACTGCATTTCTGTTCATGAAAATCACAAAGCATGACCAGTTTTCTTTTTACTCTATTGAGAAGTTATACCAGTACTGTGTTGTGGATTTAAAATGCTTGATTTTTTTTTAAAAAACACATGCAAAACGCCCCCTATGTGTAATTTAAGTCACTGATTCTTTTTGACTGTATCTAGATTAGTAATTTAAGTAGTGTCTGGACACTGAAACTCAATTGCTTATAAAGTTAAATAGTTTGTATGTGTCTTGTGCTCTTGCACCATACCACAGAATTCCCAAGCAGATCCTGAGGGTTGGTGTGGGACCATTTGTATTACTGACTGCCATATGTCACTGACCAAAATGCAGCCACCCTGTTTTGAAGACCATGAGAGAATTATAATATAGACAGGCCCATTCTGTGCTAGTTGGTGTCAGTGATGAAAAAAAATGGGGTAGAACTGATCTTTCTGGACATGGGGCTGCTGGAGCTGTGGGGCTTCACTGGACAATCACTGTAGGCTTTGGTCTTCACTGATACTTCCTTTTTAAACTGTTCTCTCTCATTCTTTCTCATGTTCTACCTCCATAAATCTGAAAGCCTAGTTTCAGGTAATCAGTTGGGAAAGGGCACTCTTGTGAGTATATTCTCCAGATAATACAAGAAAGAGAGAAATCCTCAATAATTCTCATAATAACACTATTTTTTTAGCTTTATGTCATGAGCACCATATTTAAAGTTCTTCAAGACCAAACTTGAAATATTAAAACAAATATTCTTAAACTCTGTATTAGGAAATGAGTCTAGTAGCAGCTTTACAAAACAACTTATTGCAGTATCTTCTTTAGAGCCAAGAAAGCAAAGTCACCTCAAATCCCTGGTCTTTCAAAGATGTGTAGAGTCGAAGACAAGATCAATAGCAAAACGTGATCTCAAAAGAAAATTAGAATCCACTGCTCTCCAGTATTTCCTGTGTTTGCCTGGTGTTATCCTTCTTGCTATCACTCACTCACTCACTCACTCACTCACTCACTCAGGAAGGAAGGAAGGAAGGAACGAAGGAAGGAAGGAAGGAAGGAAGGACGTAAACTGGGTGTTTATTTCTCTATTTCAGTGGGACGGATAATACCAGCATCAGTCAGTGCAATGGTACTGGGAGTCAGCTCCCTTGGTGACATCAGTGCCCAGGTGTTCAAGGACATTTGAATTATGCACCCACCTGAGTGCAAAATCTTTGGGACACAGACTATTTTACTACACCTTTATCAATGGCAGAGAAAAGATTGTTAATGCGTAACTAACAATGAGTAATTCCTCAAATGCTGCACTCGGAGCTGGTGTTACTCCCGGGAGCTGACATCTCCATAAGGTGCAGATTTCCATTGCATCAAAGGGAATAAAAAGTAGTCTGAATGTAAAGATAGGAATTTTATCTGTGTGTCTAGTGCCAGGAAACCATTGCCAAATTAGTTCTATCCACCTCTCTTTGCAGACCATTTGGATGGTAAAAAAATTTGGTTTCATGGTAACACAGTCCTACTGATTTACACCAGATGAGAGTTTAGTCAAGTTATAGGTTAAGACTGCCTGTGACTATTCTATATTGTAAAGTTAAAAAAACCAGCAAATTGGTCACAGTTCAAAGGCTGTGTAAAGCACATTACCATTAAAAAAAAGAGAAAAAAAAAAAGAAAGAAGGAAAACAAAACAAAACACACACAAATTAAAAATGTTGAATGGCAAAACCATAAACAAATAATATTTTCTATGTAGTTTGAAAGTCATATGATTACTCAAACAAGTTCTTGCATTTATCTCTCATGTTCTTTTTATTAAATTTTTTTTTCTTCTACTTTTAACTTCACCTAGGAAGAATCCCAGACAGATATTATCTAGCAATTCATAACTATGTTTGTATTTTTATTCTTTTGTTATCAGGGGAGAGGGGCTCAAACACATTAGTTTCTTTTTTGGAATTTTCAAGCACATAAAAGAGTAGGAGATTCTGATAAGGCCCTATTGTAGTTATCATGTGGTATAACTACAGCTAAGGTCATGTCGACCTGCTCTTGTTAGAGTACATCATCTACTTAGCAGAAAAGAAAACAAATTGTGTCACATTTTATTCCATCAATGGCTGTAAATGAAAAGGATATTTTGAGAAACTGAATTAATAATATGTTATAATAACTAGAAAGAAGGGATGATAATTAAACACACCCTGCAATTCAATCCCAGCAGTGAATCTACTCTTTTGGTAACAGTTCTTTTTAATTATAGAAGTGACAATTCTGAATGACTCAAACCTGTGTCATGTTGCACACAGGCAGAGGCAATTAAGGTGAGACCAAAGCAAGAATATAGTTCCTTCATTTTGCACCCAGTTTACCCAATCACTACACTTCTCTTTAAAGAATGCAGAATGTAAGCAAGACCCAAAATCTGGTATACATGGGATGGGTTTGTTTGTTGGTTTGTTTTCAGTTGTTTGTTTGTTTGTTTGTTTTTTAAGGTCAGGGATGTTCAGTAGCATGGCTTTCAAAATGTGATACAGAATGATTAGCATGGTCCTTCAAATTACTGCTGTTTGTTATCTTGGAGTAACAAACTACACAATCAAGCCAGGCAAAATAATGTTTAATGATACAAATTGTAACCTATCAGAAGTAATTAAAACTTCAGCTAATCCAGGTCACTTTAACACAGAAACATTGTGAGACTGAGAAGCATTGTGAGATCTGAGATCATTGTATCCTAGAGACAAACAACATTGACTAAAAGGATTTTTTGTTGCAAGTTTCCAACAAATTTTTATTCAGAAGATCAAGATAATCCCTTTCTTTGTCTCTAGAAGCTACTGAAATAAAACGTGATTCTTAGTGCCACCCAATTTTGATAAATCTGCATGGATGATGCTATATGAAATTACAGTGCCAGCAGGTACGGCTTGAAGGATATTAAGGAGAGAAAAGCAAACCAGAAGAGTACCCTCACTTATGGCACAAATGGCACTAATAGCAATCTGCACCCGTGTGCATGGTCATGTTTGGATCACCATTCTGCTTCTCAGTGAATGACATATTAAAGCGGATAGATTCAAGATAAGATTTAGCAGCAAATTCCAAATTCTTAAAATCCTTTGGAAGGACTGTGCTTCCTCATTGCTGTTTTACTGTCTGGCCAAAGGGCACTCCTGAGGGCTTTGCAGCAAAAGGGTGGAACCACGCTGGGGAAGAGACAGAGATGCTGAGAAGCTGTGCCAAGTCCATAGCACATCTTTCCCTCTTGTTTTGTTCAGATAGGCCGACTCTGAATAAAGTCTTGCTGTAGAACATGCCTAAACTTGACTGTCACCATTAGATTTAAAGACTGACACCTCAAAGAGATGACTAGAATTCATCAGGTCTCAGATAACCTTCCTCATTATCGTATTACGTGATTGTGTCCTGTAAAGGGCGGCATATTCCCTGGGAAAGCAGCAGCAATTTCTTCTATTTTAGAGTGTCTTGTATGCCTTGCTAAGGCACTTTTCACAGAGCTGGGTGATGGTTGTTTCTTGTGCGGATTATAGAAATAAATAGCAGGCTGCAGATGAAAGCCTGCTCTTCCTACAGTGCTCAGGAAAAGTGGCATTTCTAACTTGTGAATAATGTGACTTGCCTGAATTATATCTTTCAGCACAGTTGTGCAAATAATCTTGGTTTGGAGGTGAAAAAACAACCACACACTTCTGTTGGTTTTGGGTTTTTTCCTTTCAAAGGAAAGAGAAAATTTAGAATGTAATATCCCTTCCCATCCATTTTCAAAGTCTGGTCTTCCTGGATTGGTCAGGGAAAAGTCCTGTGTTCCAAGAACTTTCAGAGTACTTGCTGTTTGGTTTTTACACTGTGAACATTGCATAAGATTAAATGGCAAGGAAAATTCCACATTTCTTCCAGGTAGATTGGCACTAATGTTAATTAAAAAATGAAGGCTTTTAAAACCCGAAAGATTGATTGTCTCAGGTTTAGTAGAGGAAAGTGCCACTGTAATAAACAGCTATTTGACATAGGCCATGTGAAGTGGATATTTTATTGCCAGGGAGCAGGAGGGCACTCACACCTTTGGAATACAGACAGTATGCTTTACTAGGAAGCTGTGCTGAGCCATATCCTTCCAGAAACTCTTCATGACCTACTAATTGATCCCAAACCACAGTTTTGGAACTAGATTGTAGCAATAACCATTCCTTGCTATACACATATTCCTGATATAAGGAAAATCAATTGGGCTTTTAAGAAAGGTCAGGATTAATCCATTCCAGCTATGGTTTGGAGGTACAATTCAAGTCCAACAAAGAAGAAGAACCCCTCTATCAACACCACGGATTTCTTGCTGAAATCCTTAGTACTCCCTACCCTGCCCTACCCTTAAGAGGACTCATGCTACTGCATCCCGCAAGACATTTCATTTACTGAGACCAAGTAAAGCTTTTTAAGCTGCTGAAAGTGGGTATCTCTCTCTGAGGAAAGGCAGGATTCACAGCACACATGGACCTGGGACCATCATGTTCAGAGAGTGAACTACCACAATCACACATATTTTTTTTGAGACTTCCCCAGAAATCCAGCAAGGAAATTTACCAAAGGCATATTGTTTAAAGATAGACAAATGCCTGTTAATGTACACTGTGTGGAAAGGAGAGCCACTGATCTGCAGGATCATCAGGACCTAGTTCTGCTTTCCTGGTAAGATTCAGTGGATGATGATGTCTCTTCATATAAGGATCCTCATTGAATCAAAAATCTAAATTCAGTAGTATGCTCAATGTTTATACATAGAGTAGATATCCTTAACTTCTATTCTTTTGACTTTCAGTGTGGGTATAGACCATAGTTGGTATAGTTGAGAGCCAGGTGGCACAATCTTATCTCTCTAAGTGGAGCCGTACAATATTACCTATATGGTCAGGGACGTGCCAGGTTATTTTTTTGAACAGTTCAGAAATATCATGGCCAGCTACTGAAAGAAAATGTGATTCCAATGGAAAACCAAGCTTTTTATATTTCAGTGATTCTAAGTTTTTGGTTTTTTTTTACTTCCCAGCAAAAATGCAGCCTTATATTCAATGCTTTCCTAAAACTAAGGAGGACATGATCAAATATATCTATTACCACTTTTGCCACTGGGATTTCTTGTATTATTTATATCAAAAACTCTGAAAAATAAAGTGGGAAAGCTAAAAGGGTAAAAGGCAGAAAGAATCCAGTTGTCTACACTCTAACAGACAAGACAAATAAATACTATTATTTAAGTTAACAAAAGGATGACTGATTTGGGCTCAAGCTTTGGAGCAATACACAAAGCTGTGAAGGACATCAGGAAAGATGCAGATTTCTACTTTTAGATCATGCAATGAGACATCAATAATGGATGTAATATAGTTAGTGCCTGTGGTACCTTTGAGCTAATTAGTAAAATGCATTATTACAATGAATATTTAATACAAAAAGAATGATAAGCAAAGAAAACCCAATATAATCTACAACAAATATTACACTTCCCTGGTTGATCACTGAAGATTAAAAAAAAAAAAATCACAAATTATATAACCTTACATCCCAAACTAAAATATTTAAAATATTTTATGAGGGAAGCTAAACAGCCAAGTACAATCATGTAACCATAGAGTAAAAGTGGCAGAAGAAGAGTAGACTTGAGAAAACATGAGAATGCAATTCCACAGATGGAGCGCAGATAGATCAAGAGGAGAATCTTCATTGCCTAGAGAAGGCCTCCTAAATGCCCACTAAACTGAGCTGCTTTAGTAATTTATCCACTGAAGAATTATTTCCTGAGAGGCAGAAACTGTATATTTTAAACTGAGTTCTAGCACCTTACAAACAAGGCCAACATGTACAGGGTGGGAATTTAGAGTCCCGACCGTTGCTTTCACTATGGCATCAGCATTCTCAGCAGCACAATCACCCCCAGATATGCAGTAAATTCTTAGCTTGGGCTGTCAAAAAGCTGCTTTCAAGAATTCTACAGTACAATTAAAACTACTGCACTAATGGGTTTGTCTACAAAAACGTGCCCCCTTTCCTCCCTGCCCTGTTCCTCCAGTCCCGTCCTTGGAGTGCACTGGACCTCGGGGATGGAAGTTGTGGCAGGGCAGGGCAGGCTCCCTCCTCCAGGGCTAGTGACCGTGCTGGCACCTCATCCCGCTCACGGGTGGCTGCAAGGAGGCACCATGTGCATGTTTATCCTGCTGCAGTGGGAGGGGAAGCAGAAACTGCTGCTGCTGCTGGGGGACAGCTCTGCAGCCTGGAAACAACGCCAGGCCCGGGCGGCTGCACGAACACTGCAGTGAAACCGGGCTGGGTGGGCACTTCCCAAAGGTCTGGGACATGGTTCACCTCTCTCTGAGCTTCTCTAGCTCTTCTTCCTTACACAGAGCAAGAAGTAGAGCTGCTGGGATCCTTGGTGCAGTTGAAAAACGGTCACGTGTGGTGTAACTTAAGAGAAATATGATCAGTCACAAGAAACATTCATGGAGGAAGAATCTTCCTTTTTTTAACAGTGGATGGACCCCCTTGGCTGGGTTTCCACACTAAATATCTATATTTATTTATTACTGTTTGTTGCTACTCCACTTTGTATTTCACATCTTCTACTGCTTGCGTTGAATTTCCATGCTCCAGGTCTGTAAGTGCTCTTTGCCAAGAGGCACATGGTTAAAAGGTGACAGTACTCAACGACAGGGGCTTCCACTGAACACACAAGTCAATCTCACAGCTAAAAATCTTCAGGAGCTGCACGTGAAATGGATTCCTCTTACTAAAAATAATTTTTTTATGTGTGTGTGTATTTTAAGACTGTATTCCAATGATAATCCCCAGAAATATTAGAGGAATGCCTCAAAACTGTCAGTAGCATGAAAGTCCTCTTTTAAATGTGAGAAACCTTAGAATGGAATGCTTGGAGTGGTAAGGTTTCACATTCTGGTGTGCTTTTGGTTATTCTAAGCTCTATTTCTACTCTTGACCAAATGTTCGTCCCCTCCATAAACTGAGAAATGTTTCCTGAATAAGCTGCCATTGAAACAGATACTTCTTGGCACAAATTTCTATGACGAGGCACTTCCTAATGAAAAAAAAGTCAATCAAAAATTCTCAGTAAGTTTCATACAAATAATCATTGAAATTAGACAAGAAGTAAATGGACTTGGCATGTTAAATCAGCATTGTTTCCAAGCAAAAAGCATGGAAAACAGAAGATCCTAGAGTGGTTTTAAAGTGAAAGTGTAATTGAATTGCATATATATTAATACAAACATTATTTTTCTTGCTTTTGATCCACTGGAACTGGCAATATATATGCACAAGCAGTTCTGCCCAAGTAACAAACCTTAAAATGCCTTAGTATTTAAATAGAGTGGCATCTGACATTTCTGTGTCCATGTTTTATCAGACCTCTGTTTACCCTCTGGAAAGTGCCAGCACAGGGGGAGAATAAGGTGAAGTGAGAATTTGCCTGCTGGTTCGAGGACAGCTGGAATTCTGATTTACTGTGAAAGTTCAGGATGTCCCAATTAAATCAGGACACTTGAGAGATATGAAGACTTAAATGTCCCCCAAAAGCTTTGGTCTAATGTGATTAAGCTGGCTGGTTTTGCTAATGATAGACACGTTCCAAATTGCAGAAAAATGGTAAGTAGGTATAATGGGGTTTTACTGTTGTGTACTTATAAGAATATGCCCCAAAAAAGGTTTGTCTTCCCTGCTTCCATTTTCTATTGAATGCCAATTATTTTTTAACTTCTGGCACGAATAATAAAATCCTCCTTGAGATACATGACGCCCTTAGCTCTTAGGAACATCATGGTCTTTTATTTTTATCCCTACACTCCTTGCTATCTTTTCTTCTTTAAACTTTACTTGGTGGTTTTTAGATTGCAGTGTCTTTATGAAACACCTATGACTTCTTCATGTGAAAAACACTGTTTATACAGTGAGTACTGGCTGACCACAAGGTGTGAATGGAATGTACTGCATTATGCAGTATAATGCTGCACAAATGTGCAGTGCAGATGGAGTTTTGAACAGGTAAAAAATCCTTAAGCCCTAAATATCTGAATAGCATAGGAGTCACTCTCAGCTGGAATTACTGGTGAACTATAAGCAAATATAACTTTATTGCTTAACTTCCAAAAAGACAAATATTCTCCAAGTATTGGAAGGGCAAATAAAGGAAAATGTGTGTTCTGCACTGCAGAAAAAACCTAAAAAGCAATTAATAATAGAAAGAAAATCCACTTACAAGCTCATAATTTTTAAATTTCTGTAATTGTCTGATGTTATTTAAACACCACACACACAGGTTTTAAGTCAGTGATAAGTTACCATTCATCATGAAATGTCTTTCTTTAGCATGACTGCCTCCTTCTCTCCCCACCATGACAGATTGTATTTAATTGAACAGTTGCTGGTTTAGAACTGTCATTAAAAATGCATATATTCAAATAGTCTTAGTACAGTGTATTGCCATTTCAGTTAATTTGCTCCTTTTATGTAGCAGTAAATATCCCTTTGTGTTCTGGTTCTAATTTATTTAGAAATAATGTGCTTCTTACTAAGTGCAAAGAATCTTTTTAAAGGATCAGCTAAGCTGGTTAAGTTGCTAGCTAATATATATCTTTATTGACCTAGTGTCCCTCAGTCCTTATACCATTGAACTCTAGGACTTTGTTGACAGGATACACTTAGAGGGAAAACTTGGATCTAGTTGTTCGTGTTTCCAAGACGGTTTTTAAAGGAAATTCATGCTATAAAAATAATTCTGGCCTTACATGAGAGAGAAATCTTGGACTTGAACCAGCCAACACAGATCCTGACTGTAAGTAAACAGAGGAGAGACATCTACCTCACTGGAGTTCTGCCAGAAGGAAGAGCTAGGGTGCTTAAGCCATATCCACACACACATCCTTAAACCATGTCCACACTGTGACTGGCTGAAGAAAATGGTTCTGGCTGCCCTCTCAGTTCATAGAGTCTGAGTTAACATTTAAACACAACCACACAGAAAGTCAGAGAGCAAGCTGGTTGTACAGATGTTCCCAGCAACCTGTATAGCCATATTTCCCTACTAATCTGGGATGGGATCAGCAGGAATAATGACTGTTAAACATTATTGCCTACCCTGCAGCACTCACTACTTAAACATTTTTAGTCTCTTCTTTCTTTCCTCTTTTATTTCTTGGAGGGATGGGTCTAGGTACACAAGAAGCTAAAATTAGAACAGCTAATTCTATAAAATCTAGTAACTGTGAAATATCACCCTGGAAGCAATGGGCCAGGCCTGTGGCTGCTGTGAGCTGTAAAGCTTCATTAGCATAAATGGAGATGGAGAAATCTCCATATGCTGAGGATCTGGCCCATTGTTTGCCAATGATAGAATTTCACAATGCCTGTGACTTTTATATGACGTGTGGAGGTTGTCCTGAAAGTTTCATAGACTATGAAAGAAAGGAATAGTTATCATCCATGACAAATCTAATGCTTGAAGAACTCTGATGTTGCTCATTCTTCACCTGTCTAAATGAGGTTTTACTTTTTTTGAGATTTTTCCAGTAATGTGGTTATGTATAGAGAAGAGAAAATAAAATTGACAATTCATTACTGTTCATCATATGGCACTGGAGACAAACTTGATAAAATATACATTGCTTACCATCGGGAACCTAGCATTGTTTGAAATGAATTAAAAATAATAAAATAAAAAAGTATCACTGAGCTACTCACTAAGAATTCATTCCCACATAATCTAGCAAAGCAGTTGGATGAGACATAACAGTACATTAATTAGGAAAACCTAAAACTAATCACAATTAAGATGAAAATTAGGAACAAAAACAGAGGAGCTAGAGAGCCAAGAAAAATTTCTTTAGACTAGAATTTCTCAAAACTCTTGCATTACCAACAGTGGGAACAGAGTTCTTAGAATCAAAAAAATCCAAGATTGCTGATAAAATATGCATAAGAGAGATGTATTTTTGTAAACATTGTTAATTTTATTGCCATGGACAAATTCTAGGATGATTTTCCAGACAAACATAGAATAGTTCCAGCCAACTCTCTGTCAAGCCAAGCTTTTATGTGCCTACAAGAGAGCTATGGTAGAAAAATAACACATATAGGCAGAGTCCACCATCTCAGTGTCAATACTTTTAAAATCTTTGCCAAAAGGATCATACCGTGTATGTGTACCCATGAAATATTAAATAGAAGTTGTAAGAGCATGTTTCTCAGTTGGCACGCAGATATATAATGTGTGTCTTTATTTAGATTTTACACGGGTACAGAATGAGATACACACATCCTTCTTAAACTGATGCGAAAACTTTTTACATCAATGAGAATTAGAAACCTGTTCATAGTCTGTTTTGCTCACAGTCTAAGCAAGTGGAAGATCATCAGTGCTGCCATGACACTAATGACAAAAGAAAACAAAAACCCCAAACAAACAAACAAAACCCCAAAACCAGAACAAACAAACAAACAGACAGACAAAAAACCAGAAAAGGAAGAAGCAACTCAAAGGCCTACACCTGGAAACACAATAGGAGTGTAACAACAGAACCACCGGGGTTGCCAATGACTAGTTAAGCAGTTGTAATGACATGCTACCATGGACTCTAAGTATAATTTTTGGTCAAGGACAGATTATTGTAAAAATGATAATAAAAGACAATTTTACATTCCTTTGCAATGAGCCTTCACAAAACCAATATTAGTCATATGTGCTATATAAGCATATTTTGTACAAAGCCAATTAACCTCTTTATTTGAAAACAAGAGCTTCGTTATTGTTGAATACAGCAGCTAATCCTTTGCAGCAGATAACTTTCAGCAAGTCTGAGTGGAATGAGTTGTACTTGCTATGCCCCATGTTCTTCCACAATTGAAAGATTAAATATTTAATTTTCTAAATACTGGTATATATGAAGGTTAGGAAACTTTTGGTATAGGAAAAGTTGAGGCGTCATCTGAGGACAGGATAAATGTTTGCACTAGGTGCAACTTTCCATTTATTTCTTTTCTTGACCAGGCCAGCCCTACAGGTAAAAACACACCCTTTTTTGGTCAGCAAATTTCAGCTTTTGTTAGGGCAATAAAAGTTTATAATCAGCTTCAAATTAGCATCATGATTGTATGGCTAACAAAAGGTGGATGAACCATTGTTTCAACCAGTTAAGATTAATATATTTCTCAGAGATGCTTAATACAGCATTATACCTATCACAAGGAGAAATACCTAACCACAGTCCTGTCATTATAATTAGGACTACACAGACTGATGCAATGGTAATTCCTGATTCATGGCAAGACTGATGAAGCGAATTAGGAATAAACAGCGCAATGAATTAGGAACAAAGATGTGGCTAGAAAAACCTTCCAAAATTAAATTCCTGTTATAAGAAGATTGTAAAACAGGTTATGAGGAGACAAAACAGGGCAGCAGACCCTCCATTCTAGAGACTAGGCTTAAGTTAAGATCTGTTCTCTGGCAAAACATCATTTTCATCCAAAAGCAGCACCAATTTTTGGTCTCTACACAAGAACAGAGAGACACTGAGGAAGGTTTAACCTTTTGTTCTGCCCCAACCAGACAGCGCTACTAGACTGTAGCCTCAACAAGGGACACGGCATTAGAAGAATCTATTATCTCTCTCTACTCAAAGAACAGAAAGCTTCTTATTACAGGTAATACATTTAATTTTGAAAACAGATCTATTTTCCTACATGTAATTGAGTTGTGTTACAGAACACAAAACAGGGAGGGCTCACTGTCATCTGCAATGGAAAGAGGTCAATATCGAAGGACATAGACTCAAGTTCCTTTTATTTTCAAGGGCACAAGTTTCTTTATAAGGGTTTCCAGAACACAAGAACCTCTCCTTTCTGCATCCATACAGGCTAAATACTGTTTTCACTGGATTAAGGTGCAAGCTGAACCTAACACATAACTTTTCCCTCTTCAAGCAGAAGGTTCAGTGAGCACCAACTGCAGTCAGGGCTCCCATCTCTTAACTCCTCTTTGATTGGATTTCTCTGCTCTTACTTTGTTGTTGAATGTGGTTCTGGTTTTTTCCATCTTGTGTAAAGAGGCAGCAGGGCTTGCCCTAAGCTGTGTGACCTTTCAAATCCTGGGGGGGAAAGGCAGGCTGCTGGCACCGTGCAGGTTGGTTCTGCTGCAAGAATGGCTGTGGAAGAGGAATGGCTGATTCAGCACTATTTGAAAATCATTTTGGCATGTCTTAGTAGGATATTACTGGTGAGCTTAAAGAAGGATGGTGATGTTGGAGCATAAATAGAATTTTTTTCACAAGACAGGGTCCATCCAATTAAAATATAAGTCGTATAAGGGACTATCAATTTGTACATGACCAACGTTACTGAAGAACTGGTTTATAAGATGACAAGATTAAATCAATAATAATAACAATAAGAAGAATAGAAGACGTGTTGAAAGTGTTGGGGTTTTTTAATGGTTGGAAATAAATACGTAAAATCTACATATATATGTCAAATACACAAGTGCTATGATACACACTAAGCTTTAAAACAATATTATATTTGATCACCTTAGACCACAAAAGGAGAAAAATGGCTTTTTTGGAACCTGGATGTTCAGATCATGGTACAAAATTATGTCTCTGCTTTAAAGACATAAGCAGATTGTCTAATTTCTCCATCTACATATTACTGTGTTCTTTATTATTTCTGTATCTCAGCAACCATATGTCCTCCAATGGACACAGGACTTCAGCTCCCCATATTCTGAAAATTCTGTCCATTTATACTCACACTGTATCACTGCCACCTGCTGAACATGACATTCTACTATAGCTTTCATAGAAACACGAGGTGAATATAGCTCCTGATGAAACCTTTCCTCTTGCTCTCACTCTCAAAAAAGTGACAGCTGGGTGGGTGACTTCACTTGGCTGCTTTAGGTATCAGCCAGGTGCTGCTCAAGCTATCTATATCAGAACCCCTGGGTTCCTTTATATCCATGAGGATAACTGGAGTTTTCCTGAGGTATGTCCAAGCATTTTAGTGAGACAGTAGCCAGAAAGAATATTTGTCATGCGTTGAAAGTGTAGACCTGAAAATCACCAGTGACTTTATTTCTTTGTAAAAAAACTCATGTTTATCTTGTGTTATCTCCATTTTGCAGTGGGAAAGCACAAAGTCTTCTATAAAACTACCATGCACAAAAAGTATACACTGTTGTATATTTTATCTCCTTGTAACTGTACATATTAAGAAACCCATACTGCAGCTGGACATTATTTAAGTAACAAAAACTAAACCTTCCAAAACAGAGAGAGATAATTGGTATCACCTTGTACTATTCATAAAAGGAGTTTCTGGAGAGAAAGTAGAGTCAGGGTCTTTTCTTACCCTCTGCTGAAAGAACGCTCACTGTTGAAATTAACTCTTAAAATAAACTTAAAATAATGTTTACAGCTGCTTTACTAAAAATATGAGAAATAATGGGAATATGTGATCCTGTCTGCAATTCCTGTCAGAATCACAATGCAAGACAGTTCTGCAGCAGATAACATTGATTAATCTTCCTATATAGCAATGACACTGTACATTTATGGACAGACTGGTGAACCTTTGCCAAAGCTCACTAAAAGCAGCTGCAAGGCAGGACTGGCTTTTAACCTCCCCCATTTCATGCAGGAACTTCTTGGCATAAAAACTATGCTAGTAGCATACAACCTGCAGGGTTACCATTACAAAAACAGATTTGGCCAGCAGGACATCTCTATTTCCTGAATAAACTCCTGACAGATTACGTGGAAGTTAAGTTATACAGGCATATCTAGAAACTGGAGGAAGAAGCAACCAAAAGAGGTTCATTCTGGGGATACTCTGAAAAAGACCCCCGCGTTGTTGATGTGACAATCTCCATTTTCATTGGTTAACAAGTAATACTTGATATGAGAATTAAACACCTGCAGAATGTTCTCCATTGGTGAAAACTGTGCATATCAATCCTTATTTCTGCAGACAAACTTATCTCTGAATAAGAGAGTGGAGCTTTTGCTTTTCTCAGAAATATACTGTGAAGATGCAGGAAAATTGTTCTTTCTTTCTGTAAAGTCATGTATGGTTATAGCCAGAGTGCCAAAAGTAGCTGGTCTGTGAGTCAAAAAAGGATATTGTAGGAGAACAATAGTATTTTCCTTCTCTTTGGGAACAGGAAAACAGGGAATTCCTTAATAAGGGATGCTGATTAAGGAAAGATGCTTTTTACTACTCAGAAGTCTATATTAATGTCAAATTCCATTTTCTGAATTCAGCAATATATTATTAGTGTCATTTTCTGGAACAAATGATGCTGTAAATAATTCCAGCAAGTGCACTTAATATAGATTTGTTTGTTAAGTGGTGGTGTCTCCCGCCAGGGTTAGAGGTAGAATAAATGTTGTTTATCCCATGGGGAAAAGAAATGATGAGATTTCTTGCTTCCTCTCTTGTTTCTGTCTGTGAGCCATTGTGATCCCAGGTCAGAAGGTCCATCACATGCTAAAGGAGGGAATTCTTGCACAGAGCCCTTTGTTTCTGCAGGGCAGTGTCAGTGGCCCATTGTGCCATTCATTAATGCCCCATCTCTCTGTTTCTTCTTCTGTTTCTTTTAAACAAACCCCTGCCTACTTCTGGAAAAAAATTCTATGCTCAGCTATGTAATTCTGGGTTACAGCCTTCCTAATAACCAAAAGTGAGGGTGTTAAAGCAGCTGGAGGCGACATATTTGGACTAGAAAGAACGAGGAACTTCTGAGAAAAGAGCTGTATGAGACTTATTATTTTTCATTCAAATGAGAACTCCCAGAATCCTTTAGGCCCCAGTCCCACATCCACTCATACCTTTGATATTTCACTCCAGGAAACACAACAGAAACATCCCCAGGCAGCCACCTGTGAGCACATGCATGTACAGAGCCTTATTCCATCAATCTGGTGGAAGACAAACAAAGATGGAGACAGTTTTGCTGCCTCAGCAACTGGCTGTGAAAAAAATAACTCCACAAAATCCAAACAGCTGCTAACTGGCTTAACTATGGGAGTTACTCTCCTAAAAGATCCAGATGATCTTTATTGGTCCAGAATCCTATCAGAACACGCACTTTCTTAAAAAAATTAAAAAACAACAAAACTCTTCTGTTTTCAAACCTGAAAGCTGCTAGAAATTCTTTCAATGAAGGAATGTTCATAAATGGCTCATCTTTACACTGTTTGCAGTCAAATGAAATGAATATTGGTTACAGAAAAGTTAGCCCTTCCAATTGCATGTAGAAGTCATGACCTGCTTCTTCCAACACACACTATTGCAGTTTCAAATCAATGTCCAAACTCCTTTCATTTTTGGCCAAGAAGAAACTAGGCTTGCAGTAGTGAGATGAGAATGCTAACATGGGTAAAATTTCCTAAAGCTGTTCAAACTTGCAGGCATGCTATCATGCTTTCAGATCCAAAATGTTTACTCTCTTAAGAATTTAAAAAAAAAATAAATTGTTGAAAAGAATGAATCTGCTTCTGAAAACTGTTACTTTTCTCCTGAGAACTGGCCTGATAAATCACATCTGCAAGTAGAAATAAAAAATCACCTTTCAGACAGTGACTCTGGTAGAATCCTCCCTATCAACAGGCTCATTTTAATCAAATACACTCTTATCAGGTAAACCCCCATACAGAAACTGTAAATGCATTTTTTACATCGAATATTTGTATGAACATCTGAATAACTTTAACCTGAAAAGTCAGCTTGATTATATGTAAATTATCATGAGACACACAAAATTGCACCTAGATGTCTACCTCTGATTTATCTACCCATCTGTTTTAGTTTGAGATGATTTGTCTTGAGAGCACGAGAACACCTCCTAAAACATGCAAGATTAATCAGTCCTGCAATGTACTTATGTAAATGCTTTACTGTGAGGATGTGAGTTGTGTTGTTGACTTCACTGAATCTACTCACTGGCTTGAAACTTAGTCTGAATAAACAAACTGCAGAGGTTTCATTTCTCTTCTCAGCTTCCCCATAGACCAGAGGGATTCATTGTCCTCTTTTCCTTCTAACACTTCATTTAATGTTTATCTTTCCTACTTTTTTTTTCTCCTTAGCATAAGTATTTGTTTTCTTAGGAGAAGTTTTTACACTCCGTAACAGATTCTAATAGAGGACTTCGACCACCTTAGATAGATTTTTAGTGCACAGTGGGGGAGCTGTAACCAGGGCTCATCGATACTATTATTATATAAATATGTTCAACAACAGCATCCATAACAATTTTGACAGACTATCAACTTTGTTAAACATTCTGATATATCCAGCTCAAGAAGGTGGTTTTCTTAATGTCAGTTCAAGAAAGTGTATTTTCATTTTCACTCTAATGAGGAATTCAGCAGTATACAAGTAAGGTTAGAAAAAAAATGTGAAGAAGGTTCTTATCAGAAGTTAAATAGGTGTGGATTGAAAGAATCTGACTGCTTTTCCACCTTTCAACTGAAAGGACATGGCACTTACATGCAGCATATCAAGAAGTATCTTTTTCCGCGGCCACAACAGGAGAATGTCTTTCCTCAAGGAAGAGATACAACTATGCATCTATGACTAGAATGGCTATTTACACAGAATTAAGGGCATTACCCTGATTTGGAATCATTCCTAGTCTTCCATTATCAATAGGATTTAACTTCTGGGGTATTTTTCCCCTAAACTGATGGCGCTGCTGTCCAAAATAGACCTTCTATACAAATTAAAACTGGAAAGTACAAGTGGCACTGTTTGGCACATAAATCTCAACCAATTGTTTTCAGTTTGATTCACACTGGGTGTGCCTTATTTCTCTCTTAAAAAAATTTAAATTGCCATTTTCAAAAGGAAAGGAACTGTGAATAATCCCGATTTTATATAAGCATTGCTAGTAAGCAGAGCAGAATAAAGATGCCTTCATTTCACTAACAATTATGAAAAGATCATATCAGACAATGACCTTTAGAAATGCTTCAGTGACCACTGTGTCAAGCTGTAAGTCCTAAGTGGGAATTCTTCAGATAAGCTTTGACTTCACTTTCATTTATATGCCTAATTTTGCCCCATTCATGTTAACATGATTTTTACTGATGACTTTAAAAATGAAAGCACAGAGCCCTGATGTGAAATAGGCTCAAAGAAATTAATAGATAGCTATACGTACAGAGAACTGTATTTAGCTGTGTATTTTCGCTTCCTGGTTTCTTGATTTTCCAAGGACATCCTTTAGCATTTGATGTTGGTGCCAATTAGAGAGAAGGTGGAGGTAGAATTTATGGCACTGCCATCGACAAAACTCTTACTGAAGCAAATGGGAAATACGTGCGTGAATTTGGCTGAGTATCAGTAGGGTAGAAAAGAGCCAACTGACTGATTCTTTTCAGCTCATAGATGGGCTAATAATCTCAAGAAAGCAGTGGGGGAGAAATTTCTCTTTGTTAGGGCTTAAAAATAAAGTTTGTATATGAACTTTTTATAACAACAGTCCGCATAAGATTCCACAATACAAATCTGTAACATTCTCCTGCCATTCAAGGTCATGTTAACCTTCTTGAAGAAGAAGCCAAGAACTCCTTAAGTTAATCATCCTCTACATTGAAGCTGGTGCTTATTTGATTCCGAGGTTTTGCTCAAGACGGAACAAGCATGTGAAAAATTGGTGAAATGCAAGATTTCATTTACACAAGGTCAAAGTGACCCAGATTTCGAGTGAGGTCCAAAGTATTATTGGTCCTTCACACAAGAAAAGTTCTGTGCACAGCTCATTTAATATTTAAGAGGTTTGCATAAGAGTATGTAAAAGAGCATTTTCTTCTTGCTCTGCCAAGAGAGGTCAAATAACTGTTAATACTAGATAAACCTTGTGTGAGTTCTAGTCCCCGGAGTAGCTTGGATTATGCCTAGTATTCTCAATACACAACAGTTTATTCAAGCAGGAAATATACAGGAAGGGGCTACATCCACCACAGGTCCAAGCTGTGGATTTGGGCCCAGAGGTTGCTAAGACAAGTAAATGTAATGAGAACAGATAAATTTTATCGACTGTGAAACTGGTAAAAATCTTTTGAGCATTCAACTTTGTCTGTGTTGGAGCTCAAAAATACAGGCAATTTTATTAAAAAGGGGTCACATTTTGAGTTGAATAGCTTTATGACAATATAAATCTATGTTGCTCTGGTGTTAATATCTCACTGACTCAGACCTAAACAACAAGCATTTTCATTGATGAAAAAGTTACCAGCTTGAAAATTAATGATTAATTTTATATTAAGTTTGGGAGAATGGGAACAGTGAAGTCAATAGCTCTAGCAAGCAGCATGGTTTCCATATCACATTTAATTACATGAGTTCTTTAATATTATTTTTAAAAAAGAACATGAAACCTCTCATAAATATTTTAGCAGTTACATAATGGACTGAGTTGTTGCTTGCTGTAGGACTTTTTTTCTTCATATTTTCTTTCTGTCCTACCTGTCAACATGTGAATAGACAGCTCAGGGACATGGACACTGAAGACACATGGCCAGTATGAGATGAGCAACATAACTGGTAACTGTGACAGGCAGAATCAGATTTGAGGTGATCTTTTTGTAGAGTGTTTGACTCTACATTGAAACAGTTACTCTCTTTTAGCAAGCAACTGTTAAGAGTTTGTCAGCTACTGCAATTGAAAGGGGAACACAAAAGTTGTGACAAGTGGAGATATTTTTACTTGAAGTATTTCCATAAGTTAGAGAGACAGAGTTGAGGAATCTTTAATGTAAAGGTCGCCTAGTATATATTGGCTATCTGCTGACTTTCCTTGTGCTGAAGGTCAGAAAGTTTGTTATTCCAATACAGAAGAAGGGCTGTATCATGCCTTAAAGACAAACTCCTCACCAGGGAGGCAGGGTCCCTGCCCCATTTCTGACACACAGGAGCCCAACTCTTTCCACCCACTAATGCAAAGGCAGAAGAGGCTCTGCTGCAGCCCATTCCCGATCTTCCACCACTTTGGCAAGGCCAGAAGCAGCCCCTGTGCTCAGGAAGAGTACAGGCTCAGCAGTGGTACCTATCTCTTCATTTGCTCAGTCACTTCATGAGCTTTCAATCTCAGTAGCCTGAGGACAGGCCTGGAATTCTGCATCATTTGTCTGTAAATCCAGGGCTTGTCTTGCCACCACAAGCCATTGCATTATTTATAAAAGGCAGACTGCTCTCTGCTTCTTAAATACAACCCGTCCTATTCTGAACACCTCTTTAAATTGAATATTGTCTTATGCACCTTGATTGTGTGTGGAAATATACTGCTTCAAGGTAAAAGGAGAGGAGTTGAATTATTATCCTGAAGGCTGTTTGTACACTTCCATGATCCACCCACTCATCTTACCTNCCACTCATCTTACCTTGAGGGTGATGTGAATTGCATGGGCTGGTCAAGAACAGAGCAAAGCAGTCAAGTGCTGACTGACAAGGTTGCCCCTCCTAAGTGCTGGCTCTGAGCTCTGATCTCTGAGCACTATTGATACTCGGCAGTGAAGCAGAACTGCTGACGTTCCTGCTGGGCTCCACACAGAAACCTGAACATCACCACTGCATTCACAAATTGGAGCCAGAGTTCAAGGAAGAAAATTTAAAGCAGGAATTTTCATCTTAAATGAAAGATGTTTTTGCTCTGGCTCCTGTTCAGTACCATACTCAAACTTTAACCTAACTTTAAACATTGCACCTAACTTTAAACATTAAAACCCTATTGTGTACTGGAAGGCTAGAAGTCAGCTTTGTGATTGAACTTAACTTGCTGAACTTAGGCCTGTATCAAGAGAGAAACCTCTAAAGCATTTCCCTTCATTAAAAATATATTTCTACCGAGAGCTGATATGTTCCAGATATGGCAGCAGAACACATTTCTTAAGTTACCTCACAGTCTCAACCTTCCTAATGACACTCTAAACCATTGGTTATCAAACCAGATTTAAAGTACATATAGAAAACTCCATTGCAAAGAGAACTATTACAACTGGCCTGGCCATTCTTACGTTGTTACAGAAGAAAACCAAATATGTATGGATGTGTATCTATATATCTGTATGCATTTCACTTATAAAAAACAAAGGGCAAATTCCTAGCCCTTGGAAAATAATTACCTTCCCATGTATTTCAGCAGGGCAGGATTTCTCATATTTCTCATGAACAGTTTGATCTCTTACCTGATTTCCCTCTGAATGTGGTTTAAACTTTACCCAATTCTTTTTTTTTCCCCCTACTTCTTGTTTTATAAATGTGAAAACATAATTAATTAACTGTGATTATAAAAAGAAAAACTGTATATTTGCACAGGCAGTTTTTTACATTCATCGACTGGAAATGTGTCTTTATAAGTTTCAAAAATACAGTAGAGTATTAGGTATAAATAAAACAGTTATTTTTCATGAATCCTCTGAGGTACACTTGAAACTTAGAGTAAAAATAATATAATCTGCAAAAGTAAATTTGAAATACTTAGGCGTGTTTAAGAAAAAAAAAAGCAAAAAGAAAGAGAAGGGAAAATATGCAAAAAGTGAGCATTAAAAATGTTGCTGCTCTTAGAACTTGCTTGTGAGAGTAATGGGCATGTGGTGGGCACATCTCTAAGGATTCTCACCATTGCCATTGCTGCTGCTGCTGCTGATATAAAAAGGAAGGAAATCAGAGATGGAGGAACTATAGACTGTAAATTCCATGCAATGCTTTAAAATTAATTGAGTAGGATGGATTCTTAGCTACCTAGTTCACATGTTATAGAGACCTTTGTGTAAATTTTCCTGCTTTTCCAGTGAATACTTCTCCCAACAACGTGAGGTGTATGTGGAGTAGGAGTGGATGGCTGAGTCAAGCTCACTGGAAATGGGGTAATAAAAAAATAAAAATATTATACCTGAATTGCTACAATGGAAGAGGAAATCAGCACTGGAAGCATTTTCATGTGAAGGGGATGCTGTCAAAGGGTTGACCATCACTGGAAATTCATCCTTTATCTCTAGTACTGCCTCAAAAAGACAAAGTACCATCCAAATTTATGTGGGATACCTATGTAGGTCATCTGTGTGGCATGCAGGTGGATATCTGGAAATAAGGCTGAAAACGCATGCAAATCCTTAGACCTTTTGAAAGCTCTAGTTTAGACAAGGGCAGGGAGATAACTCTTGCTCCCTCAACCCTCTGGAGTCACATTCTGACTCCAGGGTGGGAAAATCACCACCTTCAGTTACTAAATTAATTGAGCAAAAAATTGAGGGAGAGGAACCCACACTTCACCCATTCCCCATGCATGAAACTTTGGGAAGCAGGGTGGGGGAGGAAAGGGGAGGCTTCCTGATCTGCCAACTAGACCACTCTGTGAACACTTTCAAACAACACACCTTCAAATCCTTGTCTAGACATGGCCTTATGCAAGCCAGAGATAAGAATCAGCCCCTGAATGGGTGTTTTGTTATATAACCACCCATGAGGCACGGGGAGTTAAACATTTGCAGTAGTTTGTAACATTCCTAAAGCATTACGTTTGCAGCAAAGTGGATTATCTTGTCTCATTTTTCTCTGATGAACAATCAACTTCGATCTTGACACATGAATTTATTATGCTTGGGTTAGACAAACTGAGCCCTAATAAGCTGCAGTTAAAATCCTCACTTTGTGTTTGTGGAGAGAAAATTTAGCTCTTAGGTTGCCTGACAGGAGTATGAAAATGAAATCAGGCTCCTCTACCCTCATCCAGCTAAGGTTGGATGTCTATATACCAAAGATGTGATTTCTTTTTTTTTTATAGGTTTTGCTAGATATTTGATTGCTTTGTTGGAACAGTTCCACAGTATCTGACTGAGCTGACCTCCAGATGTATCTCCTCCAGGGCACTATGTTCTGTTTCGCATTATCAGCTGCATGCTCCAAAGGTTAGGCTGTGAGAGCTTGGGTGGGGCTTTTAACTCCTTCTTCCAAACCAGCAATCCTGACGTGCCTAGTATCCTGTTCTCCAACACTGGAAGAAACACAATACAAACTCAGCTTGATTTAATAATTGCAGTAATGATTTATGTGCAATGGTGTCACTTCACTGAACATTGATTTGATAGATAATGGAAAGCATGTGCATGGCTTATTTGGAAAGTTTATTTGACATTACAGATTCTTGAAGGAATGTGCAGAAACTTCTAAATATATGGAACAAACTCACCTGGTATAAATCAGATGTCTGAATTGACAAGAGCAGTAATGGGTAAGGCAGTAATTAGTATGCATAACTATTTCAAGGTGAGTAAAGTAATACAGTTCCAGCGCCCGGAGTGTCATTGATTTACGCCAGCTGAGGATATGGCCCGTAGAACTGACAAGAAATGGCTATGCCTACTAATTACTGAAGCTGCTAATGTATTTCAGCTGGTACTAACTGGTTTTATGTCACTGGAAAATGACAGTGTTAGCTCTTGCAGATCAGACGCCACCATGTTTATGCAGTTTTTTTTGCTTAAATGTCCAGAAAAGTGAGGCTGCATTTTGTGTGGTGACTGTTCTTGTTAACATTAAACCCATGGATCAGACTTCTCACTAACTTGGGCATCCTCCTTACAGTTTGTACTGTCTTCTTCCCAGATTGAGGCAGGATGAAAAGCTGATTTTTTGGTTACCCTTCTGGCATAGTGTGACAATGCATTTAGGATACTTTTGATGCTGTTATAATTTTAGGTGGTCGCTCAGGAAGAAGCAGCTGGTGGGTACAGAAAACTTCCATACTTGGTATTTGCTGTGGTTTATAAGTAGCAAGAGCTGAAAACATGTGGGAAATGCTTTAAACTCAATGGGCTCAGACAGTTTCTAATTTATGTAGAGGGTATTGAGGGTTATACTGCATGCCATATTTTGTCCTGTCAGATTTATGTCTCAGATCACTTCAGTCACAGGTATGTCTTTCCAGGGATTCAAATCATCGCTGAAGGTAAAAGCCCTCACGGACATGAGGACACCAAAGTCCTTCACAGCACACAGCCATAGGGTGAGCAAGTGTTCTTTCCCATCTTTTGTTTTGTTCAATTCAAGCCCTGTGATGTTTTGAAATGCAAGAGTGTTCTTTTTTTTTTATTCCTGGATCAAGTTTCTTCGGAATGTCATTGGTAGCCAGTGGTATCGTTGCCAGTGGGACTTGACCATGCAAGAACATTTAGAAGGATTTTTAAGCCTGAGGTGTCTGCCCTTGCTTTACTCTACTGACACAATAACAGTGAAACTCCCTGGAAGTGTTCAGCTCTAACTAACGCATTTTTCATGTATTGACATACTCAGAACATACAATATTGCCGGAAATAACTAAATCTTGGTCTTACTTCCCTGAGAGGAAATTCCCTTTGAAATTTTGGGCTCATAGACAAAGAAGTGAGCCGAAGATTTTTTATGTTCAGAGAGTAACTTTTATTTATGTTGTCAGTAACCCTGGAAAATAGTTGGTTACAGAAACATGTGGGCAAATCCTTTACCCTCCTTTTCCAGTTTGGTGCTAGTGGATAAAACCACATTAAGTCTAAAGCTCAATGTAGTGCATGTGGTAAGAATTAGAAAGGAAAATTCCCCTTAAAGAAATAGAGTTACAAATCTAACAATTGCTGTTCTCAAGACTAAAGTTCCTGTCCACAAACTAACCAAACAAAAAACAAACAAACAAGCAAAACAAAAAAAACCCCAAAAAAGCTCTGCACCTTCTTGTGCTAGAAAAATATAAATGACAAGATAAGTTAATGAGGTTGTGATATTTTCTTGCTTTCACAGTCTAAACCAAAATTTAATATTAATTGTCACAAGTATCTTTATGCTAATATCTCTTTTTCTTCCACTTGACAGGCTCTGTTTTGTTATAATGTTAATCCATTTTGACAATACAGACAGGATATCTTCATAAAAACCAGACCTTTACAAGAGGTTCTGTTGACTTTTACCACATAACTAGGTTATTTTCATAATTTACCTTGATTATGCTCACTTCAGCTATGAAGAGCCACAGTACTTTAGAAAAAATTCAGCTAAAACCAAATTGTAAAAAAAATCATCTCAGATTTAAGACTCTTCTTGATCAGATGTTCTGAGTTTTAAATTACTAAATTTGTTGCAGTTTACTTGTCTTAATATTATTCAATATTGCTGTGCATGCGTTTACTAACACAACTGCTAATAAATCGTTATGAAAGAATAAAAACTATTATTTGATATTAAGCCAGATTGCTTTTTTTTTAATCCACTTTTCTTTCCTTCTTGGAGTTATTTAACCACAGAGTTGGCTCTGGCAACATTTAAGTACCTAAACTTTAAATAACAGATCTCATCCAAGCTATTGCACTCTTCCATTAGATCTCTTATATATTCCTTATTCTTACATAGAAAATAAATCTATTAAGCCTGGTTCTTCATTGTCTACACTGTGAGTAGTCATTATGCCTGTGCAAGAAAAACACAACGTGAAAGGAAAAAAAAATCTGATTGGTAGCACAATGGATTTATTTTGAACTCGCCACAATAATTGCACAAGGTGATGAGTGATGAAGAATCCAGCTCATTATTGCTAAGAAGCAGCTATCTTTTAGCTAGTACTGCATATCATAGATATAAAGGCCCTGGTTTATTACAGTGATTATTATTAGTCCAGTTGCCAATCCAAAGATCATATTTGCTTGTCCCATGTGCAACAGAATACTAATCTATTTCCCTTCTTCATTCTTCCTCTATGCTTGTATAGACAGGTACATTAATCTATTCTGCCAGGAGTAATCTTTTTATCTATGCAGAACTAAAATGATTCTTCCCTCTTATCAGCATCTTCCTATATGTGGAAGATAAACCAAAAATATTTCCTCACCCCACGTTTTTGTCAGTCCTCTGCTTGGAGGGGGATCAGATCATTTCTAATTGCATAATGAGCAACAACTATCTGACACATGCGTTTGAGTGACTAAGAACTGAATTTTGTTGACAATATTAATATGGTCTTCTGTTTAATGTCTATCAATTTTTAGGAGTTTAATTAGATTAACACTTTGCTGAGAACTCACCGGAATACCTCATTCTGACAGTACTTAATGTTTGTCATTCACCAGATACCACCAAGCTAAATTCCTTCACCTGAAAGATCCTACATGCATCACATCCCAGTGTATCCTGGGAAGGAAAGTAGCAGTGCAAATAGACCCAGTCCTTAGCAAAGAGGTTTCAAAAGACAGGATGATTCAACCAAACAGTTTGCTGGCAAGAAAAAAGGGCAGTCCCAGTTATCCCATTCCCTTTCCTCGGGCACTCTTCTTATCTCCTGTCAAACAAACTAAGCACAGTAAAATTGCCAAATGAATCATCTTCTGAGGGCCTAGTGACCTCACGGGAGGAATTTCACCATCATCACTTTGGAAGGCAGGATCAAGCCTGTAGGGCCACTCTGAAGTAATTTATCTGTTGGAGGAAGAATCTAAATTTATATGATCCTCAGCTTGGCTGGAGGGACAGGTTTTCATGCAAAATTGTCATGAAATTGGAAGCAGCGTAAAATGTTCTTTTGACAGCGTTAGGCTGTTGGACTCATTTTTGAGTTACCTAGGGCTCCAACTAAAAGAGAGAAATGAATGACGAGAATCTGATCTGCTTGTCAGTCCATGAGTCAGCATGATAAGAGCATGAAAGGTGTGACCCAAGTGCATTTTTGGGTGACATGTTAAAGCAAAGCTCTGACCACCTTGCTCATTAAAGATCCCACTGCAGTAATTATATCTGTAAAGTGCGTTAACTCTGATGGCCTGGCCAGATGCCAAGCTTAAAAACTGCATTCTCTTGTCTTTGTTTCAAGCAGACACTATAGTCTTCATTTCCTCTCCAGAACAGCTCTCTTATTCTAGGCCGCTAAATCCTTCCCGTGTTTCACCACAAAGTTTCAGCAATGCAATAGGTTAAACAATCATTGTGTGGTTTCTGTATCAACTTGTAAAGCAAGGGAGTATTTCACAAGATGAAAGGCAGTATAAAAATGTAAACTACTAATACTTTTGGGCCTGCTCACTGCAATATGAATTCTGGCCAGTGGCAAAAAGAAGTCAGCTGAGAGAGTGTTGAGTGGCTCCATTAACCATTTCTCCCAACACGTTTAGTGTCATGAATGCATAAGTTTGACCTAAAAATCACATCTTTATATACATCGTGGTACTAGCTCGGCTTTCTTTTTAGGTCAGATTCTCATCAGATTTATGCTGCAAGCAGTTACGAGTTCTGCTTGAGAGACACTTGTGTTAAGAACAAAAAAAGGGTAGTACTTGGGCTTTTTGTACATGCTTGGTTGCCTGTGTGGGCTCAATGCAGGAGAGTAATTTCATAAAGGACACAAACAAGCCATCTGTGTTAAAGTTCTCCCATCTGATGCAACCACTGGGTATTTAGAGAGAGAACATTAGAGGAGGGCACACCTGTAGCAGTATTTCCCCTGGCAGTATCTCCCCAGGTTCTCCCTCTGCAAGGCTGTGCACAAAGAAACAACGCACAGGATTGTGGTGTGAAGAAATGATATACAGATGCATCTGACACTGAAAATGCAATTTGCATAATATGGTAATGCATGCATTATAGTTCCAACTACATACATGATCAAAGCATCCATTGTAAGTGATAATGCAAATTAATTTTAGGCTCATTATTATTAATTAAACCTGAATAGAAATCAGATTCAGTAAAAATAGAATAAAGAAACAAACTGAAACTATTTAGGGAAACAGACATTAATGTGATCATTCTCTCTCACTTATAGTTAGGCACATGCTCCTTCTGTCTGTGCTTCTCCTTCTCCCTTCTCTGGTACGATTTCAGATAGAAATTCTCCTTTATTCTGCAGTTCGTTCTCTTGATTTCTCTTTTGATGTTAATGTCACTCTCTCAGCACACTTTCTTAAATGTATTATTAAGGTCTGTGTGGTCTAATAGGTTGCCCTAAGCTTTATTCATTCCTTTTCCAAATTAAATCAAGTTTGGGCTTGAATAATGTTGATAGGGACATTTGCGTAAACTAAGTTTGTTACTGCAGTAATGGGGTTGTTTTTGTGAATTAATGGGTCGTTTGTTTTTAAAAACAGAACACCAGCAGGTTCCTGATGTTCCTGCCCCTTCTAATAATGCTGTAATGGTGATCTTTTGTCCTGTTGTAATGGTTTCTAGTTTCTGCAGCGCCTGGAGATAAGAGAGGGATAAAACTCTAGGATCTAGCCATTATCCAGTACTGAAGTTCCTGTCCTAAAGTGGGTTTAAAATCATTTAATAATGTAATATAATTAAATCCTGATTTTTGCTAAATATTTACGTCTCGTGAGACTACATTTTTTTCCTAGAGAGTACTAGAGTGTGATCTTCAGTGACTACAAAATTATTTAGTATTGATAGCTCTCATCTGTAGGAAGTGCATTGTTAGTTTTCTGAGAATTAAAGCTACCATTAGGACATGAGCATCTTTTATCTCTCTGTGAATATTTGAACTTCATCATAAACCTACTTTCAGCATAGGCTAATGCATTGGGCAAGGACTGCATGCAGTTGTAGATGTAAAACAATATTAAATTTCTTCCTAAATTGAGGAAGCTAAAGAGGACAGATAAAGTTTGTGATCTCATTTCTAGGAACATTCCTGTCTGTCTCTCCTCAGTAAGATCTTAACAACTTCACTCTGGCATTTTAAAGGAAATGCCATTTTAAGTAATAATAATTCATTTCCTTACTGTTATTGTTATTTTCCTTTTTAAAGATCTTATTTTTTATTTACATGTGGCATTGTAAGAAATGTTAATGAAACAACATCCTTCTTTTACAATTCATACTATATTGATACTTATAATTGCAGTAACATTGCACAGAGCTTATTATCTTTATAACACACGATGTATTAGTTAATACCCTATCACTTTCCTAAAATAATTTTGGAAAATGTGTTGAGCAGTGTTATATTTATATCACAGTGGCTACCTCGGAACCAATAGGGCNTTTATATATATAGATACATAGAGCTAGAGAGAGTGCACATATATATATATATATATATGCTCTGATCCATTATAGCCTACATCACCTACAGAGAGCAAATGTAGAGTGACAGCTGGAAGGCTGAAGGGAGGTATTTTGTCCCTGTCCCTTGATGGCTACTCACACTTTTACCCTGCTGTATTTCAGATGTTCTCACCCTGCTTTCTTCAAGAGAGATACATGCAAGGAGAAGCTGAAATACTTTTCCCATTATCCAACATACAAAACATTTTGCTGGGGAAGTCCTGGTTACCAAAGGTGTCTGCAGAATGTGCAGACACTAACAGCAGCAGAGCATGCCCAAAAGATTTTCACCTTTATTCATGATAAATGACATTTTACTTCATGTTCACTCACTGAAGTCAGCAGGGCTCGAAGTAGAGTATGCAGATATTGATTTTGAATCCTGCACCAGAATCTCTCACTCTTCCCAAATTCCACATTTTTCAGAAATGCTGGTCACCATTTTAACAGCTCTAAAACTGGACATTGCAGGTGTCTCACACTGACAGCTGCAATTTTACTGATGCTGTGCAGCACAGGATGTCCACTCTCTTTACATTTCAAGACACAGGAAATGCAACTCAGTATCTGAATGCATAAGAAGGAAGAAACCTTTTAAAGTTTAAGGTAAGTGCCATGATTTTTAAGTTGCTGGAGAAGGAGAGGGCATTTAATGGATCCTTTACTTAATTTTGAAACTTGCTTTTCATTTCTAATGTTCCTACAGGATTCAAGAAGCCTGTTGACACCAGTACATGCTGGTATATAAAAATCAATTACAGACTTTGATACTTACATGTGCTGGCTGCCCACCCCCCAAAAGCCCATGGTGAGGAGGTTCACAAATTGGAAATGAAGAACTGCCAGGCACTTGGATTCTTATTGTGAGGACTGACTGAAGAGAAGCTTGAAAAACACAAGGTGCTGCACAGAAACCTTTGAACTAGAATGAGTGGGTAACTACACCAATGATAAACAAAATAAAAATATGTAGAGAAATATGCCTGTGTTCACTGCACTCAAAATTAGTCTGTTGCTTTGTTTCCTGAGGCCATAATTTGCATCAGATGTTCAGCAGGATTCAAAATCTGACAAAATATTCATATGGACAACAGGAAACTCCCAAGGTATAAACCCGGGGTTTCTAAAGCCCTACTGAAGAGGTTATACCTTCCTACATAGTAAGGCATAAGGCAATTCCTTATCATGAAGAGCAAGGAGGATATTTTCCCCAAGAATATATGTTTATTCCTTCCTTAGTTCCTTACACTTTCTGTAAACTTCTGGTCACTAATGGTATGATGCTGGAAACCATGGACTCCTGTGGTCTGATCCAACATGGTGATTCCTACAGCTCTAATCAGGATGGATATTCAATAAATAAATAAGTCTTTTTGTGACATGCAAAAGGAGGAAAGGGACAAAGCATTCCAGGCCAAGGTGAGAAAGTCCCTATGGGCTCAATTCTAGATTACTCACTGTGTTTTCTATTTTCACATGACTTACTCTTGCAGATTTTGACTTGCCTGATGCCTTTCCATTTCATGGGATTTTTTTTCCAGATATTGACAATAGGTGTTTTGCTTTGGATGACAAACCGTAAAGTCATGACCTAGACATTCTGGTATGTGCTCATATCCTGGTATGATATCATTTTAAGGAATGTCATTGTGATTTCCAGCATTACAAGCTGAAATCAGGATTTGGTTATATCTGCCATATACCATGGGAAATACTGTCTGTCTCTGAATTTCAGCTCATGCCAGTACATCTTCATAGCCAGTGCTGGGAAACATCACCAATTACTGTGGCTGTTTACAGAGCACAAGAACAGAATATTTAATTTTACCAGCCTCTAAGGACAGCGAAGTTGAATTCGAACTCTAGTTAAAGTTTTGCTGATTACTCCTGACCTTTCTGGGACAAAGACATGAAGGTCACTGGAGTCATGACTTTTTTCACATTCTGCTTGTCTTTGTCATTCCCCTAATAATGCGGAGGACTAGAAACAAGAGCTGGGTGCTGTTTTTTTCCCCTGCCTGGAAATCTATTCAGATTAGTCACCAGGTTTTCCAGTCTACGGTCATTGAAGGTCATTTGGTTTACAGCTGAAATTCTCAATTGGAACCTCATCTTGTAATCAGAACTTAAAGCCCAAGCAAGGTTTTGTATCTCCTCTGAAAGGGTAGGTTGTTGTATGATTAGCTTCAGAATGTTAAATGGACTGTCTGTGTAATGATGGGTAATTTTGGGGGGCTTAAATTGCTCTATGAGAAGACCTGTCCTGAATAATAATATTGGGCTATATTATAAGGAACAGTATTCTAGGCTTCTTCTAAATGCTAATTCTATTACACATTAACATTTCCTTTGCTGTAAAATGGCAGGAGGCAAGCCAGCAAGATGTAAAAATCTTGCAAAGTGCATTTTCACTTATAGGCTGTTCCTAAGAGCAGGTCGTTTCCTGAAAACGTCCCTTAAATAAGCATCCACTTACAGTGGTCATCATCATACAGTCAGCATCTGCTAATAGCTGTTCCACAGCCTTGGCTGCTGGCAAACACAGAGTATTTGTTGTAATCTATAGAGTGATGGAAATGCCTGTGCAATTTTTGAACTGTTTTTTTGAAAAACTATTCTTGGCCCTAGGTATGAAGCATCAGTCACACAGTGGAGATGTACTCCTAGGGGCTGTTCATAAAACCTGGTATCCAGTATATTCTTTGGTTCTGTAAGACTACTGGTGAGACTCTGAAAGCCCTTTTTAATTTTTTGTTCATTGATTGATTATTTTAATGTCTCTTTGGTCCACATGCAACTCAAACACAAATATTCACGTTTACATGTAGGTATGTATATATAAAAATAATTAAAACTGAGGGCTCCTTGAAGGAAACAACCCACCCCTGCCATGATATTGTTATTGAGGATTGTATTTACCTTTGCTAGGGGAAACAAGTTTTTTGGCCAACATCTCCTGATGTACAAGTTGATCTTTGATTTCTTCATTTTTATTGCACTTTAGGTTCCCAGCTTTGGAGACTAACCCAGGGATGGCTTCAGCATGTTCCACCTCCTGTTTGCCCCAGTTGCTGCCTCCCTTTCTGCCTTTCCATTTGACCTCCATGCAGCTGCTTGGATACAAGCAGGAGGTTATCCTGCACAGGGATGGGTGTCAGACACTGCCCTGTGCAGGGACAGCTTGATGAGTGTCTCCAGCTGGATCCCACCCCACAGTTCCCCAGCAGCACCACCGTGACCTGTGATGTCAGCTCGGTGTTTGTTCCAGCAGGCATTATTGTCACTCTTACGGGCAAGCTGGGCATTTCCAGAACATCTCTGTGGGCAGGTGGTGCATCCCCAACTTGGCTCCACTCTTCAGGAGTCTGAATCACCCTTTGGACACACCTTCTTAATTCCTCTCTGGGTTTGCAGGAGCTGACATCACCCAGCTGTTAATCGCTTGTCCAGAAGCACTGAACTGTAATACCAGATTACCTTTCTCCTTTATATTCTTTAGCCACTCTACAAACAGAGCTCCTTTTAAGTGATTCCTTTTATGTATTCACTTTACAGGGATTAAAAGAAGTTCCATGTTTTTCAGAATAGTTCACTCCAAGAGATTACAGCTCAGAAGTCCACCAGCTTTCCAGATGTTGCAGACACACCACAAACATGAATGCACCCCTGTTCTCCATGGTTTTTGATATACTGGGATCCAAATTATGTTGCTTCAAATCTCTCTGATGCAAAGATGATGGAAAATTGCTCTAACTGAATATCTGGAAAAAAAACAAACCACCCAACCACATAAGGAATCAATACCAGCCAGAGCTATCTGCCTTTTTCTGTTGTCATTAGCCAAACAAGACCCTGACTCCTTTGGGGAGCAAAAGGCAGCAAAGTTGTAAAACAATTTTCTTTTACTCAAATTTATTTCATGAGTCAGATACATCCCAGGGATCTGGGCCTACATTTCTAAAGCAGGTTATTTTGCTGAGGCCAGGCTGACTTTTCCAGCTAGCTTCCATTCTCCACAGCTGAGATCTCAGAAGAAATAAAAATCCGTTTATGTCATGTTAAAAGGGCACCTTTAAACTCTATGTACCCAGCACCATCAGCCTCCTGCCTTTCTCAGGCTGGCAACCAAATACCATCATGTTGGAGAGTGCATTTACTTTTTGATGAAGTACAGACCTTAAAAAGCTAAGCTGGATACAAGGTTCATGACGGACAGCAAGGTCTTTTGCAGACAGAAATGTGCAGCCGCAGAAAGGCCCTGCTTACAATGAATTGCAGCAAGGTTATGGTTTGAGATATTTTACTTTTTAATAGGCATGGAGTCTCCTGGATGTATGTGGACACCACGCTGGCTCCAGGGGTCACGTCTCCAGCAATAGCGTAGGTAGCTGTGTGCTCCCTTCTAGCACACGATTTAGTTGATGTTCCTGAACCTAATGAATTTTGGCGGCAGGAATGATAATAGCAGACAATGGTTTGTCTCCAGTCGCTAAATTTTGTTAGAGAGTTAAAATAAACCTGTCTGCTTGACTAGTCTCATGTGCAACAAAACAAAAATAAGCCTTCACAAAGAATCATTTTCAAGCGCCATTTTACTTTTTGTCTTAGGCTCGCAAATGCCTTTCATGTTTTCTGATGTGTCAGATATCATAATGCAAAATAAATACCAAGTGAAACACACAGACATATTCTCTGGGTGTCTTGTTATGTAGAAAAAAGAGCCTTCTGCTGCTTCCTAGTCTTCTTTTTATTTTTTTTCTTTCTAAAGCTTGCATTAAATGCCTATTTGTAGCATATGCATGAAACACTAATGTTATTTTAGCACTGTACCATTTTGGAGGCCAGTCACAGCTCAGGACCTCCTGTGAGTTAGACCTCGTGCAGACAGAACAAAGTCAGCCCTGGCTCCGAGGACAGTCCATCCCACACTGCACTTCCCATGGCCACAGGAGACTCACATTGTAAATGTTGATGCATTCAACACATCTGCCACTCATGCAGATCGTGGAGACAGTGACATTGCCTGAGACACTGGGGGATTGGCAGCAATGCCTATTGGTTGCTAAATACATCATTCAAATGGGATCACTTTTTAAGAAAAAGCTTAAAGCTGGTGTTTGCCATGTGAATTCAGCTTTGGAGGAACATGGGAATGGAGCAGGACTTGTTAGGTCAAACATTTAAAAGCCCCCCCAGTCATATAGGAACTCACAGCATCAGTTTCAGAAATGAATGGGAATTTAATTTCAAGTAACAAAGAACTTAGGACAGTTTTGCAAGGAGGGATATGTTCCCATTTCACTTTTCAAAATGTTACCCCTTCTGTTTAAAAAACACCCTCCCACATACAGACCCATTCCTGACACTCCAGAACAGACAGAAAACATCAATAACTCTCTGCTGATTAGACAGTGCCTTCCCATTAACAATAGCCAAAGGAAAATCCCTGTTGTGGTCCTGCAACGGGACCTTTTTCCTTTGTCAGTAACTGAAACACAACTAAATTTTACTGGAGCCAAATTAAAAACTAAAATCTTGCCCTCCTCTAGTCCCTATCTCTAGCCCTGTAGCTTGACCTTACATTGAAGTCATCAAATAAAACTTCAAAAAGGCATAGGACCAATGACCTACCATTTAGCATCAGCTTGCATTTTTTTCCATAAAAGCAAACCTGCAAAAATAGCTACAGGCACTTGGCTCATTAAATTTTTGTTTGAATGAATAATTTTTTGATCAAAATAAAATGTTATTTCTAAGTTACCCCCCAAAAAAGTCTATTAAAACTCTTCCCAAAACCAAAGCACACTTTCTGTCTTTTAGAGTAGGGATCATAACTAAAGGTTGTTACTTCCTTTACCTATAAAGTTATTTGGGCAATTAAATATGTTCAGAAAAGTTTGGTTTTTTTTTTCTCCTAGAAAACTAATAATTGTGTCCCTCAAAATAATAATAACAGAGTGGAATAATTGATTCTAGAAAGATAAATAAAATTGTTCTCTGACTTAGAATTATTTTGTTTTGACCTGTAGGTCAAAACAGGATAATGTTTCCTGTTAATAGAAATAGCTCTGTA
This sequence comes from Picathartes gymnocephalus, assembly GCA_013390045.1. Taxonomy (NCBI): domain Eukaryota; kingdom Metazoa; phylum Chordata; class Aves; order Passeriformes; family Picathartidae; genus Picathartes; species Picathartes gymnocephalus. Next base: position 53,553 of record WEKY01048187.1, read on the forward strand.
GGGGGAAACATGTTGATAGTGACTTCCAAACAGTTTCAAACAATGAATGATCCAGCATCCTTGCTTGAAATCCCTCATAAAAATCTCTAACCTCCAAGACTGTAACCTTCCAAGGTCTGTTCCCACGGCTGGTCTCCATGCCCGGCTGATGTTCAGTTTGCATTCACTGTGCCCCCTGTTCTGTAGGTGATGCTGTCCAGGGAGATTCCTGGCAGCAGTAAAACATCCCTGAGCTGCTGCATGTTATGTTTTTCCAAATTATCTGCTGGTTCATTAAAACACAGTGAAAAATTATATACTTTCAAAAAGTCAGTGGGGGCACCTGCAGGAACGTGATTTCTCTTGGACAGAGTAAAACCATTGGGAACCTGACCCGTATCTAGACATTTAAACAGTAAAAAATCAGCAACATTTTGGTGATTTCTTATAGGTGAGGGACTTTCCGTAGATTTGTGAAGGGACTCAAACTACCCTTAATAAATACCTGCCACACTGATAAGACACAGATGATGCTCTACACAGTGGGATCAATAGGTTTTTTGCTACCAACTGGAATATTTCACACATGATAAAAGTTGCAGCCACAGAGAATCCTGCTGCATGAGAAGTATATTGTGGTGGCTATAGCTGGGAGAAATTTGGCTTGGCTCCCTTGACTGCATAAATGTAAAGTCCACTTACACCAGCTGTGTGTCTGGCCTTAGAAGCTGATTTATCATTTGGTCCCTTAGCCTAGGTTAAAACTACCATGCATGTATCTAATTGAACGTACAGAACAGCTGACATGGAAAGAGAAAATATGTTTGGAAAAAATAATTAAAAGTATGTCAGAAAGCTACAAGACCATTCCTAGTTATTTTTAGAGTGCTCATGACAAATTTCTGATACACTAACCACCTGTGAGGGCAGTGCTAGCTCCTTCCAGCGAGAGAGGCTCCCTCTTGGTCTTCGTCTTTACAGCCAAAGTTTTCAAGGACATGGCTTGTTGCTTAATTCATTTGATCCTATTGGCTGGCTGTCAACAAAAGTGTCAATCCTGTATTTGTAACGTCATAAACTTCCAAGTATGATGTTGTAAACTGAGGACCGTGACTTTGACTTAAGGGCAGGAGCAGATGGCCGAGGCATGCACTTACGAGCTTGTTTTCAGGAATCGAGACCTTGCGATCATAACACTAAAAAGTTACTTCATTGGAAAAGAAGGCAAGAAATCATTTGCTGAAGTGCCCCTACTGTTTCTTCAAACCTTCCTGAAAAAAGACCCCATAACTGATTTCTAAGATCTGTGCAAGACTGCATATTTATTGCGCTGAATGAAATATGGATTGCATGAATTCTGCCGGTGTGACATTCAACCCACTTGAATATTATGAGTTTGACAGTTTGACTCTAACTCAGTTTATTTCCCACTTGAGAGACTGGAAAGGAACAGATGGGGATGTGAGAACGACCAGGGAGGGGAAGAGCGTGCAGCAGCTTGTGCTGCCGGGCCCTGGTGTGAGCGCACCTCCCCACAGCCACACAGGGGTTGTGACCGCCACTGAGAAGTGGTTTTCCAGATATTATTAAAGCTGCAGAAGCACATGCAGCTCCTAAAGCAGGCGTTAGGCAGCCCCAGAAGGTAGGAGAAGGTCTGCTGAGTACAGGCTGTGCCAAATTTAGCACTGGAGGAGAAAAGGTGATAGAGGTCAGCTTTACAGGTCTTGTAGGACGTTGGCTGTCTCAACCACTCGTCACTGCTGTCAGGCATACCCCTACTTTAGTGCTGAGCTAATAAATAACTGGTAGCTGCATCATCACAATATTTACTCCACCGGTCTGAACATTTTACCCCCCCCCCCCCCCATTTGATAGCATCTCTCTTTTTAAAATGTTTTGTGTGTTTTCAGGTCTTTTGTCTACTTACCACATTTTGTGTCCTTATTACATATACTGCTTAGTCATATATTTACTGAAAATTAATGAAGAAGAACACTTGGCACGTTCCAGAGTCAAAATACTTTGCAAACATTAACTAATTAATAATGTATCCCTTATTTTCAGACATGCTAGCATGCTTGAATGCCAAGTGAAATTCTGCTAAATCATTGTCTCCCTGCATGTCCCCTGCTCTTTTGCTGACCCATTACATGGTTCAAGTGTCTGATTATTGAGTTTGGTTATAGACAGTAAGTCTGATTCAAACTTTTGATAAGTGTGTGATTTCTGAAATGCCTCCATAATCCAGACCAGGCTTCTGAACAGAGCTCAATGTGACACACAGCAGTGTCTGAGTGCATGAGGTATGATCTTAAAATAAGCTGAATGTCTTCTACCTGACAAAATATAACCACCATTTCAAGAAGGTCTGGCCCCAGATGGCAGAGGCTTTGCCTAGGAATTAAAGAGGTTTTACTATTTTGTTGTATATTCCAGTGGAGACCCTGAACTGAGTGCACTCCCTATGCCAACGGGGATACTGCAGCAGCACCAGCCCTGCCTTCTGCAGCAGCTCAGGCCAGGGCCATGCATTTAACTCCTTGCCAGTCAAGAAGACTCAGACTGTTGTTGTCCAGATAGGAAACCAAGACACAAATCTTATAATTAACATCAGCTCTGCCCATTCTTTATAGAGACTTGTAACAGGTTTGGTTCAAAGGTGTTTGTTTTCACGGCAGAGGCTGCACCTTTATTTATCCCAGGACACCCTTATAAATGTTTGAGTGCAAGGCTCAGTTACTGCAATTCCCTCTTAGCAGGAGTTTCCCATAACTCAGCTGGTTCACGAGGCTTGCTCACAGATCTGACAGCTTGAGCGATATTGCTCCCACCTTGCTTTCCCTGATTTTTGCCAGCATTTGTGTCGCACTCTCTTTTCTGTTTACCATCTCCCTCCTGCCTTAGCATGATGCAAATTGTCGTCTTGAAAGAAGCACAGAGCCTTTGGAAAATATTCCTTTGTGAAACTTCAAACAGATAAAGTAATATGCAAGTCCAGATGCCTCTTCAAGAGTTTTCATATTCTGAAGGTGAGGGAGGGATTGTGGGGCTTAAGGTTTTGTTTTTGTTTTACAAATACAGGGAGAGTGCTCTGGGTCTAGACAATGTATGGTGTTAGATCAAGAGTACTGAACACTGCTTTCATTCAAGTACTACAGCCAGAAGAGATGACTTCCAAAGATTCACTTCCTAGAATGAGTGATGCCCTTCTAGGATGTACCATCCACTTACCCAAAAAGAACAAAAGGCACAGTATGTACATATTCGTGGATAACACTACTGAGGAAGGAACAGCTAGCATCTCTCTTCATGAGAGGCTTATCTGAATTCTGTACACCAGTTCTTCTGAGTCTGCGATGTTTGCAGTTCAGTCACAAATTTTTCTCTACATTTTCCACCTCACTTGAGTGTTCCAAAGCGTAATACGAGAGCAAGCAGTGTGCTTTTTCTGGTCTGCAGAAACCCGTATGCCCTACTTTTCACTTTCCTTAGAAAAGAAAATTTTTTTCTTCAGAGAGTGTTCTACAGAAATGCAATGAATCCTCTAGCCTGCTATTTTATAATATGCTGTACTGCCAAGGTCAATCGATTGATATTGTATATTAATCATTAAACTTCTGATTAACTCTTGCCATCCCTGAACCCTCACAGAACTTGCACAGAACAGTGGCTCTACTGATATTTCTTGCTTTCTTTGTTCTTCAGGTTATATGGAGTGGTTAGGAGTGAGCCTGACACCACTAGAATCTAGATAAGAAAGTAGAAGGGATTTTTAAGGGATAGTTTAAGAGAACTGCAATGGCATCTAGGCACTGATACAGAAACAGGAGCTCTTCTGTCATGCAGAAATTAAACCGCTTGCCTAAGAACTTATTGCTTCTAGGACTCCCAGACTAGTCCTTATAAATAGCAAACTTGTAAATAGTTTGACAGCCTTCGGGGACTGCTGACCTTGAATTCCCTTTCTATGAGTACATCCAAGATCGTGCAAGCAATCCATGTTAAGCAACACCTTTATTTATAAAACCTATAGAAATGCATAATGTAACAGACCTGGCTTGGAAACAGCCACTGTTTTGAGTGTTTTACTGTTCCGTGGTTGCAATACAGGGACGAAGGAAAATCCAGCCATTAGTTCATCCTTGCCCTTAAGGAACATCACTCCTATGATTAGCTTAATGCTTTTTCTTTGTAATCCATTCAAACCCCAGGCCTCCTAATCCAGTTCTCACTCCCATGCTACACATAAAAACAGTCAGATTAACCCATAGTGAAGCAATTTTTCTGCATTGTGCCCAGACCCAGCTTTTGGATCTCTTTGTCCCAGAGCCTTGGAGCTGTTTGTCTACCCTAAATGTCAGAGAAGCAGACTCCCATGAACGCTCCTGTCTTTGGGGATTCCCAGCTGCCGCTCAGACATCTGCAGGCGAGGAGGGAGGAATGATTCCGAAAAAAGGCTTGCAACTGAGGTGTGTTTCCTTCATTTAAAGAGAACATAACGTAAAGCACCTCCTTGGATTTTTTTGGCCACGGCCAGGAACTGGATCAGAGACCAGCAAAGCTGTGTTTCAGAGCTCACACTGACATCTGTGCCTCTTTCCAAACTCACATCGAGTATTTCTCAGTTACCGACTTGAAAAAAACCATGAGCAAATACAACCCCACATTTCCACCCCAACTGTTAATTCTGATTGTTGACCTACTTTAGGGGTTTCTCTTTACCTTAAATATTATTTTCAAGGCACTGGTGTCAACTGGAATGTGTCCATTCAATAAAGCTGTTGATTCATAGTGGCAAAGAATTTAGTAATTTCTTTTATGGATGCTGTTATATGGGAAGTACTACATTTGTCTGTTTTGTCAACTGAGCACTGAATTGCTCTGGTGAGATACTTAATTCTCTTTCTTCAGGCTAACTTTGCAAATGTAGCTTAATGGGAAAATGTGTAACACTATTATTAATTTAAAACAGAAATTACATATGTTCTACTTGGGCTTGCATTTAAATTTGCTTAATATTCTCTATATATAATGTAATGCATTTTGGCCTATCAGAGTTGACTGATAAACGAATAATATCAGGGGGGTCATTTAAAGTAGTAGAGCTGAAATATGCTTGTTTGTAAAATTGAAAGAAGTGCACTGATTAGGTGGAAAATTGAATTTTGCAATGTGTCTTGAGTCCTTTTGGTTTTAAGAATCCTGATTATACAGCATTAATGCCTCCAGCTTAAACTCAGTATTTAAACTGATGCAAGCAGGAGTAGGGGAATATAGTTGCAGTGCATTGCTCGGGCCTATTGAGTTCAGGCCATTTTGGGGGATTCACAATGAAAAAATAGATTTGGGATGGAAGTCCCCAGGCCACAGGGGCACTCTGATTTCCATGCAGGACTCCCATTCCCCGGCTGCTCAGACTGCGTGGCACAGCAGCTCCCGTGCAGCCCCTGAAACTGGATTTCCTTTCCACGGAAACCAGGGAGTGGGTTCCCAAACCTAAGCTGAGCATGCAACTGGATACACTGCCAGGGAATTGCTGCCAGGCTCCTCAGTTCAGCTGTTAACCATGCAGGACTGGTCCTCTACTCCAAATCACTATGATTATGTTACAACAGCAAAACACAAGATGGGAAAAGAAGACTAACTCCTCACCAAAATAGTTTCACCAAGGATTGAACATTACTGCAAAGAATAAAAAGGCCCCAGCTTGTAGTTGAAAACCAGTTTGCCCAGGCATAGAGCCGCAGTCCTGTAGTGCCAAAGGTAAATGAGGGGAAAAACAGAGTTTTGAAAAGCTGCATAAATACAGCAGTATTTCATATAGTAAGTCTGTAAAGACAAAATTTGTCTTGTGCCTTTATTTCAGAGACAGAGCCTTCAGTGGCACTGTGGTTCAGATGTGCAAGGGATATGGAGAAGAACAGAATTTACCAGCCTAGGTGCAACCTAAACCATTGACAAATCTTCTGAAACCTTATAAATACAAGAACAGATTTCTTACTTACCCCAAGTTGAATTTCACTTGTTTGGTTTAACAGAATTTCCCTTCAAGGTCCTGCATCACTCAAGGATGTTTTGTAGAGATACTGCAAAAGGGCAGTTGTTTTATTAACAATTTTGCTTTATCTCACCAAGTGATGCAAAACAGATTGGGACTCTCAGTTCCCATCAGACAGAGCAGGATGGCTGAAGAGGTGATCACTGCCAGTTGCCTGCCCTGTCCCTGTCCCAGAGGCCACTGCCACCACTACAAGTCAGCACAGGGGAACAGGTGTCCTGTCTGTACCTCTGCCAGCAGAGTTCATAACCCAGCATATTAACTTAAATTGCCACTTCTGTCATTTTAATTTGCCAGACTGTAATTTGCACAGCAGGAACCCTGGTGCATCCAGCCCACCCCACAGCCTTGTCTGGGAGAAAGGGGCACACAGCAAAGACCCTGGCAAAATCCAACATGGATTCCAGCTCAGAGTCTTGTATTTCTGATTTTACAGGGCCATGTATGTCATACTGTACCATTACACACATCATTTATGGGATTCTTTCTAAATGCACCCACAAAGGTTTGTCACCAGCCTTGACTTTTAATCAGAGCTGGTAAGGAATTTCTGCCTGAAAATGTTTTTCACTGATAACTACTGACACCTTAAATTTGGGGATTGTTCCAAAAAAGAGATATAAGCAGGAAAGGGTTAATTATCCATCTGAAGGGTAAATGTATTTGGAGGTGGAGAGGGCTGGAGGAGAGGAAGGAGATGTGAATTTGTCAAATGGGGTCGACTGGATGCACACATTTTTAATTGCTGTGATGCAGATGGGGGGACAATATTTTATAACGTGACAAGTCTTGCAGCAGACGAGAGCTGCTGCCAGCCCAAATCCAACACTAACCCAAAGCAGAGGAAAACACACCCAAACTGTCTCCTTCAGCATTTCCCTTTGGATCAGGCCGAACCTCCTGGGATGCAGCGCGCTGATGCTCTTTGCCCCACATCCTCCACCTGCAGAGAGTCTGGGGCATTCAGAGCCTCCTCAGACCCCTCAGCCGTGGCATCCCCTGCTCTCCAGGGCTGCCTGCATCCCTCCAGACACAGCCTCCATTCCTCCAACATCAGCAGGCACGCTCTGCCATCCCGCCAGCGTCACTGCAGACGTTTCAATAATGCATGAGCAAGGCTCCTGCCCTGGTTTCTTACAGTTCTTAATCAGATAAAAATTAGATGTCTCTTAGGTACTGCCATGCACGAGGCTGCCGAGACAGTTTGGTTTGTGGTGAGCTTTGCACGTAGAAATTTCTCCGCATGCTCGGGAGTCGGTGCCGCGACTCTGGAGAGCAGCCTCCCAATTAGGCACAACAAAGCACGTCACTTCCATCCTGAGACTACAGGTAAATCCTTTAATTAAAGAAGTCTTACGTACTTCAGTGGTTCCTTCTGGAACCACAGGATCCTCCTGAGGACACAGATGTCCTGCTCCACTTCTCCTACCCAGTCCTATTCCTGGACCTCCTCCTTTTCATTAGCGTGAGCATGACAGGGTGGCTCTTGGCTCATTCGCATTCAAGGTCTGACCTAACAATTGGGGCTCACTCAAGGACACAGCTACAGCAACTTCTCTGTGCTCTCCCTGGCGACTCCATGGTGGCCAGGCTGCAAAAGCTGCACAGATGAGGCAGAGCTCCCGCCCCTGAGGGCTCCCTGTGCCTGCTGTGATTTGCCTCACAGCAAATAATTTCCATCCACCTCTCGCCTCCATCCCCGGCTTTTGCTGCGCCCAGACGCAGCTGCAGCACAGCAGACATTCCCGATGGAGCACACCTTTTGTGCTCCAGGTATTCCCAGTGTCTCCTGTGGCCAAGCCTAAGGCACAAACAAACAGGGGTTGCAATGAGATCCCGAGCAGAGATGAGGCAGAGGATGTTTGCACAGCTGGCGCTTCACGGTGGTCCTGAGGTGAGGCTGAAGCCCCCGCTGGCTGCTCTGGGCTCCAGCCCCAACTGCCCAAGGAGCCCAGCACAGACCAAGGTCCTTCCCACAGGCTCTGCAGGGCAAACTCAGCCAAGCCTCGGAACAGAGCTACCCTGTAGATGCAAAGCTCTCCAGAATACCTATTCATGAGAAAGGCAGCAAAGTTTATCCTTTCGAAAAGAAGACTGTTTCTTAGGGCTTTTTTTTGCATTTACCATCCTGGTACTAGAATACTGGCAACTAAAGTTTATTTTCAATCAATGGCATAAATGAGGCTGTGAAGTTATTTTAGCTACTATGAAATAATTACATTTTGGAACCACATGAGCTTATGCTTGCTTTTCCTTTTCCTTTTTTTTCTCTTTAACACAATTTAGCAATTCTGCTATTCTGCAGATGGCCATAAAAATTATTCAGGAAAAAAAACCAAAATAGCATTTCAGTACTTTTTAACCTTCAAAAAAATATTCCAGAACTTTCTTTTGTAAAACTTTTCCACATATTTAAATGTATTGGCAGGTCCGGTTAGTATTCATATTCCTACTTATAATAGTAAAAATATTTTGACATATTTCTGGGAGTAGTCAACCCTGTTAGCTTCCACTTAAAGTGCAATTATTCAGGAATATTATAGATCGTTATGTGGCTTTGGGGAAAAATCAGTATGACTCAAGTGCCCATTAGTGAAAGTGAAATGGTAGTAGGACACCTAGGAAAGTACATGTGGTATTCCCATGAATATCAAATTAATTCATTATGATAGCATTGGTAAAGTGTTAAACTATTTCCTATTTAATGACACAAGATTTATTTGCCAAGGCTGGAATATAAACACTGCCTGACAAAGTCATAAGAAAGGGTTTGTCTTGGAGAGGTTTATGTAAGAGGTGGCCATGGCTGTCCATCCAGTAGTGCTGGTGGTGCCTCGTTTATTCTGCCTCCTTTTTCACAGTTAGAAGAGCTTACCTGTGGTGTTTGGATAACAACTTACGTGACAAAGAGCTTTTCCCTTCCCAAATTCTGCCTGGATGCAAGGAATAGCAGCTCTCCATTTGAAGTAAGACATCCCCTGTTGGGAGGTCAGAGAGAGCACACACACTGCAATAAACAAAATAAAGACACATTCCCTAGCAGGAGTCAGGGAAGCAGCTCCCACACTGCAAAGCACACACAACACTCTGCCTCTGCCTTTCCTGGCCAGCTCCATGCCCTGAGGAGATAAAACGAGGAGCAGTGATCCCCTCTGCCCATTCCAGAGCAGCCACTGCAGCCACCCCAAGCTACCTGCACATCAGTCCCTGGAGCAGAACATTTTCTCCCCCATCCTGGGCTTTAAACAGGACTCTCACAGCTGCCTGCAGCCTCCCCTGAGTCAGGGGTATTTGATGCATTCTCATGGCACATCACCACAGCACCTTTATTGCTTCAGCTCCTCCTGAGCTAGGCGCTGTTCTTTAGATTTTTGGAGCTTCTGACCAGATCTATTTATAAGCTGGGAGTGGACAGAGTTTGTGAAGTGACCAGAAAGATGACATTCTGTGGCATCTATGCTATATTCTGGTAGATCTACCCCATTATGGGCAGACAAAATAAAGTCTTCTTATGAGTTTCTCACTCAATACTGTTTCAGTTCAACATCCAGCATGGCAACAGGAAAAATCAACATCTCAGGCCAGGGCAGGGCCACAGCATGGGAAAGAAATAAAGGAGTCTGGATACTGACAGGCCACTCTCAGGTGTCACAAATGGGAGAGAACTGGAAAAGAAAGGACAAGGACCTCCTGCCTTGTCACAGATCCCAGACTTGATCTTCTGCAATGCCTCCTGCAGCCTGAGAGATGGGAAAAACACCTTGTGCACCTCCTCTCCTCAGAAGGGACCTTTGTAACCTTCTGGAGTTTCCCTTGAAGGCTTCAGGCATATGAACATTAAAACATACTTCCAGTCCCACATCACAAAGGCAGGACATGCACTGATGCTTGTCTCAAAGAATGATGGTTTTCTAGACCTAAGACAGGCATTTGCACTGTGACCATGATCATTATATGAAGGGAGGGGAATGATTTTGCAAAATACCTTGACCTCAGAGAGTTATTTGCACAACAGAGTGTTCAAAGTTGACCCAGTTGCTAGTTTTCTACACTGTTTCAATGAATGCTTTTTAACAACTGATCAAATTTTTGCATTTCTCCTCAAGTTTCCCAATTCCCATTACCTAGCTTGTGGTTCTATTCAATAAAATAAAAAATAAAAGATAAAAGCACAAACCAATTCACAATATTTTAATGTACAATGGTATTTAGAGACATATTTCCAAAAAGGTTGCAAAGAATAAAATCTTTAATATGAAAGAGATGGGAGTGGCTTCCTGAGAAAATTATTTGAAGACTATTTACTGAGAAATCTCTGCAGTTAAAAGCAAACAAGTTATACAGGAAGCTTATTCAGGAAGTGAGCACCACACTTCAAGGCACCAGTGAAGTTGTCACAGGTCATCTCTCACTCTCAGGAAAAGGTCTGCAGACCATCCCTCGCCCTCTGTTTGCCCTTCAGCCCACCACCCTTCCTTCAGTGACCCATTTAGCTGTTCACCTTCTCCCTTAGGGAATGCCTCCCAGCTGCCAGGCCATTTCACACCTATTCCCTCTTGTCACCTCATCTGACATAGATTTAGTCACCCAGAGGGTCCCCAAGGCAATTGACACCCAACTGATTCATCTCTTCTATGTTGCAATTAAAAGTCTTCCAGCCTTGCAGAGGGTTGTGAGTGTTTCTTGTTTATGATGTAGGTGCAAGTTCTCCTGGTGGGACCCAGACACTTCCCTGTGACAGTGCTCTGCAAGCCTGATGTCCTTCTGGAGAAAGTGTCCCCAGAAATTATGATATACTTAAGGGGGATTAAACCATGAGCATTTTCTTCATGGAAATGTAGGAATCAATGTGCAATGGAATTAAACCTGGAAGATTCTTAAGAAAACTCCATTACAGTCACACCAAAGTCAGCATATGCCAGACCAATAAAACAGAGGAATTAGGAAGTGGAGGAAAAAACAGCTCCAGCCTGAACCAACAGGGTGCACATTTTCTCTTTGCACACCGACACAAAGCTCTCACAGTGATAACAACTCAGTAGAGACTGAGACACTACCTTGACACCACATACAGTTCTGAAAAAACCCACATGCTAAAGAAAAATCAAGCACAGGGAGCAAGGCATCATTTAATACTTCTTAAAAATAAATCTAAAGAGTTGCTGATGGTACTGAAGAAATAGATGTATTACTGTTACCTCGATAATTTTTAAGGGGGATTTTGTCAGGTGGTAAAGGGGAATAAGAGTAAAAATATACATATATAAGGGAGAGTATGATAGAATTTATGTATCTAGATTTTAACAAGGAATTTCATGTTTCAACAGAAGCTGAGCTGAAGAAAGCCCATGTTAGTAGTCATAGTTAAAGGCCTTTTTAAGGAGTGTCAAGATGGAAAGTATGAGAATGCAGGAGAATGGTGCAAGGAAAGGTCTTGAAACCTACCAATCATTCCCTAAGGATCTTGGCACACAGGTAGGAATGCACAAATGAAATTTGCTGATCACAATGGTAATGTTGAGGTACTGTTAATATAGAGGACTATTAGGATATCACCTGGAAAGAAATAAATGACAAATGGAGCAATATAAATTGGATTAAATTCAATTACACTAACTGCAAGGTGACATGCTCAGGGACAAGCAGCAGAAATATCTTATAAATTGGGAACTTTCAAGTGGAAACCAGCTGAGTACCCTACAGACTCTGTTACAGATCTTCCTTCTGCGTAAATACAAAGCCCTTGTAAAACACAATCATGAAAGAGAGAAATGCAACCAATCCTAGATGGGACTTGGCAGCCTCACTTGGAATTCTGGGCATCTGACCATCCATGTCCAGAAAAGGTTCTTTCAGATGAAACAGATATGGGCAATGATTGAGGAAAGAGAACAGTCATAAGTAAGTGTGAGATCAACAGAAAATGTAGAGCAGAGAACTTCCAGAAAAATCCAGGCAAAAATTGTACCTACTATTAAACTGGTGATCAATCAGCTTATGAAAAGGATTGAACAACACAGTTGCAGTGATACAGGATTTGAACATTGGATGCTCACAGGAAAATCCCTAAATTTAATCAGCTGAGCAAGAGAAAAAGAGGTCAAAGAGGAGAAAGAACTCACAGAGGTTGCCAAACAGTTTCTGTGTGGGTCTTCACTCTGAGGAGAAAAGGGAAATACCTATCTTTGGTTTGTGAAGGTGAACTGCTGTCAGAGGAGCGTAAGAAAAAGTGCTGAAACAACTTGACAAATTAAATTGCAATAAATCACTGAGACTGGAGCCTATTCATCTCAAAGTTCTGAAGGAACCAAACAAAATAGCTGAGCTATTAAACATATGTAATTTATCATTAAAAACAGCTACTAGATCAGAGATTTGGAGGGGAGCCAGGGGTAGTCCAGATCTATAATTTAAACAGGTACCGTGGGCGAGCCTAAGGAACATTACTGTGCTCCTGACATGACTGGCTGGGGGGAGCAACCTCGTCAGCAGCAACAGCAGGGCTGCTGCAGGAAGCCCCTTCGTGTGAACCACAGCGCTCAGGGAGGGTAAAATATTTATCTAGCATAGTTTGGGGGCTGTGTTGTTTCAAAACACACTGAATCAAAGCTACACAGGAAGAAATCTCCTTTGTGGAGATGAACAAGCTCCTGGAGTCACCCCACGGCCTCATACAGCTCCACACTATTCCATGAGCTCTGCGGACACCAACACGTGTTTCCCTCGTATATCAACTTCAACAAGCCTACTCACCATTAAAGGACTGAATTTTGTTGTTGTTGTTGTGATGTTATTTGTTTTACTGCAGTTCCTTTTATGGATCAGGATCCCATTATGCAAAATGTTGTATACACAGGAAGGACAAGTGAGTGCTATCGAATTATCCAGCAGAGACATGAGAAGCCTGGGCAGGTAGTGGGGGAACTACAAGGAAACAAGAGATCAGGAGGGTGAGCAGACTGCCCTGTGCACCCACTGCCAGCTTTCCCTGGAGCTGGAGTGGAGGAGAGGATTGCAGCTGCATCCTGGGGCATCAGGTCTCAGGGATCCCAGGGTGCAAATCTGTACCTCACTTATTTGGAAGTTGAGCATCCTGTAAAAGAAGGATGGTTGGACTGGCCAACAGACAGCAGTAATCTTGCTAAGATCAGTGTCCATCACCTCCTTTCTGGTTCAGCATTAGAGTTGTTCTGTCTGTTTTCAGTCCTTTCTGATTTTCAGTTTAAACATTTTCTGAGAGAAGAACAAACAACATATAACAGGTTTGAGCCTAATGACAATAGGTTTGCTTTTTGAGTTCATTTTCACACACCATTTAAGAGCAGCAAATGGAGCACATGTTAAAAACTACTGGTTTATACATTTCTGCATGTTAAAGAATGGAATACAGCACCACGGACAATACAGCTGAATTCTAATAACTTGTATATTATAAACATTTGAACATATGCATACCTAATATCTTGGACAGATTACATCTCCTCTGCTTTTACTGGTGAGCGCATAAAAATAGCCTTATCTTAGTCCAATTTTTAAACAATTTTTCCAGGAAAATACTTTCTTTTCTTTTTTTTTTTTTTAAGATATACACAGCCTCAGACAAATGTTATGCAAGACAGGTATATTTAAGTAATGTCAGAGAGGTATCTTAAGTGGCACATGCTTTACAACACACTTGCCCTTTAGAATTTGAATATAGGACTGGACTTTTGGTAGACTTAGTCTGAAGTCTTATTCTGAATCTCTTCTGCAAGAGTTGTATTGAACTGAATGCAAAATAAGGACTGTCAACAAAATGCCTGACTTTATCCTTCAAATGTTGGTAATTTCAGAGCTCTTGCCCAAAATGAAATATAGAAGATGGAGTTGACAAAAACTTTAACTGATGTAAGTGCACCACACTTGTGCATTCATCATGATACTTAAATGCCTAGAAATCCAAGCCAGACCATAATGTTTTAAATAATTTCAAATACTGCCATCTTGGACGAACAGCTGGGGCCTGAAGTCAGAAATAGATCCTTGTAGCTGACACCAGCCCCATTTTTGGGGGGGGCTTCCAGAAAGAGCCATAGCAGACTTAACCTATAGAAACCCTAAAAGAATGGAGCAAGGAACAAGCTTTCCTCCATTAGCAATTTCATTACCTTTGTGATGCAACATTTCACAGTATTGCCATCACTAAAAAAGGCATAAGGAAGAAATAAAGCCTAGGAATTACAACTGCATTTTGGGAGATGGGCAAGTACATAAGTATCTCTCTAGCTCTAACAGGATAGCATAGTTAATTTAAAATATATTAGTTCGTATATTAAGAAAAAAAAAAGTAAAAATAAAAACTCTTTTATAACAGTTTGAAAGACCCCCACAACCCAGGAAGGTAAACCATCATTTTAAATGTAAATGTAAATGAAATGTTTGCTGCTCAATGAACTTTTGCTTGAAAGAAAATTTCTCCCCTGACTGCAAGGTCTGTGGTGCTGATAATTCCTGATGCACAGACATGTAAGATTCATTGACCTATTTAAATGCATTTCCCTGTTAAGAGGCCTGATTACCAAGGACTGGCCAAACTAGTCCCGCTCTGTATCTCAATTCGACATCTTCACTCCAGCATGATTCATTACTATATGATAAGGATGCCAGGAAGTAGCAAACACACAAAGTGGGGAGGGAATGCAAACGGGAAATATCTGACATTCAGAGAGGGTGCTTGAAGCTGACAGTGAATGCAAATGAACAGCCAGTTTGGACCATTTCCTGCTTATGCTAAAAAAAGGGTTGCTTTATCAGAAATGAGCCCGGTTTAAATCCAAGATGAGAGTAGTGCATTAACGTGGTTGAAGAATACACCTAAAATCCCATCTGCTTTGAAAAATATGAGGCTATTTTGGAAGCAGGTCAGGAGACAAGCCTGTTGTAACTGACTCAGTTATAATTATAGTACAGATCAGGCCCTGACTCCCCTGTAATTGTATAGCATGACAGGCTCATGCATGAACGAAGAGTAGGAGTCTTGACTAGAGCAAGAAAAATACTAATATCATGAACATAACAGTGAAAATCATAATTACAGATATGTCACTGCAGATGGGGGATGCAGCAGGCAGGGACTGATTCCCAGTGACCTGGGAAAGACTGACTCAGCTCTGCGCTGCTGTGACCACTGTGTTGTGCCAGGAGGGAAAATGACTGCTGGGATGGGTATTCCCAGTGCGTCACTGCCAGAAGATGGTGATGCAGGGCTTCATCTCCTACTTTGTCACAGTGTAGTGACCTCTGAAGATGGGCAAGTGCCTGCCTCACAGAGAAAAGCCAAGACAACCTGCAACAGGGTGCCTTCCTTGCTCCTGCAACCTGTGAGAGAGGCAAGTGGTTCCAGTGGATCATGCTAGGCTTGTGCTGCACATCACCATCTCCTGCATGCTCTGCTCCCCTACCTGTCTGCAACGAAAAGGTCTCCCTTCCCCTCAGCTAGCCAGCACACACCTTCACAAGCCACCTCTGCAGTGCAAGAGGTGACCTACAGCCAAGGCAGGAGATGGACAGCCAGTGGTGATGCTGTTTCTCCACCTGGGTTCATAAACCACCATCCACTAAATCACTTTGGTGCCTTCAAAAGCAGCCAGGGCAGCCAGAAGAGAGCAGATGTGGAGAGACACCAAGAGCAGGTGTCTTCAGCATCCCGCCTCCCGGATGAGCTTGGCACCAAGCACCAGGCTCCTGGGGGTTAGGGAATATCGCCCCCAGTGCACATTCTCCTGTTACGCTTTTCCTTTAGGATTTGGTGATGATACCAGTGCCTTTTATAGAACAGGGTTAAGCACTTCAATGGGCTTCAGGGTGACCCCTTCACAAGTTCAGGGGCCTTCTCAGGTTTATATATTCACATCTGACCTTTTCTGCTTCCCAGAACAGAATCTTTTAATCAACAACCTCTAGGCTGCTGAGAACAAGTGGATGGTCCTTCCCACCCTTCCAGTGCTCTGTGGAAGATACGGTTTTTATATCCCTCCAAAAATCAGCTAGAAAGGGAGATAGACATGATTATCCATTTGACATTAAACAGTTACTGGAGTTGACATTTGAGCACACAACAAAAAACCAACAGATGGATATTGGCAGATGGAGGAGCATGAAGAAACAATGAGACATCCTCAACCACCCTTCTCCGCTTCTGAAACATGTTATTGTTTCCCCTACCATCTCTCTTGACCCCAGCCCCACTTTCAAGTGCCACTCCATATGCTTCCTTTCTTTGCCTCCATATGTCTTAAACATTGGAAAAAAAAAAAAAACAAAAAAAAAAAACAAAGGAGGGTTNAAAAAAAAAAAAAGAGGAGAGTTAGATAAAACCACATTCTCACTTGTTGTAGCACTATTCAGTCAATTCTCTCTCCCCCTGTAAACTCTGCTTTCTTTTCCCCCTGGTCCATAGAAATGGCTTACAGCATTGCCAGGAAAGTCGCCAGCAAGCTCATCCTCCCTTCCGCTGTAGGGTGACTGCACACCCTCCCCTCCTGAAAACCACCTGTTCTCCAGCTTTTAGAAACGCCATACGCTTCTTGTTTTCCTCCATTCCCATGTCATGACACACTTCCACATCTTCAACCACCCGTTACAAACTCAGCGATTTAACTTCTTCATTTCCACTCTGCTTTGCTCACAGCTTGCCTTTCCCTCGCTAGCCGAACTTCCTCAATATCCCTCTGCAGAAGGAAAACCACATGCCAACAAACTGTGAAACTCAAGCACTTTAATTAAAGTTCCTTCTCTTCCTTGATACTTGTTAAGCTTGTAAGTATATCCTCTTTTTCTGACTTACTGTTTCTTATACAGCTTTTTCCACTGCCATTCAGTCTTAAAATTCACACAATTGTATTTTCTCTACAATCGCCAACAAACAAATATAGCGGCACTTCAAAAGTTATAGATAAGTGATATATCCTCTTTTGATATCTCTCCTGATATTGTTTCCTAAGCTGATTTCTATCTTACTTTCACTTGGATCAAATCCTATTCTTCAAGTTCTTTTGCTGACCTTCCTATTAAATTTAATTTTTTTGCCTCTTGCCTTCATGGACATGCACATCTTAATGTCTTTCTGTATCTCCTTCTAGTACACTTCATCTGCAGAAATCCTTCATTTGCCACTTTTAAAGACTCTGTCCTGTCTTTTCTTTCTCTATTCTTGGTACCGATCCATTGGCCCAATCCAACTAATTTTTGTTGGCTCTTCTTTGAAAAGAGCTATAAATCCTACCTTCCCTGTTTTTAATATTAGAAATTACTAATGAAGATTAACGGAGGCATTAACCAGATGCAAGCAAACCTCACTGCTTTTTATTTATATTTCATTGTTTATTTGAGATTTTCATTTGTGATTATAAACTGTGATAAGACCTTTGCATTTTTTGATGTACCTCTAAGTATCTGGCACGCTTTGAGATGGGTATGAATTACACTCAAAATGTCACAAAATTGAAATAATGTTTAAAGCTTTGCAAAATTAATCTCTACCAAATTCTGATGTATGAATTCAATACTTCATTTGGAGTCTGGCATGAAATATAATTACAGTGGAAGGTGAAATAAAGAAGAGTAGTACGAACACTTTGCATACCTGCTATTCACCATCTGTTCTCTGTGATAGAATGATACTGTTCTCTTTACAGAGGATTTTGACTTGATGGAAAAGGGAGAATTGCACTTTTATTATACTGCAGACATATTTTTATTTTGTTTTTAAGTACCAAATAAAACAAACTTAATATCTCTTAGTGGGCTGTGATGATATATTAGATGACTTCTAACTTCAGAAGCCATAAATTAGGATGCCATTACCAGGAAATCATAGTACTGCCTAAAAAGGCTGTGAGGCACCAACAATAATTCCCCCCCTCCCTCACCTTTTGGAGTCTTTTTATGCTTAATCTTGATTATGGGCTCTAAAAAGGTGAAGCCACAAGCATTGGAAGTGATCCTAAAAATGTACCGAGGTTTTCACATAGAATCACAGAATGGTTTTGGGTGGGAAGGGACCTTACAGATCATCTCGTTCCAACCCCCCCTGCCATGGGCAGGGACACCTTCCACTAGACCAGGCTGCTCAGAGCCCAATCCAACTTTGCCTTGAACATTTCCAGGGATGGGGCAGCCACAGCTTCTCTGAGCAGCCTGTGCCAGGGCTTCAGCACCCTTTAGGCATTGGAAGGGGCTCTAAGTTCTCCTCAACACCTTCTCCTCTCCAGGCTGAACAAGCCAAACTCTCTCAGCTTCTCCATAGGAGAGATGTGCCAGCCCTCTGATCAGCTTTGTGCCTCCTCAGGACTCACTTCCACAGGTCCACGTCCTGCTTACGTTGGGGGCCCAGAGCTGGACACAGGAATACAGCCAGGGTCTGGACAGTGAAGGTCTGAATTGCTAGGAAAAATAGTCCCATTACAAGATTTGCAATAATTTCATGAACAATGCTGAAACAGAATGAAAACATAGGCACAGGCATCTTAATGGAGTGACAGTGGGGTTGGGTCACGGTAAGAAATGTGCTTTACCCCACAATGTGCATCCTGTATCCCTGCTTACCTTAACACAGGAGTCGTGAACGAGAGATTAATTGGTGTTGTGAAAACTAGCTGCAGGTGTCATTTCTCCTGCCTTTTTAGAACGAATTCTCACCTCGGGAAGAGCCTCTCTTTTCTTCCCCTACCTCCAGCACTCCCTTTCTAAGGAGCAAAGCCACCTCAGCAGCGGTCCAACCCCGGGGGCTCCGCCAGCCTGGGCTTCCCGGTCCTGTTTTTTAGGGACCTTTTCTTTGCTAACCGGGGCGGGGGAAGGGTTAACTTTTCCGCCCCAGACAGTCCCCTGCTGATCCGGTAATGAGTAAGCAATGCCGCTGCCTGTCAATAGCTCGGTGTGAACTCGGGTAACCCAGCTGAGCCCTGCGCTGGGGGGGTGCCGGGGTAAATCAGCTTGACCCCCCCGACCTTGCCCAGCCCCAGCCGGCCCGGGGTCCGGCCGCCCCTGGGCGTGTGACTGCTACGTGCTGCTCGCCCGGCTGCCAAAGCCTTTTATAACAACTGGGGCTGAGTCAGCTGGTGGAGGTAATACAATATACCTCAGTCAATAGCTCTGTGTTGCACAACATACGATGTGGCAGTTCCTTTCTAACTTGGGGAGCCACCCAGTCTTTTTAGGATTTCCAGGAAGAGCTGCGGCATCTGACCTTCAACTGTTATTAAAAGAAATCAAAGATTGTATAACAGTCTGTCAGAGCTTTGCATTTCTTAGCGGAGTTATGTTTCGGTGAATGCCTCCACATTTCTGAGCTTCACAGGTTCTTTATCCCTTTACTTGTTTATCCTCTGGTAAGCATTTATTAATAGAGAGACTTATTCCTTTACTGTACTTGTTTATCTTTCAAGGGGTTTGTTTTGTTTTTCAATTTAGAAGCAGAAGGGTCTCCCACGCATTTCACATTTCTATCTGCGGGTGAAGTCTCTGCATGGCTTTGATAGCAATCTTCCAGCTGTCCCTTTTCACTCTGGGATCCCTCCCTTCGGCTGATTTTCTGCATTATCACCATAGTTTTTGACTAAGACTATTAATCCACCTGTCTCTCTGTGAAATCAGCTAGATTGGTTTGTGTAAAAAGGGAGTAAGATGGTATGAACTGTAAGTCTGCTATTAATCCTGTTAATAAGGGATTAAAGTGAAGCCTTGTGAGTAGGAAAGGCTGATTTGATTGTTTGGGACTATAACTTAGCCCTCCCTTATGAAAGCAGTGTTTGCTGTGCGTCGCATTTTGTCATTTGCATATTTGGTCTCTGAGGAAATCAAGGTTAAATATAGCAAGGAGATTCTGCTGGCTTAAACTGGTAGCACAACTGTGCTCCTCCAGCCTAACAGTGCCTCGGATAGCACAAGAAGGAACCCTGCCTGCTCTTGCCTGGCAGTAGCTGCATCCTATAATGCGACTTATATTGTCAGCTTATGCTTTGCCTCTGACCTTTACGTGCACTTTGCTTATGTACCAGATAGGCTGCATGACTTATTTTAGAAGGAAAGAAGCAACAGAGAAATGGACTAAAATAACTATCTTGCCACTGCTATTTTCAGTAAAAGGCTTACAAAAGCAATAGCAGCAGAAAGCTGAAGAGCACCATATATTCCCTGGGCAAGGCGATCGTATGAAGCAACATCAATCTCATTAAAAAAAAAAAAAAAAGGATACTGTCTCTGTCTTAGAGCTTAGCATTCTGCTTCCTCTTCAGCCTTAGGAGAAGGCCTATAAATTATTAATACTAACATCAGTGTGAGACAACAGATGGTAAAGATTACTTGGGAAAAAGTCTTCACATTAACATATTATGGCCCTAGTTTCACAGCACGTTGGGACTGCTTCCTGCTGCTGCCAGCCAGCCTGGCCCTGGGAGCAACCTCCCAGCGGAGGGGAATCCTTGGGCAGCAGCAGAAAGGTCCTGCCCTGGTTCAGCTGCAGAAAGAGCCGCCCAGCTGCCCCTGCAGAGAGGGCCGGGCGTGTGTCACGGCAACCCTCGGACACCACACTGGCCCCATGAGGCTCCTGCATCTGCTACCGGGGGCCAGACCAGGAAACAATGAGCTCAGGAGGAAAGCTTTCAGGTAGCTGAAAAATGTGTTCCTTGCTGAGCTGCTTTGGGGTGGCATCAGTTGTGTTGCATGCTCTGAAAAATAAGAAATATGCATTTACAGGTTTTGAACTGTTCTTGAGCTGGGGGTGATATGAGATCCAAAGTGACATATATGTGAATTATCCAAAATTCTTGCATGCAATTAAAGTATTTTCTTCTTCCCTACAATGGGTTACTTGAGCTTCTTCAGGTTTACAAATGTATTAAAACTAGTATCAAGCAAGTAAATGAGAAATTCCTTGTAAGAGCATAGGTGTATTGCCTTGTCTCTCAGGCTAGCAGTTGGTACAGCAGAACATGTATGTACTCTTGTTTGGAATTACCTCCTATGACTCTCCACTCTGCTCACACCACTTTTGAGGGTAACTCAGTGCCAGAATCTCTGAGACAGAAGGAATTTATCCTGCCTTTTTAGGGATTTATACAGCAGACTTTTTCTCATGGCCCAGTACTTCTGCAAATGCATGTGCCGTGTGAGTGTTTCACTGTGACTTAAATGACTTTTAAAAACATAATTCTCATGTTCCTACATCCTCTGTGTGTCATGCAAAAATTTTCCACAAAGCCTGAATGAAGAAAACACAAGCAAGTGCTGCCGTTCTCAGGGTGCTGTGCCCAAGTGTGGTTCTGTGAGTTGAGCAGGAACCAGTTCTTCATTTATCAGCTTGTTGGAATCTTCTGCTCCCAAGAGATGAGCCACATGTGGGTGAGGGCACAGAGGGATTGCTGGAAAATGCCTTCAACAGTGTTGTTGCTGTCCTATTTTCATAATGAGCACCAAAGCCTTGTTAGCAGCCTTTGATTCCCACCTCACCACTTCCATAACCTGGTAATTTTTACTGAAAAGATAAGATTACCCCCTTCATGTGTTGTGTTGTGTTGCCCTACAGAGTCCCTCGTTGCCTTGGCTCTGGCCAGCCTTCTTTAAGGGAAAATGTCTGTGTTTGCACAGCTGCCAATCCAAAACCCTCGCTGTGAAACTGTTGCTTAGATCCCGGTGACACCCTGTCCGCGCATCCAGACTTCCCCTGCAAGGGCTCCTGCCTTCACCTTCAGCTTTATAGGACGACTTGGAAAGCTGGGTGCTCTACAGGGGTTTGCTGTTGGTGTGTGATTTTTCAGTTTGTCACAATCCTGAGGTGCCACCCTGGAATAAGTCAGCCATTGAAAGGTGTTCACTGGGAATGAGGTGGTGGGACAACTGTTTGAAGATGCCTTACGTGCCAGTTACAGAATGTTGGTTTCTGACTTTAATTACTACTTTTTAAAGTCATTTAGCAATATAGTCAACAGGTTCTTGGAACTAAGGAAAGTTTAATCAAATCTACTTAATATGATTTTAGAAATAATTTTTCCCCTCTAAAATTCCACTTCCTATTATAGTGCCCAATTTTGGTTTATAAAAGTATTCCCCAAAGATGCAGTCCTAGGGCCATTGAAGGTGCAGGAAGTATTTAGGTTAAGGTCAGCAAGGAAAGCATTCAGGGAACAGAATTAGTGGCACAGAAAAGGGTTCAGATGTTAGGATCCGGTATTTCGAGATTACCTGAAAACAGCTACACTGGCACAGATTTGCATTTGCCTGTGGACAACTAACAAGTGTTTACAGGCTCTGGATTACAATGGTGACAATCTGTTATGTCACAAATAATCTTGTTTCTAAGGACTGCATGTGGGTAATTTGTAATCTGCTTTCTGTGAGCAAATATACCCCTAATAGCTTGTTTTTGCTGGCTGATTTTACAGGGACTTGGGAGTCAAGGTCTTGTTTGTCAGCTGGGCACAACCTGGGGGAGGGCACAGAGCTGCTCCCCAGTGCCCTCCCACCCCAGCTCATTTTGGGTCCTGGGGGAGAGCTGTTGCTAAGGCTTCGAGCAGAAGTTGTAGGTCAGATCGGAGGGATTTTAGGTTATCTATTTGCCTCCTGGATGAATTTCCACATTCTTCACCCCATTGGTGGTATCAGAATGGAGATAACACAGGGCTCCAGAGGCAGAGGTGGCAACTCTCTGCTCCCATCAGAGCAATTCCCAGGGAAGGTTGCTAAGGCTCCCAGAGGTCAACGGAGAAAAGCAACAAGATGTGTAAAAAAAAAAAAAGGTGATAAGATATGTGTGAAAGCAAGTCTATATGACTGTACAAGCTGTCCTGCACTCATTCTGCCTGCTTGCTGAGCTGGCAAGCTCAAATTCAGAGCCATGGAGCATGCTTAGTCCATGTACATCCATCCATCTTCCCTCAGGTCCTGTCTGGACCTCAAACACGAAGATGTTCCTACATCTTTAAATTATTAAATGCAGTCTTAGCAGAGTGCTCTTTTGAATTGATGTGAATCAGCTGGCTAGAAGGAAATCAAATGATGAAGAATCAGGAAAGCCTTTGTTGGGTCAGTCAAAGAAGTATTAGGGCTGGAAATATGATAGGAAGATTTGGAATGAAAACTGTTGCTAGATAATCCTAAGTATGGAATCATCATGGTTTAAAAGAGCCAGTGCCATCTCAGTCCAAATTAGCAGTACAGGTGTAGCTCTGCATGTTACCCTGTGCAGACAAAACAAGCCCTCAAATTCCAGTGCACACTATATTTTGTGTGAAGGTCAGCTTGTGACCTATGCAAAACAAAAATGCAATTAAAGATAACTTTGAAAGCATTGAAACAAACCTGAGTGAAGCCATTGGTATGTCCGAAGGAGTGTGTCGGGGGTGAAAGAAACACACAGGAAAAAAAGTGTGTTAATTAAGATTCCTGGGAAGGGAGGGAAACAGCTTGCTGCTCTGCAGAGGGACAAAATGCTGAAAGGAGGAGCAGGCCTTACAAGGTAATGAGAGTGCTAAATGGCAAAGTTTGGGTTGGGAGAGGGGTAGAGCTTCAAAGGAAGAATGTGCACAACTGGGATCGTAAGCTGCCTTTACATCTGTCCTTAGCAAACTCCAAGATGAAAGGATCTGCACTCAAAGGACCTGCTCCTCTGTTGCCTTTCACCTTCTGAGCTTATGCAAAGGATATGTAAATTGCCAGGGCTCCAGTTCAGTGGTTTGTTGTTTGGCTGTGTGAGGTGAACCAGCCTAAATGCTGGGCTCTGAACCAGGGGGACTTTCCTGTGCTGCTGATGGTGCCCTGTGTGTGCTGTGCTGGTGAGGGGGGTTTTTCATGGTGTACCCATAGCAGCACAACCACAGAGGTGTGTGAGTGAGATACTGGCACACTGGCAGATTTTTGTTGGCTCCCGTGGAGGCCCGTGGTGCAGGGGCTGTGGCTCTGTCCTTCTGCCTGCCACGCTGCTCCCCGTCACGCTGTGGCAGCAGGGCTGATGCCCCTGGGGAGGGCAGCTGAGCAGAAGTGCTGCTGGGCATGAGATCTCCACCATTAGCCAGGGCAGCAGCCTTCCTGCCCATGAAAGAGGCTGGGAACATGCAGGAGTTGGGCTGGGAGATGGGGAGGGGGTGTTGGGGGGTCCCAGACCTGAGGGCAGGGAGGGAGAAGAAAGAGGCCTCTCCACGCCAAAGAGAGTGCCATCAATATAGTTACCAGGAGAGCATGGAAATTGCATGGGGAAAACACTGAAGGATCAGAAACTGACGGAGGACTGTACGGCAGAATGCATATTGCAGGTTTTTTGTCTCGTTTTTCTTGTGGGAGTGTTAGTTATGAGCCTGTAGAAAGGCTTGGGAATGCCTGTATTAATGTGCTGCAGGACTCACTGCAGTTAAGCCCCAATTATTCCAATGGTATTAAGGGGTCCTGTGTGGGCTTTGCAAAATTCATTTACATCTACTTTAAGGGCCCTTTGCACAGGCTGAGCAAATGATAACACAACTTAAGTGGGAAAAAGAACCCAAAAAACTGGAAAGGAGGAGAGATTGATCTCAAAAAGAAATGAGCTTCACATTTGTGGTCCATTATAGCCAAAGGCACAATCACCTAATCTGACTCTTAAGGTTAGCCCTAAATATCAGTGTAGGCAAGTCCCTGGCCAGTTGCCAGTGTCTCAGGGCAGATAACATCAGCACAAGTCGAGAAGAGGTCTCCAGTCTAGCCTGTGTTTTAATATACTATTAAAATAAAATGAGACAGCAATTAGTTTCTCTTCAGCTATTCTACAGCATAACTTCATCGGTCAATTAGTATGAATAAATAAATATAGGTCTTGAATTATTAATCTGCAAATAGAAGAAGCAACTGCATTTAATATTTCACTGTTCTTCTACTTGCTCTTTTGCTTTGCTTGGAGTTTTGACTCACTTGGTATTATAGGAGTGCTATTGTCTATTCTTAACTCTTTCCAAACTTTTAATTTTTCCACAGGATAACATTCTTACTCAAATAACCGTTTTAATCTTGGCTCAAGACACACAAAGGTTGGATTATCAGAGGGTATTCATTCACAGAGCTACAGGGAGATCAGTGGTTTAAAAAAAGAAAAAAAAATCAGGTCATTTAAGTGCCTCAGTATGGGCTTACAAACTTTACGTTCCCACTTGCTAAAGCCTTCACAGAACTATGGAATGGGACCTTGAAGTTCATCTAGTTCCAACCCCCCTGCCATGGGGGTTTGGCCTTAATCTTTTCTGCATGGGCTTCAGGAGAGTAAACAGCGTCTGATTATCCCACCAGTTAATCCCTTTTCCTAGTAGGAGAGGCAGAAAGAGGGGTTGATCGGGGTTAGGATATCTTCTGCTTGTGTCCGAAGAGCTGTAGCTACCTGGGCCAGGGACTGCCAGTCTGATGGATTTGCTTTGGAAACTGGAGTGTCACGGGCTATAGAAACTACCCTGGACCTTTGGCACCTCAGGGTTCATGTGCTGTGTCTTTCCCCAGTTTTTATAAGAATGTGTGATCAACAGAGAACATTCTCTTTATCTGTTGCATGGGAAAAAGGTCAGTCCCGCCAAAAAAAAGGAAAGCCTCATTGTAATTTTAGACTTTGGTCTTTTTCAGGAAACCTTCAAGAAGGCAATTCTGACTTGTTTGTTCACAAATGGTGGTGTTTTCCTCTTTGGTCACAGGTGCTGATTCTTACAGAAACGGGTCACTACAGCTCTGTACTCAACAATGTCTGGATGTCAGATCATGTGTTCCCTGTTGGGAATGGCCAAAGAAAATATTGAGTAACATGTTTAACTTTCTGTTGATGGAATGTCAATGCACATAAAAGAAGGAAGAAGTGTAACTTCAGTCAATAAGCTGGAGGGAGGCTGAAAACTCTCAGGGTTATTTCTCTCCCTAATGAGAGCACCTGCCTTCTGACCTGTGGATTTGATTTTGGACCAAATTCTCATTCTTCATTTTTCTGTGCTGATGACAAATCTGAGCTGCTTCTGAATATACTTTAAATGTGTTATTTTTCCCCTTTGAAGTTGCTTGAGGCATGGTGTGAGCTGAATGCATTCTTCTTAGCTTGGTTCACTGCAGTGTATTTTACAGTGTTAATTTCAATGAGATTTGTTTTCTGTTTTAGTTTGAATATTGTTTTTCCTTTTTCTGGCCTGCTTTTATGTTCTGGCTTCCTGTATTGCTAGTGTAAGACCTTTGAAGAGCGTAGTTTGGGTATGTTAATAAAACTTTTCCATAGCTTTCAGGTAGAAATCATAAATGGGTCATGGCAGCAGCCAGGGGAGGATGTGACATAAAGTCCTGTGGTTATGTCTTACAAGTGCTGCTGTCTGATCTGCTCCAGTCTGCAGCGCTTTCCCCTCTGTGCTTAGCTGCCATGGTGATGGGTGACTTGGACATGCCATAAATAGACCAACTAGCAGGGCTTTCATAGGGGCTGGCCATGAGGACAGTCTTCTGGCTTAGTGCTCTCCAGCTTCTGCTTAGGTGTGTGGAAGCTGCCACTGGAGGCTCTTGCCTACAAAGCCAGTGTGGCAAACACCACCGTGCCTGCAAGTGTAGGACAGCTTTTACCGGGAGGCCTGGAGACAAGGAACAGCATACTGCATTCTGGTCAGCCTGAAGCTGAGGGGTTTACCTCCTCAGTAAAGCATCTTGCAAAACTGGCACAGCCCCACAAGGATTCAGCTCAGTGGGGAAGTGCCCCTGTTGGTGTCTGTGTATCCCTTCAAAGCAGAGACAGTGTCTCAGCACCAGTGGTGTTTGTGGGCTGAGGTGGGTACAGCCACCCAGCCCCTCTTTCTGAGCATGCCCCAGGAGTTCCTGAAATCCTCCTCATGTATGAAATGTGTGCCAGACTATGGGGCAGACAAGTGCCTCTCCAAGAGGCCAGGGAAGGCTGCTCCCTGCGTTCCTGTAGGTCATGTAGTAACAGAGGGCTTCAAGTACCTTCAAGCTGCTGCTAAAGCTTGTGCCTTTTTGTGAGACAATCCATGAGGTGCAGAACGGGTCTGTGAAGAGGAAATTAAACCAGAGCTAGAGCAAGGCAAGGACTGAAAGAACAAATCTTGAAATTGGAGCCCGAGACTCAACTCTTGTGTCCACAGGGCTGGGGTAGTCCACGGCATCATCCCTCACAACACTCCTGCCCTTGCTCGGGTGGAGCAGAAGGGCTCCTTCCCTGCCCACGTGCAGAAGGAAACCAGTGTGTGCAGCTGGTGCTGCTGAGCCAAAGCCAGCCTGGAGGGCTGGCAGCAGCATGGCCAGAGCACCCGGCAGGGACCAGCTGTGCTGTGCTGCCACAGGTCTGCAAGAGGAGTCCATCCCGTGCAGGATGGTCTGCGAGAGACCACAGAAGACTGGCCAAGGAAAAAGGGCTGAAAATAGCTCAAAGGATAGAGGGAAGCAAGAAGAGAAGGCTTTTAAGAAGGGCAATAGTTAATGTATGGAGGCATGTAGAATTAGTTCAGCAAGAGGGTAAAAGAGCACGTAGGCAAGAGCAAAGCAAGTGGAAGGAATGTGGAAGAAAGAGGAAAAACTGGGTAGAAGGACTAAAAGAATTAATAAGGATGGTTGGAATTTTTAATCTATTACATAGGCTGTAAATATGATTTTTCAATAAAGTTAGCTATTATTTTTTTAATGTATTAGATGAGCTATTAAATATAATTTATTCTTCTCTTTCACATATAAATCTAATTTTTTAAAAGTAATTCCTAAAGGAGTCGATATGAAATTTTCAGGTCCAATTAAGTTGGATTTGAGTGCCATATATATGTCAAAATATTGGAAATTATAGCTTTTGCAGTTGTATTGGGCCTGTACAAAGCGTAAACCCTTCAGGAATGTGACAGATGTCAGAGAAAGAAGAAACCGTTCAGAAATTCAAGTGCTTACAAAATAAGAATGTGTAGATAATGTCTTCAAAATGGAGGTGAAAATACAGTTTGTGTTTGCATGTGCTTATATTTAAGAGAAATGTATGCATAAAGTGTATATATAATGCAATTAGAGATGTTTTAACTAGTGAGATAATGATATATCAACCTTTAAAAGAAGACAAACCAAGGAGAGCAGAAAAAAGTATCACCATTATTCATATAATGTACTTTATTGTGTTGGAGAGAAGGCATTGGATAGAGCTCAGTGACTAATTTGTGGGCTATTAGTCCTTCATTAGTTTTACTTCCACTTCAGTTTGATTTATGTGCTACATAGTAGGATTTGCTAAACAATTTCTGCAAACAAGTATTTGTTGGAGGAATACAATATTCAAGACTAAAGCTACAAGTTAAATTACACAGATTAGTTACAGGCTCTGGTTTTGATCCCTAACTGGATTAATTGATAATGGATTCTGGTTCAAGTACACAAAGCCAAGACTACGTCTGAGTTTTAAAAACAAACAATCCCCAAACTCCAACTTGATTCCTTCTCCTGACAGGTCCTGTTACTGCAGGAGACCAGTCTGTATTGATGGGGAGTGCACACACAAGGACAGAGGTGCTCCCAGAGCAGCTGTGTATTGAAACACTAAATGGCTCTTTGTGTGCACACTCTATGCCCTGATTTGGGAAATCACTTCCATAGGCTGAAGTCTTCCTTGCTTTCTGATATGCTGGTACTTGCAGCAGGATTGAAATAAATCCTCATGCTCTCTGACATGGCACCTACATACCTGCTGGGTTTGTTGCTAGGAATTTTTGTTTCTTTCTAAATATTGATGTCAAAATAGTAACAAGAGGATTTGCAACGAAAGAGTTCAGGTTTTCTGGGGATCAACTGATTTAGCCTCATGTCCTTCAAATACTTTAAGCTGTTGTGCAATCTCATTTAAGTTCCTGGTGTTGACTCATGTTCCTAACTGCTGTATCTGCGTGGCCAGGTCTCAAATCCTGTTCTCACCATACTGGATGAGATGCCTCTTCAAAATATGCTTTTCACAAGTTGGTCTTCTTTCCTCGATAAAAACCCACATGTAATATTGTTGAATGATAAAACTGTCATTGCATTTTGCAATGAAAATGTCTCTCTTTTATGGCAGATCTGCATTCAAAGTGTGCTAAACTGAGTGTAAATCCAAGTCACCTGATTCTTCTTCTATCAGTTTTCTTGTAATGGGTTGCCGATAGCTTCTGCTGTTTGGAAGATTTCTTTAATTCTTATTTTACTTTAAATGGCCAGCGCTTAACTTTCTTCTTCCCCCAAAATTCAGTGAGAAATCTGCTTTATGTGGCTGAGTATCCAGGTCATTTTTCTGTGACCTATTTTTCTGCTGGTGTTGAGTCAAAACATAGATCTGAAGTGAAAATGAGAATAGCTTGTCAAGATCCACAACAGCATACAAAGGCCTGGTAGCAGGTAAATGTGAGTCAGAAAGAGAGGTTCACATGAACCCACATGATTTTTCTTTTCCATTGTATGTGACAGAAAGGTGCTACATGACGAGGTATTTTTGAAAGAGACATGAACTCTGCACCCTCTATCAAAGCTTTCAGCAGAAGATGGGAGATCCTCTTAGCAAAGAGGAGACAGACTTAAATGAGCAGTGGGTCAGTTCTGTAAGCTTCTTGTTTTGACTCCATGTCCAGGGAGTCATCTGGGGCACTCTTGCTAAGCCAGGAGTGAACAGGCTCTTCCATCTGGGTTGGTTTCTGTCTGCTGTGGAGTCAGCAGAGGAGGTAATGCATGGAGATGTGGCACAACATCATGGGCAGCTGTGAGCAGCACAGTCAATCACCAAGCCAAATGGAAGAACTAGCTATTGCCCCTTCTCCTGTGGGCATGATGAGGTTCTTCCAAAAATCCAGTAATTTTGGTGCCATGCAGATGAGTGCTGCAGCAGCTCTCTGCCCAGGAGTGCGGGTGTGTGTGTGTGCCCTCACCTTACATGGGCAACTTGTTTGTGGGGGTGTCATCTGCAGTCAAAGCTGAGTTTTCATTTGGTTGCTGTTTGAGTGCTGTCTTAAGCTTCTCTTGAATGTGGTGTCTCTGAGGTGTTTTTTTCATTATTTTTTATATACACTCTATTTTTTCGGTGCTATACGAAAAGTACTCATAAAGCATCTCCAGTGCATGTGTTCCTCCTTCTGTATCTGTAACCTCATGGCCTTTACTGTGTCTGCCACAATAGTCTTTCACTTTTTCACATGGTTTTCTAGCCCAGGTCTCTGTGATATGGTACTGCTGAAATCACCTTTCTTAATATTTCTGTGACTTCTATTTTGTAAAACCCAGAACATATTCTCTGATGCTTCGAGTATTAAATTCTTTCAGAAAAAGTTGTCCTATGTCTTCAAGAGCCTGTTTGATTCAGTTTATTGCTCCATGCCAGATCTTTGTTTCCTTTTCTTAAGATTTTTTTTTCCCCAGTCAATGACTAAAGCCCTTATCTCCATCAAGTTTTTTTTTCCATCTCTGTTGCTTTTCACATTTGTGTTGTATCTATTAAGCTACCACCACTACCTCACAAGTGCAAGTCACAAGTAATTAATGTATTGAAAGCTGTTTCAACTGCCCTCCAGACTCCAGTCCAGCAAAGGACATCTATATGAGAGTAGCTGTGAGTGCACAGATTTCCCCACTGGATTTATTGGCCCAGAGTTTTTGGCCATTGTGAGCACTGGTGCTTCTACTGTCCTGGAAAACACAAGCCCCAGCAGAGCTGGATGCACGGCTATGCTCTTCCCTGCATTATTTATCTAGTTTCTATATGTTTAAGCATTCAACATTTGCTTGCCTGCTTGCTCTGGGAGTAGGTTTGAGAAATGGGAAAATCCTTGTCGTAGTCAGGTTTGATTAAAAGATCTATGTCCATCTTGGAAATCTCAGCAACATCAGAGCATGGCAGCTGCACATGAAATGGGCCACAAAATATAGCAACCCTTAGAGGAAGACAAGAAGATACAGGTTGAGAGTGCAAAAGGTAATGGCAACATCCATATACTGGTGGTGAACTTAAATGATGAAGCCTTAACTAAATGAGGTCACCATCTAACACACCCTCCCCTCCATGCCCAGGAACAAATGCGTGGCTGAATTCTGATGAAATATTTGTCAGTCAGTGGGTGTTTCTTATGTTTACTCCTACAAGTATGGAGGCTAAATCACTTGTGTCAGGATGATATGAGTAAAATGAAGGTCACTTTCAGAATACTTTATCATGCCTTGGAGGCACTGCAGATAAGAAAAAAGACAAAAGGACAAAACCCAAAATTATCTTTTAATTTCCCACCAAAACTATGGCTGTCAGAAATAGGAAGATGAGTGAAATCTCTTGTAACATACAGCACAGGACTGTATATTTAACATTTTATCTGATTCAGCCTATCACAGAGACAGAACATGTAATTATGTGTGTGTCTGTATAAGTGTAAATATAAATGGATCTGTAGCTCAGAAAAATTTTGGTGACACGCTTCCGTATCTAGTTTCAGTTTAAAAATCTTTCTACCCTAAATTAGGTGAATACATAAACAAATCAGATATATTAATTTTCTGTTGAGAATGCTTTGGTGATTGCTTACAAAGAAAAGTTATTTACATGCTGATATAAGGCATTACTTAGCATAATGAGTGGTAATTTTCTCAGCCTCGAAGGTACTAGGCTCCTTTAGGTGTTATACCCAGCTCTGTTACATGGCTGTGCTGCTCTGTGCGATCGCCAGGTGCATGCTTGGGGTTTGTCTGCTGGAGTTTCATGGAGTTTCACACAGCCAGCGTGTGGGTACCAGACAGGCAGCGCCTGCCAGCCTCCAGCCCTCACCCCCTACAGCTGGGCAGGCAGAGCCAGCTGCAGCCCAGAACCCCCCTCACACCAGGGAAGGTGGGGTGGGAGGTGCTTTGAGCACCCACTGGTGAGCGCTGGTGGGCAGCTCACCCACCTGCAGCTGTCCTTAATGGATGGGTGCACTGCAGAGCTTGGCTTGGTTTCTGAAACATGACTAAGACCTCCCCTGAAGATACCTGGTGATCTTGTTACGTGCTTGTAAGGGATAGCTTCCCCCTCACCCTTTCAGAGTACATTCTCTTCGTAGAATCACAGAATATGCCGAGTTGGAAGGGAGCCATCAGGATCATTGGGTCCAACTCTGGGCCCTGCACAGGACCATCCCCAAGAATCACACCATGTGCATCCCTGAAAGCATTGTCCAAAAGCTTCTTGAACTTGGTCAGGCTTGGTGCTGTGACCACTTGTCTGGGGAGCCTGTTCCAGTGCCCAGCCACACTCTGGGTGAAGAACCTTCTCCTGGTATCCAACCTAAACCTCTCCTGATTCACCTTTGGGCCATTCCCTCCTGTCATTGGTCACAGAGAGAAGAAATCAGTGCCTGTCCCTCCTCTTCCTCTCATGCTGAAGACTGCAATGAGGTCTCCCTTCAGTTTCCTCCAGGCTGAACAGATCAAGTGCCCTCAGCTGCTCCTCATATGGCTTCCCCTCAAGGCCCTTCACCACCCTCGTGGCCCTCCTTTGGACATTCTCTAATAATTAATGTCTTTTTTTTATATTGTGGTGACCAAAAGTGCTGTGGTGACCACAGTACTCAAGGAGACAAAATATATGTAAGAACTAAGAGTCACAAATGGTAATAATTGTATTGTCCACTAGTGACATTGATCTGGGGCTTTAAAAGAAGACTGTTTCTAAAGAGAGATTTCAAACTCTCATATACAAAATATTATGTTTTTCTGGCCTGAATTGTGGAAAGCCCCTTCACTTATTTTGAGGCTTACCAAAGAATATGTTTGTGTTCAGAGTCCATCTCAGGAACATGAGGACATGTGTTCACCCACCAAATAAATGAGGTGGACAGAAAACTAATTCAAATCTCCGTTGTCACTGTTTTGGTTTTGCTTCGGCCTTGATGTGGTGCTGAAACCACTTTGCCTTTTAGAGCCTCTGGCTTTTTGGTTTCTGGGTTTTTCTGAGCAACCTGGTCTATTTGAAGGCATTCCTACTCACAGCAGAGGGGTTGGAAGTAGATGATCTTCAAGGTCCCCTTCCAACCCAAACCACCCTATGATTCCATGGAGAACCATGGCAAGGAGATTAAGTGCAGTGGTGGGATCCATAGGGTAGGTGAGAAATAGCATGAGACTTACTGAATTGACACAACCAACTTTGTTAACAGTAACTTGAATTCAAACCAGTGACAGGCTGTGAGCCCTACAGTCACTCTCAGTTTTTTGATCTGAAATTATGAGCTGTTCAAAAAATACACCGTATTTTCCGATTATACAGTTTTATGTCTGTTTACATTTTAATTGACATAGTGAATAGGCATCTGCAATTACTTTTCGGGTGGAGGCCATTTTTAAACATTGTATCTCTGAGGTGCCTTAGAAATGCATTTTTGTTGTGTTACGAAATTAAGTGTTTGCTGAGAATCTTGCCATTAAACAATTAAGCCTCTAAGGCTTTAGCCTGTAACAGGTCTAAGTTCTGTTTTGTCAGCAACAAATGGCATGACTGCCTGGCAGTTCCAAGAAACTCTTGCATTGAGCTACGAGGTCACTGTGCTTGTGACAGCAGCCAGAGCTTGCCCATGTTTCAAAATGGCATGACCTGGTCTTCTGAAAGCTCCTCATCTGCTCCCACACAAGGGACCAGGGCACCCATGCCCTCACCTTTACAAAGCAGGCAGGAGTTCTTCTTTGGAGAAGGAAATATCTGCTCTGTCCTGAAATCACATCTCCGATGCACCAGAGAGAAGGC
This sequence comes from Picathartes gymnocephalus, assembly GCA_013390045.1. NCBI lineage: Eukaryota > Metazoa > Chordata > Aves > Passeriformes > Picathartidae > Picathartes > Picathartes gymnocephalus. The sequence continues at coordinate 87,311 of WEKY01048187.1, forward strand.
AGGTCTTTATGTAAACCAAAGTCTTGAATTTGCTTCTTTCAAAAGGGCCATACAGGCATTTAGGTTGGAATGGATATCAAAAGGTCTGCCACCCAAGCTCCAGCTCAAAGTAGGGTCACCTGTGTCACCAGACCACGTTAGTCAAGCCTTTGTCCAGGCAGCTCTTGAAAGCCTCCAGCAACAGAGCCTACACAGCCTGTCTGGATGATTTCTTCCACTGCCTGCCTGCCCTTATGGACAACAAATTGCTCTTTATATCCAGCCTGACTCCTGCTTCAGCTTTCAGCTGTAGTCTTATCCTGCCAGACAGAGGTGGGAGAGTATGGCTCCATCTCCTCCATCACTGCCCTGTCAATATGGGCAGCTGGACACTGGATCTTTCCCCAGGCTGTGCCCCTCAGCCTCCTCCCAGATCCTCCCGATATTCATAGGCTTCATATTGTTTTGCTTTTCCTGCCTTAGTGCCTGTTCAGTGAGGGTTGCTCACAGCTGTGTGACCATGGATGTTGGGAGAAGAGGAGGTGGGAAGGGTAGCACAGACAGGGTCTCTGAAATGGGACACCACCTGTGCTGGCTTCTGCAGCTCAGTGGTGCAGAGAACTGAGTGTCCTGGCTTGGGAGCAGGCAGAGGCCTGGGCTGGCTCTCAAGCTTTAAGCCAGAAGTCATTGTTCAAAGTAAACAAGAGCTGTGTGCACGCAGCAGAGGAACACGAGTGCGGGACGTTCAGCACCCTCTGCATCCGTGTGCTCCAGCAGCACAGGAAGGTGCTTCCAGCCTGTGTCTGGGAAAGGCAGAGTGAGTCTCAGCACTGCTTGTCCAAGCCTTCAACTCCACCAGAGCACTCTTGAGGCAGGACAGTAAGTGCACAGTACAGTCACTTCGGTTCTAGTACGAATACAGAATTTTCTCAATGAGTAATCATTGTCAGGTGCAGTTAATAGAAAGTCTCGAAAATCAGAAGGCTTGGCTTCAGCACAGGACTACCTGGGTCCTGCAGTTTTTGCAAATATTACAGGTTCCCAGCACATTTCGATTTAGTTTCATATTGATTTCTGTCATAATTTTTGTTCACTGAAGAAAAGGTTCTTTTCCCTCCCTCTCCATTCTCTTTGTTTCGCTATTGAGTACTGGATATGCTGTTACCCTCTCACCTAAGCCATTGTAATGTCATTAACTGCTGGCAAACTGTGGAACACAAAAGAGATCTGTGATTTCCAGGGTGTTTTAGTGTTTGTTTGTTTGTTTTTTAAGTGGGTAGGGTTTCACTGAGTTCATTGGGGGAGGAAGCTTCTACAGGAAGTTTCTCAAAAGGGTTCATGAGCAATCTGCTCACTATTCAGGTTCTGAAAACACTGGAAAAAACCCACATGAAAATGAATTGAACTTTAGTCTCTTCTGGCCTCAAAATCTAGAGGAGTTTTTTTTACACTTTTATCTTTGAACTGTAGACAGATGAGACCTGACAGCCAATTAGAAATGATGCATATCTGTTGACTAGACATCATGGGACAAAGCTACAGCTTGTTTAAAATGGTATAATTCCACTGCCTGCCCTGAGCTTCCCTCTGCTCAGGACAGGGGTCCTGCCTAGTCAGTGTATGCAGTGGAAGTGTGGGCATAATTACACATAGGTCTTAGAAAAACAAGGCAGCCTCAGGAACAGAAACCTCACTGTCTGCAGGTGACAATGCTGTAAGAATTGGGACTCTTTGCCAGAGCTGTTGTGAAATAACATTGGGGATCGTGGTAGAGCTGAATGTTATTTCTTTCACGTTGTGTGAGAGGCATTCCAGCTGAGCCTTCTCTTCCCTATACACTCTGCAAGGCAACTGTCTCAAAAGAGCAGCTTATAAATTTGAAAAGAAGCTCCATCTGTGAAGTAACTCCCACTGGATGTTTCAACTGTTCCTATTTATTTGTTTATTTATTAGCTCTTTATGCACACAGGTGAGGACCACAAAACTATTTATCTAATTTTTGCTACAACGAGCTCTATCCCCATTTCAATGCAAGGAACAGATAATTTTAGCTATAAATTTCACCTGAAATCAGTATTTTTAAACAAAACCATGGAATTAGAGAAATATTATAATTGATTAGCAGATGTTTAAAAGCTTCTGCTTTCCAGCATTTCTCTGATGATCAGTAAATCAAAATAACAATAGCAATTGCTTGAGTGGAAGACTAACTATAATCATGCATTTAATTTACATCTTAATGCATTGTTGTTGTTTTTCCTGTTCAAGTAAACTACCTCTTAGGATGCACCTGTATAATGAATTTCATGGGAATAGGCTTATGTGAATTTTTCCTTGCTATGTTTAGGGGGTCTTCCAGAGATCAGGTTGAGATTAAAACAAATGTTGTCTTGAACACCAGGAGTTAAGTGAAATTTTAACCAAGAATTAGGAGCTTAGGGGTCAGGCCTCTGCTTTTATTGGTATATCCATCAGTCTCCTGCTTCTACCTGTAACTGGGGGCTGCAGCAGCAGCATACAGCCTTTGTGATAGTCTTAGGACTGGGCCAAATATTGCCTGCAGCTCTTGATCCATCAATAAAACACATGTCAACCATACCACATCACACCTAAAATCTTCTACCTGACTGGTCTCTACTAAGTTTGTGAAGTTCTAGGAGAAAACAGGTGAATTTATTTTAAATAGATGAGCGGTGATGACCTTTTTGACTAACACTGGCTATGGGTCTAATTGACCTTGGCAGCATGAAAGGGTCATTTTTTGACATGGCTGAACTGTTCTAGAACAATTTATGCAGTGTGCTGGGTACAAACAGTCTTTTCTTCAGTATCAGGCATGCATGTCTTATCTTTCTACCTATTCTTTTTTTAAAGAATCTTAGCTATTGTGAAGAAGGCAAGGAAAAATGTGTTCTTTATTTATATTGTTTGTTCTCCTCAGCCTCTACTATTCTGTCTTGGACAATAACATTTCATGAATACCTATTTTTACTCCTTTTTTTTCCCCTTTTTTTACTTGGATGATTTTAAAGGAGCCTCTTTTTCTTCTCCAGAAGAACTGCAGAACAGGGTCTCAGGGCCTGTTTTTGTGATGTTGACGTTGATGCGCCCTTTCCAGTTGATTGAACTGGTTTTAATCAACATCTAATATTGTCTTGTGAATGTAAGAAAAGAAAAAAATCCCTGCTTTTCAGTCTTAAAACAACAATTCTTGAAATACAGTGTGAGTGACTGATAATACTTAGTAAGAACACTCCCTTTTGCTTTCTTTTTCAAGGAAAATTCCACCTTAATACTGGGAAGAGAACAGATTTTTGGGTGTCCAGGATGAAGACTCTAGTTCAGCCCTGTTTTCTCTCTGTGCGGGGGTCTGCAAGTAGCATGGTGGGTTGTTTGATTTGGGGTTTAGGAAGGGTTGTGGTGGGGTTTCCTCCAACAGAAGGGACAAATGTCATGTCATGTTTTGGTTCAAGATGAAAATCAGTGTTTTCTTCCCTGTGGATTAACAATGATATCCTCTAGAACAGATTTACTGAATTAGCCATGTCCCAGTGTAGACAGTGACAAATGCAAGTGTGTTTACACGCAAGATTTTCTTTTTCCAAAGGAAATGTTGTGAAGGCACTGCACATGAAGAATATCTCTGCGGAAGAAAAACATGGTTATGAATTTGAAGGGAGAGAATTAAATTAATATCATCTCCCAGCCATTCTCCATTGCTCTGGCAATTCTGTTGTTGGTTTGTTTTGGGCTTTTTTTCCCTTCCATTTTACTGTTTCACAGATGGTTTGGGGTAATTCAGAAGCATTTTTTTTTTTTTTTTTAAATTTTATTTAACAACCATCAAACATTACAGTACAAGAGCTTTTGGATCTGTATTGTTTCTTGTTTTCCTGAGAAATATTTTTGTCCTTGTCATTAATTTAAAATTTTACATTATTCTCTGTCTTTCTCTTAGAGGAATAGAAGATGTAACTGTTGTAGATAATATTTTAACAATGACATTTTAGACCCCAATCTAAGGATGTGTAGTGCTAATTTTAATAACAGTTTTGCTGGAAGACATCTAATTCCAGTGTAGAGCATGAATTTTAGAAGAAATATACCTGTGCAGTCCTATTAGGATGTCCTTGTTTGAAAATCTGGAAAGTAAAGCATAATGCAATTGAAATCAGTTATGTTATGAATAATGTAGGCTATCCATTATCCTTTACAAAAAGTTGCACGTGCTTCTCAAACCTACCTGGATACATTCCTGTTATGTGACCCCCATGGCAATGAGGGGGACCATGGAACACCAAGGAGACCATAGATTATGTTTCTCTGGAGTGTTAAGCCAAAACTGCACCTAAATTACACCAACGCGCCTCTGTGTCCTCCCAGCTGGGTGTTTGAACCCCACACCCCCAGAGAGAAATGAACATGTTTCTGAGGACAGGGTTTGGCTCACGGAGTTACCACAAGCCCGTGTCCCTTTATTGTTTCCCAGTAAAACAATATTTGTTGTTTGGCTGTGATCCTGCAAAGATTTATGCACATGCTTGGTTCTCTACTCTGAGAGTTTACTGATCAGTCTACTCTGATCTCGCTGGTCTCAGCAGGACTGCAGGCAGTGTGTGCATGTAAATCATTGTGGCACTTGTTTCTGAAAATCAGTGTAAATAGAAAATAGATTTAAACATATATCTGGTTATTCAGTCTTCTTATTTAAGGGAAGAAGGGAGAAGAAACATTTTCTCTTGATAACAGAGCTTGAAAATCCTGCAGTCAGGCATTATTGCCAAACTGGTATTGGAAGCTGGTTTTAAACAAATTTTGCTACAATATTAAGTTGATCATAAAAGTTTGTAGGTCTTAGCTTCTCAGAGACTAGTGGTAGACACAATAAAAAACTTAGTTTGGTGAGAACTGTTGAGTTTCTCACTGAACCTGTTCTAATCTTACTATGTCCCTGTGTCTTGTCATGTAAGATCAGATCTTCAGGTTCTTGAGAGAAACTAATCTTTCGAATAATCAAAGAGTCAACAGGGCAATGTGGGATTAGAGGAAATATGGCATGGCACTTCTTTCTGCAGCATGTGCTTTCCTGGCTAGGATACTTTCTCATTAAGTTCTCTGCAGCTTGGGATGCTGTCTGAACACTTCAGCCACTCAAATGGATACATAGATTTTGATTTTTTTTTTTTTTTATTTCATGTTAATATTTTCATTTCTTGGATAAGAATTTTTTTCCCCTCCCTTAACTAAGGTTCTGTACCTCGCAAAGAGCCAGAGACTGGATTTTAGCAAAGAGCGGACACTTCAGGCTTCAGCAGGTCACCCAACCTTAGTGAGAGCCTCCATGGAGGGAAAGGGAAAGATCTCAGGAGGGGAAACACAAACTGATCCAAGCTGCATGTGACTGGGAGGCTACACAGGGGTTTGGAGTATACCTGAGTATGCTGGGGTTAGGCTTCAGCAGGGACATAAATGTTGTTGTTTTCTAATTATTTGGGGAGACGAGGAGAATAGGGATATTCATGGTGCAAGTGGGGCCGCTAGTAAAACTGAGATAGAGAGAACTAAAAACCAAATGTCCCCTGTTCCTTTGGACTGCATCTCTGCTTTTCTCAGCATCACTTCACAGTTTGCCCTTAAATCCTCTTATTCAGGACTAGTAGAGAAGAAGATAAAGGAAGGGAGTTAACCAGTAGAGGAAAGCAGGGTGTTGTCCTCAGTGTTGGGTACTGAAGGGCTTTTGCTGTTGTGGTGTAATCCCTTGCTGGAATGAGCCAAACTCTGTTACTTAATTGGGCAAAGCTCCCGTTGACTTGTGCTTGATTAACAGCCCTGGGATCTGGCTCTGTGCAGTTGTGATGAGAGATGCCTCAGCATTTCAGCTCAGCCCGCCAGCGCTGATCCCCCCAGCTGCTGCTTCCCAGAACTCTCCAGCTACTGTTGGTGTGCTCTGTTTGAGGAGGGAAGTTTCTCTTTGAGCAGCTGCAAAATGTTGTACTGTGCATGCTGAAAGGCAAAGCCATCGGCTGGCAAGAGGAAATGAGGGTTAGGCAGATGGCAGAGCAGAAATCTCTCACCTTGTCTCCTCTCCAGCCCATCTGCAGTGCCACTGCCAAGAAAGTTTTGGGGTTAGTTTCTTTCTTTCGTTTTTCTGGGGTTTTTGTTGTTGCTGTTGTTGTTGTTGTTGTTGTTTTTTGGGGTTTTTTGGGTTTTTTTCCTTAGTTTTAATGTGATTAGGTTGCTTTTGTGGTTGCCTTTGGGGATTTGTGAAGTGCAAAGGCCATTGGTATTTGGCATTAATGGGTCTGTCTTGATGGTACCAGAAGATATGGACAGTTTGGGGTTTGTTTGTTTGTTTGTTTGTTTGTTTGTCTGTTTGAATGGAGCCAGCAGACCTGCTTGCAAGCAGCTTTTAGCATCTTGGGAAGTTAGAGACCACCCATGGTGCCTCTTACGGGTTTGAGGTAAAGTAATCTAAGCAACAGCAGGATTAGAAAAGCACTGGGCTTGGCACACACTTATGGGGTTGCCTAAAATTTTCTTCTTCAGACAGTTTGTGAGGTTTCACCTGATGCTCATTGTATATGGCTTTCTAATGGATGCACTCAGTTTGAAAATCTGCATGTCAAACATGAGCAGCCATACTGTACTGCTGCTGTGCTCCTACCATATGAAGGAGTCACTTTATGCAGAAAATAGTCTGGTCAGTAATGTCTTTTAAAATCAAATACTTGGCTGTACTTCTCTCATGAGCACTGGCCATGCTTTATTGCATGTAAACTCAAAGAACACCACTCATCTCCTCAAAAAAATAAACAGTCAAACTGTATAGGCTGGAAAAATTAGATTGTGCACAGGGCTGTTATTAAACCACCTCAGATGCCCCATCAGTCTCTGAATTAAGAACAAACAAACAAACCGAGGGCCTGCAGGCTGCCTGATGTTTAACAAAAGAGGGGCAATTAATGAATTGGGTGTGAAGATGCATTGTGATTTTTATGAAAGATTTTGGAAAGGGTTTTTAACTAATGGAATCCATAACATTTGGCACAGGTTTTACTGGTTTTAATTTCACATTCTTCATACATTCTTAACTGTCTCATGTACATCTAATGAACAGGAGAAAGTTTCTGTGTAGCATTTTCACAGTATCATCACTTTGTTGTATAAATATGAAATGGTTAAGCACGGAAATGTTAACTATATCTAATTTGGTTTCTATTACAGAATTATTAATGATATGGCAGATGTAGTGTTTGCATATTCTGCTCTGTCATTAAAACCTTGCTGTGTATCTCCTTGATGGTAACTCCTTTTAAGCTGAGCAGTAACGTGGCTTGAATGAAGACTTTAGGGTTTAGCAAATGAGGAATACACAGGCTTAGGATTCAGAGGAGCTGATGCTCTGTCAGCTCTTCTGTGTTGATGGTGACGTGCTCCTGTCATGTTCACTCTCTGTGCTTGATAATTGCCTTTTGAGAAGCAACAGCATCACTCTGGCTGAAATTGCTCTGGGGTCAATATCTTTATCCTTCTTCAGGGAAGAAACGTGGATCCTGCCATCCTCTCTATGGACTACAATGTATTTCCATTCCTTTTGTTTCAAGACCATAATTCCTATTGTTTGTCCAGGTTCTTTCCAGTCCAGAAAGTGGTAATGATAGGACATGAAATGAGCTGTATAAAAGGCTGGCCACTAATTCATGGGGCAGAAGTAGATATAAACCATTTGATTTCTAAGTGCACTTCTCTAGTTGGTTTTCTAGGTAGAGGGGGGATATCACTAGGGAAATAATGCTGATTTGTTTTGTTGTGAAAAAAATAACTGACATTGTGGCCTAATTATCTGAAATTCTGGAGTTGTATACCATCTGAAGAGTGATTTATAAGAAAAGTAAGGAATACTTCTCCTTTGTTTTAAGTTGGTGTCCCCAAATATGCAGCTGTTGTACACACAGAGCCAAGAAAAACAGATGTGGGAAGAAGAAACTGGAGAACATAAGAGCATACAATAAAACAGATTATACCATGCCCAGAAACCCACATTTCTCCCATATATGATGGATATATACCTTACACCAATATATATACAGTATAAAGAGAAAGGGAGGTACAAGTGAATTACAGCGGTGCAGTCCTTGGTACTCCGTAGCTTTTATGGGACTGCTATGCCTGGCTACAGAGGGATTCTATTTTAAAGCATCCACTTCGTGTTTCCCTTTCCTGCTGAATTTTCAGGAGTGTTACTTTGTTGTTGATGTTGTTGGTGAATTGTGGTTTTAATTTATGGAGACCATAGGTGGGGAAAAGAGCTTCTGGTGCATCCTCGTGTCATTGTCACGACTCTTTCTTGGCACCTTTCTACAGTAAATCTACCCTTATACTTCTGACAGTGCAGCTGTAGCAACTGAGCTGGTTGATTACATGTAGGTTCACACCAGTCTTTCAGAAAGCAAATCCATTTACATTTCTCAGGCAATGTGCTTTTTTATTTATATTTTTTTTTAACTTTTACCAATAGCTGAAATGACTCTAAGCTTTAATGATATTAATGCTATTTTATGTATTGTATCTAGTCTTTGATACACAGGACATCCCTAACAACTAATGGATTCAAGGTCTATCCCTATGTAATTAATTCCTCTCTTTATGTTTTTAGGCTGGTGGAATAATGGAAAAACATTTAATTAAGGGTGTATTTGTGAATGTTCCCTGAGGCTGATTAATGCATAAAACTTAGCAATGACGTGCTGCTCACCTAATAACTTTTCAACAGGATCCCTTCCTTTCGGCAAAGAGACTTCTTGTTTTGAGGTAGTACTTGTCTCTTCCAAATATTTGGCCAAATCAAATACTGATGTGGATCAGCATTGTTTCATTGCCTGTAGCAGATTAACACCCATTCCCAAAGCCTAAGGCTTTAACTGACTGTTTGCATAAAGGCAATCTTGTCACAAATTAATAGGAAAGTTATACTTGATTTTATGTGACTTTCACTGGTTGGTTGTTTGGTTGGTTGTTTTCCAGAATTTAAACCACTTGACAAAATCTTAAAATGTGTGTGTGGCACTGGTTTTTGTTGTGTGGGTGTTTTTTATATTAAATTCTATTAAGTCTTCTTGATATCTATGTTACTACATGTGGTGGTGTGTTTTTCATGCACGGATATGCTTTGTTCCTTCTTCCCTCTGTCGTTGGTTCAGCCCTATCTCTTGCCTATCAACTTGTTGGTTCTCTCTCCCAGGGGTCTCTGTAACCACCCCTGCTATTGTCAGTCTTACCCTTTCCCCACCTCTCTTCTAGAAGCTTCTCCCCTCCTCGATCCCCTATAGGTTTGTTTAAATTGTCCTCCTCCCCTTGATCCTTCCCATTGGATTGCTGTATGTGACCGTGCCCTGAGACCCTCCCCTTTCCTTCCCCTACTGGCCCTGCGGTTGGCCCCTCCCCTTGGACCTCTCCCATTTAACAAGCCTTGCACACCCTGGCTCAGGGTCCTTGGGCCGCTGGCACCTGCAGGAGAGCAGGTCTTCCTGGAACCCAGAGCAACCTCCCTTTCCTTCTCACCTCCACTGGCACTTCAGCAGTAACAGCTTGCTGCGGAGCTTATACCTCTGGCACAGGGATTTGCCCGAGCCGAGGGGTCTGAGGACGGCCACTGCCTTGGTGTGGTGAGCTCTCGGGCAGCTCTGGCCGTGTCAGCTGGCGCCCAGCGTGGGGCCTTCCTTGCTCTGGCAGTGAGGCGGCTCTGTGGAGTGAACGCCCTCGGGGACTCTGGCAGTCACAGGGTGTTAGTTCCTTGGGTGTCTGCAGCCCCGGTGTGCAGCACGCTGCTTTTTGGTCAGTGGTGCTCCCAGGGGAGAACTGGCAACCCTTCGCTGTAAAAGAGGGATCAGTTCAGGTGGAGGACCTTGCCTCCACCTGAGCTTGCTTTCTGGAGCCAGATCCGTTAGTGGTGAGTCAATTTGTGGTGGGTAACTCCCTGGGAGGGGGGTTACATCCCTGGTCTGCAGACCTTTTTTTCCTGAGTTTTTGTTTTACTGTGGGCAAGGGAGGAGCTAAGGTGCCTAGGTCAGAATGGGAGCTAAGTTGACTGTGCACCAGAGGGGGATATGTCACCAAGTTGTGGGAATCCTTTTGGGTGGTGGGAAGCAGTTCTCAAAGGGGTTGTTAAAAAGCTTTTTGAGGTGGCTGTTTCTTTACTTTCCCTGGGTGTTCCCCAAGGATGTTAGTAGTCTCCCCTTTTCGGATAGTGTGGGGAGGAAACCAACTGCTTTGAGGAACAGTGGGGACACCTCTATTGCAAAGTTTTTCCCTTTGCTAGTTTTAATTTATGATGCGGTGAAGAATCAGGGGAAAGTGAGGGAACAGCAAAATCAGTTGTCCTCAGTTACTCAATGTTCTTTCCCTATCCCCTCTTCCCTACCCCTTGTTCCTGAACCCTTTTTCCCTAAGTTGGAGAGATCAGGAGTCGCAAACTGCCACCAGGCACAGGGCTGCCACCAGGCACAGGGCTGCCACCGCTGGCTCTCCTCGGTCTCCCCAGCACCCCTTCCCTGGCAGCAAGTTGGCTGCTGCCTGGGATCCTTCCCTAGCCACATCAGCTACACTTGATAGTTGTGTTATTACAGTGGCATGATGGAAGAGAGGTAGACACAAAACTGTATGCCATTTCCAAAACTTAAAATAAAATAATGCTTTTACCTGATTTACCCTGTTGGTACATGTGGTTTTGCTTAAGAGAAAAAACCAAACCCAAACAGGAAAAACATACAAACAAACTCCAACCCCCCAAAGCAGAGTACAGGGAAAATATTACACCACAGTGGGAGGCATAATACAGATTTGCTTCATGTAGTAATGCCTTTGATTTCTTTCTCTTTCATGTGTGGTGCTATCACTTATAATGCTCGTTTTTGTTTGCATGTCTCTAACTACGGTGTTTACTCCCAGGAATTGTTTTGTGATGGCTGATTGCCCCAAATAAAGGATGGTTAGATAACCTCGTCTTTAGCTAAAAGAGCCTGGGTTTTTTTCAACAGACAAAATACAATTATTGTTAGAATACAAAAATCAAATGTAGTTTTTCAGCCAGTAACCTGCAGAGGGAATAAAAAGAAATGTGACCTTCTAAAATAATTTGTAGCCCAATATTCACAATCTTGTCGAGAAATGTGATTCTTTTATTGAAATGCAAACTAAAAATGCATTTACTTCTGCTTGTTTTCTCCTACTTACAGTATATTCACAGGCCCAGTGAAACAGTATTAACTTAGAGGCTAAAGATCTAATAAAACACATGGATTCCATTTTACACACCAAAATCTCCACTCAGAATAAGAATTTGGACAGGCTTAAGGAAACATATTGGTAAGTGAAAAGTGACACTTGCCAGAGATGTGACTACTGTCACTATTTTGATGTATATTCCACAATCATTCCCTCTGATATCCTATATGTACAGCAGTGATTGTTCTAAGCCAAATCCCTGATAAAAACAAACATAGGGACATTGGGAGGCATAAGATCCAAGTAGAGATTTTTTTTGTTGGACCCTTCTCCAATCTCATCAGGTATCTGTGTTTTCATTGCAGATTTGTTAAATTACTGTGTCACCCCAGTTACTTTTATATTCCAAAGTTGGTATTTTATATAAAAAAGGCAGTGCTAATACAGTGCAAAATGCATCTTTCTGTTTGCCTAAGATTCTGTAAACTTTCAGTATCTCACAACTGTAGGAAAAGAATAGTGCTATAATGTGTAGAAGTTATGAATTCTGATTTCCTATAGCTTTGTGCTAAACGTGGGGATCTTCTTGTGTCCTATAAATTAACACAGGAAATTTTCCTCTGCAGGAACGTTATCTTTTCTCTGCTCTACCTTCCATACATGTACAGAACTTGATCAGATAGTATTTTTATACCCGCTACCGTTCTGTCAAAACCTCATTAAAATTGCCCTGGAAAACTGGAAGTTATTTTGCAAGGTAGACAAATGGATAGAAGCACCTGTACAGGCAGTTGTATAAAGTGACTTCCTCGGGAGGGTGGACTGATAATAAAAACTGACTTGCTTAATTCCAGCTGCTCTGACTATGCTGAAGCAGATAACCTGTGCCTCTGTTTGTCATGGAAGGAGGAGGCGAGAGCAGCCCCTTTATCTCCAGATTTGATTTGCTGCAACTCAGAAGTGTTGTGCTGCTTCCAGGAGATCTCTGAATGGATTTCGTTCTGCAGTGGTATCAGCTGGAGGGTGATTGATTTGGTTGTGCTCTTTTTCTTCCCTATTGTGTAAGAGTTGTGGAGATTTCAAAAAAATGTTTCTTTTATAGCATTAGCTGAAAGGCGAGGGGAAAAAAAATCAAAATCAACAGCTTGTCGCCTCTCAATCCTTTTCATCCACCCACCAGTAAAATCCAGGGAAGCTGATTTGCTGTGCTTCAATTTTGACTATGTATTTTTTTTTCAAATTGTTAAGCTTTTATTGTTGTTGATATTGCTTTAGAAATGGGAAGTGTAGTATTACACTTTGAAACCTCAAAGTATACATACAGTGGAAAATTTGTGAGTTTAAAAATATTCCACAGTTTAAAGGGTGGTCAAAACACTGCCTTCCTGGGTGGATATGTTGTTCCGTTTGATCCGTATTTTCTGATGTCTGGTAAGGTTCTATAGCTCACCTGGTCAGAGCCTGGTGCTAATAATGCCAGGGTCATGGGTTTGATCCCTGTATGGGCCATTCACTTAAGAGTTGGGCTTGATGATCCTTGTAAGTTCCTTCCAACTTAGAATATTCTGTAATCCTAATTATAAATAAATGCATATATATATATATATAAATGCTTGGCTGTTCTAGTATTCAGGCTTGGCCAGCCTCTCTCTGAGGAGCATCTGTTGGGAAGTCCAGAGAGAAGTGTGTATCAGGATGGTTTCCCCTTCCTCTCCTTTACCCCCTTTGTTTTCATTTCTCTTCCTGTAGGGGAACATCAGAGGCTCACAGGACTGGGGATATTGGGATAAATGAGAGACGCTGACATTATTATCTTTTATATTGACAATGACTATCTACATAAACCTAAACTTTTAGAGTACTTAATGATCAGCTAAGCGAAACATTGCCCAAGTAGCTGTAGGTTGTTTGAAATAGCTTTTTATCCATCATTTATACACCTGAGAAAGTTTTTTTTAAAATGGAATTGGCACTGCAGGGATCAGTTTAAATTAAAAACAAACAAAGAAACAAACAACAAAACAACACCAGCCTCACAGTAAAGCATTTCATTCCCCATATATACATAGCTGCTTTTTCTTCTCCCTACGTATCATCCTGGCCACAAATACAAGCGCTAGGAGGGTAAAGTTTCATGCCAAAACCTTGGTATTTGATGATATTGCCCAAGTGGGATCTTCTGAGATGAAAAATATTTGTGTGTGAGATCTGATCTAATTGCTCTGGCTGGTTATTCAGCAGTCAGACTTGGGGAGGAGTGCACAGTCTAAAAGAAGCTGTTGAAAAACAAAAGAAAAAACAAAGAGATTTATACTTGGTCTTCTTTTCTGGGGCCAGAGCTCTGTGTGTGTTCTGACAGGACTCCTAAAGCTGAAATTTCCATGGCAAGGCACGGGTGCTGACGGGGCCCTTCAGAGCCATCCTGGGTACCCCCACTGCTGCCACCCCTCTTATCCCTCCACTGCTGTGGAGGAGGGAGATGCCCACCAGCTGTGTTTCTTCATCAGTGCTATGCTGCTGGTTTGGTCTGCTGTCTTGTCCCCCTGCTTGAATTAATTTCTGCTATAAAAATGAAAAACTGGCTATGAAAATTTTTGGGTGTTAACTTTTGTTTTTCCTGTTTAGAGCATACGCTCAGGTAGCTGTTTCTCCTGGTGGTTCTGACTCAGGGCACCTCGGGATCATGCTTCTGTCTCTGCTCCACAGGGCTGGGGAACAGCCAGCAACAACCCTTCAGGGACTCTCTGAGATTTATGATGAATAGCCCGTGTCTGATGCCTGTGATGGCCTCAGGCAACTCTGGTTGCTTCTGGGTCTTAGAGCTGCTTAAAGATCTTTGCTGGAGCCTCTGGGCCCTGGATTAGACAGCAGCTGATCCCCCGCAAAGCTGCCATTTATTCAGACCTGTGGAGCTATGATGGACTTAGGCAGGCCTGTCTTGCTCTTGGCTAGGGGGATTGGGGTTGTCCAACCAACAGACATCTTGCCTGGGTGCAGCTGAAATTTTTACTGGAGCAGCTTTTTGGGAATGGTTCATTGACAGCAGCAACTGCTTCTGTCTTGTTGCTCCATCAAGTGAAAAATGCTGGTGTGGTAGAACAGCATTCCTGTGTCAGTGAGGGGCTCTTCTGGAACTGTTTAAGACTCTGTAGATGGCTTCTGGAAGGAGTTGGCTGAGGAACAGTTGTCCCAAGATGACTCTGACAGCCAGAGCTGTCCTGATGGATGCTTTGTGCAGCACTGCACCGTGGGGCTGAGCCTGGTCCCCTCCACTGCCTGCCATGTGCAGGGCCAGGATGACAACACCACACCATTGGTGATTTTAGAGATTTAAGCAGCAGCAGTTAGCTCTGGAGGATGAGGTACCACCAAGGTTCTCATCTGGTTGGTTTTGTTTACTCCTAATGCTCAAGTACTAGAGATGAGAATCACCAGGAGCTACCCTAAGCATCTCCTATAATAACTTCCTTACTGGATCTAAGCCTTGCAAATATTTTCCACTCCATTCCTGTCTTGTCTTCAGTCCTGTAAGAGCTTTATGCTTCACCCATTTAAAATATTTCCAGGTCTCATGGTAAGAGTCTTTAACCAAAAACATGCTTTAGACTCACGGGCTAGAGTATGTGTGTGTCAGCTTCAGCTACATGTGTGCCTGTCCCTTTAGATGTTCCTAGGCAGCTGGGGAAGGTTCCCTAAAGTGGGATCTTGATGATAAAATTATTAAAAAAAAAAAAAGGAAAAAAACCATAAAATTTGCATGAAGAGTACAGTACTCGAAGTGTCCTAGTTAATGACCTCTCTGAGAAGCTTATCAAGCAAACACTGGAGAGTCTTTGAACTTGCCCTTAACACAGGCATTGATATTGGGCTCATCAGTGCTGCAGAATTACAGTATACTGCGGGGAATTGTTTATCACTGCAATCCTCAAAAACAGGATGACTGGAATGCTTAGAGGCAAACACCAGCCATTTTGTCCTGGCATGGGCTGGGCTTTCAAACACTTGAGATGATGAAAGCTGTGTTCTGTCTTGCTTTATGGATGTTATCCTGCCTGGTATCGTATTTAAGCATCTGGGAAATAGCACTGCATTTAGATGGACTAACTCAGGATTTCTAAATAAAATAAAAACAATTTCCTGCATTTCATTCTGAAATTTTTTAATTTTATATTTTGTCTCAGAATTTGTGGTTGCACATGTGTGGTACATCCGAACTGATGTACCTTGTGGCTTGGTTTCTACCACCTTGGGGCCTCGTTGGTTCTAGGCTTTTGTGAGTCCTTTACTGAAGTGATCATTTCAATAGACAAAGCACTGAACTTCGAGTTGGATTTACTACAACTCAACAATATTGTTGTATTCTTCTCTGTAACCAAACAGTAGTAGGAAGAATACTTATAAACTGCTCTTGTAAGTTGCTTTTGTTTTCAGAACTTTCTGAAATTAATTCACTGATCACTGATCTTTCCACATCTGGGGTGCAGCACTGCTGACAGACAATTTTTTTGAAGGAGAAACACTGACACGCTTGATGGTCACACTTACGTGCGTGAGATGTTGCCATAAAAATTGTGGACTACTACAACATTGTTCTCGGGTCCTCCCAAACGGGACAAATATGGACCTGGAAAGACAAGGAGAAGCTCACTACAAGAGGTGACATCAGGAGGAGCAGTACCCTACCCCCCAAAAATGGAGAATTTTATGGTCTCCCTCCTCCTGTGTGATTAGTCATTGGGAGAGCAGCTGTTCCCCACATACTGGGCAGCTTTCCAGCAGTGTGACAATATTGCCATGGCCCAATCATCACCCATTTCTGCCTGCATTTCTGACTTACATGCTTGAAATGTTCCTTTCGTCAGCTTTTGGGTCGACAGGAGGCTGGAGCCTGTGTGAAAGTGAGATGAGGGTACTTCTACAACAAACAAGACCTCTCGTTTTACACGTCCTTACTGCAGTTCTCTTCTTTCACTGGGATTACACTTGAGTTAGTAAAGCCAACAAGGGGCTCCCTCAACCTGGGGATCAAGTTGCAATGTAGAAGTTTTTTAATTCAGCAATTCTGGCTTAAATAATCTTCAGCAACTAAAATAAAACTCGTATCTTTTTTTCCAAGAAGGTGGGTCTCTAAGTGCTTGGATGCTGCTGACTAACTGAAGGAGAGAGATTCCACAGGTAATCTTAACATATGGTCTCCTGAAATTATATCTGTCATCCCTTCCCCCTCCAAGGGGGACATCATTGCATCTTAGTGGAAGGGTTTTTGGAAGGGTTAACAAAATATCTCTTACACTCAGTGAAATGTGACTGAGTTACTTGGAAATAAAACCTATGCTAGGGAACCATAAGAAACAGATAAGCTATGGCTGTCCCAGATTTTGGATATGCTCTTTGGTCTCTCTTTGCACTTCAAAAGCATTATGTAATTGTCAGAATTAATCAATGAGTTACGCTTACGTGGAGAAAGCTAAAACAGAAAGGTTAGTTGCTTGAGAGCAAAACCAAAAAAAAGCAATAATCCTTTTCTTCTTAGTCCCACTGTAGACATATGAGAGTGTTGTGGCTTGTTCTCTTCCTTCTTATTCCAAAGGAGGGGGATGTCTCTTTATCCCTGGCACTGCACTCCCACAGACACGAGTGGGGCTGGCTCCCTTTGAGCAGGGCTGCTGTGGTCAGAGCCTGAATGACCCCAGGGGCCTTGAACCACTGTCAGGGGAGGAGTAACTTATGACCTGGCAGGGTAAAATGGTGATAAACATTATACTCCAGCCCCTGGTTGTTCTTTCATTGCTCCTTTTAAAAATAAGGATTAATAAAACAGCAGAAGACTGGCATATTTAGGGTTTGGGTTACCTTGTTTTTCAGCATCTCGGCAACTCCTGAGAAATCCAGTATCAACTGGACAATCAGTGCTCAGAGGAAAGAGCTTTATGTTTCCTTCAGTGTTGAAGGACAAGAGCTACCTGCCTCACTGGCAAATGTGATTAATTGTCGCTTGTCTGGAGGAGAGGAGTTATGGCCTGCTGGCTTTTCAGACTGCCTTGTCTGCCTTGCCTCTCCTACAAGGCTATGGAAAGGAGTGGAGGGGAGGATACTGTAGAATTTGTCAGTATGTTGCTGATATACAGTGAAGTGCATGAGTGTAAATATACTTCTCCTTTTTGAACTGATCTGCACCCACAAACAAGAAGTTTACAATAAAGCATGGGGTAAATATCTTAATTTTTTTCACAGAGAAGAGCAGTCATGAATAGCAGATCAGCTTCCAAAACTGCTCTTTTGACAAATGCAACATTTCTATACACCAGTGTGGTCCAGCACTGACATCCTAATAGCAGTGGAATAAAATTGTCTTTTAATGCCTATGCTTATTCCTTGTTCCCTCAATAGCTGCTCAAGACATGACTCTGCTGAAAAGCATTCATCAGGTTTTGTTGAGAAGAATTGTTTTCTATGTCGTCCCTGTGACAGAGTCTGGGAAAAGAGGTTCTTGAAACAGTAGGGCTTTCATTTTACTGAAAATCTCAATTTTTTTTTTTTACATTTCATTTAAAACTCCTGTAAAATTATTGTGTTTAATTAAAAAAAGGTGAGTTTTTGTTACTTATTTGAAAAATGCAAAGAAGACCTGTTGAAAGATCCTCATCATATGAAATTCTTATTTTTGCTGCTTATTTAAGCACAGAAAACTTATAATTTTTATAACTAGTAGGTATCTGGATTATGCCCCAAGAAGTCAGAAATATAGTCCTAGCTGTGTTACAGGCCTGTGTCCAGATGTTGATGATCATAGTCATGTTTTTATCTGGGAAATTTGTGGAAGACGGGGACGGTAGTGAGGCATTTTAAAACCAGAGCTGGGCTTCCATTGGGTCTTCCACACTCCAAACTTCTCTCCTGTTCTTCATTTTTATATTATGATTGTTTTCTTTTTCTGTGTGTCCTTCTTAGCCTGCTCTCCTGACAGCCCAGCTGGTACTGTTCATAATTGGCAGGCCATTCAGGGCTTAGACAAAAATAGCTGTAAATTAAAACACGATTGACTGACCACTCTCTCCCCTGCCTTGCACCTTCTGTAGATACTTCTATGTGTGGAAAATGAGTGGGAAATTATATCATTTTGTTCTAGTAAGATTTTATGCCTGCTTTGCAGCGATGTAAAGGAGTACAGACTGATTTTGTATAGACACAGGGCCAATAATTTACATTAAGGCTTGTGTGCTAGTTTCTCCTTTGGTTCACAATTTCCGCTTTTCGTGCATTTCATTAATTTTAATTATTTATAATATTAATAATAAATCAGTCTTCCTTCTACTCTGTCCCAGGGGAACCTATCATGAAAGTTGAAAATTAGGTATGTTATTCCTGTATCTGCTAAGCATTAGGAGCCAGATTATTCTAGCTAGTGATATCTGGAGAGTATGCTGATAATTTTAGATAGTCATTCACCTAGATAGTGAATTGGAATTGAAAGAGGGGTGGAGGGTGTCAAGCTATTACAAACTCTATAACAGCACCTCTGGAAACCTCAATGGTGATTTAATAATGAAAAAAAAGACTCCAAAAGCACTTTCAAAAAAATAAAAAATCCAAAGCTTACAATGGTCCATACCTGTAACAAGACTGATTAATAAAATACTTTTGAAATGCTAATTATTAAGATGAAAGGCTAATAATTAGTCTGTGTAATTATTAGCCAACTTTCAGAACTGACCTGACAGCTGTTTCCTGTGTTTTGGAAAGGATGATGGGCAGAGGGAGAAGGCTGCCACAGTGATCCACCCATCCTTACTGACAGACACGTACTGGGAGGTGCAGAGCCCACAAGTGGTACTGCAGCTCCGATAGAAAGGAAAGCAGGCAGGTAAGTGTGCTCATACAGAGTGAATGGGAGACATGCTTAGGTTTGACTTCATCTAAGTCACCTCCTGCTCTGGAAAATGAAAAGTTGTGGGAAGCTTTTGGCATGATTTCAGCGTCTGTTTTGTTGGCTGCATGGGGTTGAGAGTCTGTACCTTGCTAAAGGGGCAGTTCTTCTTGTAGCAGGTTTACAGAGGAGTCCATGCCCAATGTTCTGGTCTAGCATCTGGAAATGGGGTCACAGCTCTCCTAAGTCTACAAGTTGGTAGAGCTTTTGCAGTAATGGCTTTTGTTAGAGCAGGCATCCAATTTCTTTTAAATCCTTTTAGGTCCAGTTGACCCAGCAGAAGTAGTTCTTAGCAGGAGTTTTCTGTTCCTCCCCCATCCAGTCATTGTCCAAACAAGAACTCAGCCTCTATGAGTAAATTACTGTGTTTGGTTTAAATGTCTTCGGATTTCAGCAAGTTCAAGATGTGCAGCCAGACTTGTTCTAATTCTCCCTTCCCCTCTCCCACGAACTTTTGCTCGGAACAGATTTTCTGGGATGAGTTTCGACTAGCTCCTGACTTTGCATACACTTTTTTTCCTACGTGCTTTCTGGCATATTTGTTACGTTCATGGGGTAATTGCTGTTCTGTACCACATGGAGACCTTGATCTGCCACTGAAGCACATACAGTTCCTGTGTTGAAGGGAGAAGCTTCCTTTTGAAGGTTGTCACAAAGTTCCTACTCTTGCAGAAGATAATAGATGTCAAACCATCAGGAAAGCTGTCAGAGGGATCAGACTGAATTTTGCCCTAAGGCTCATGGATATCTGTTTAATTTTTTTCTTTTTTTAATTAATTAATACAGACTAAAGCTTCTCAGGACTTGGAATGTTAGGAATAACTTCGAAGTGGATTTGTTGGCTGAGGCTGGAATGCAGGATCAAAGATCAAATGGATTCTCTACTGCATGGCCCAGCCTCAAAGAACTGGGTCTCATCTCAGTGTAGAAGTGGATGGTGATTTTTTCACTTATTTTCTGTAATCTGTTGTGAACACCTGTCAGAACTCTGCTGTGACTGGTTTTGTTGAGCAGTGTTTAATGTCTAGTTGACTGACTTACTATAACATTGAAAGTATATTTGCTGTGTTTGAGTTATTTTGAACTAAAAGCCCATTTTAGGATGTAGTTAGCTTCACACGCTTTCCTTGTTGCAGAAGAGGACAGAATTTGAAAATGTGTGCTTTTTAAATGGAAAAGGAGAGTTTGTGTGTGTTGGACAGAAATTGTTTTCACATTGAGGAGTGCATGAGATTGCACACATGAGAATGTTGTGGGACTGAAACAAAGGGTGGAGAAGGAGTCAGTGTTTTGCAGGGCCCTGGTATAAAGCTGATGGCTGATTTGCTCTGCAGCTTCTCTTCCTTTCGCAGTTTCTGATCCTGGGGGAACCAACCTAGGTTCTCCCCAAGTTTGTGTTTGGAGTTCTGGCAGACCCCAACATGTTGACAGGCAGCTGTAACCAAGCTCTCCATAAGGTAAACTAGAACAGAACCTGAAGAGCTGTCCCAGAGAATGGGGGCAGGGATGTGTGAAAATGGATGGACAGAGGAAGTGAAGGGAAATGACTCCTATGAGCTCCTCATTACCACTCTTCTGACCTTTATATATATTTTAATGGTTTGCTGTAGGTCCTGGTGAGCCTGCTGTGTTGGCTCCTGTGCTTTTGCCTTTCCTTGCATGGTAGGATACTTGCTGAAACAAGGATGAGAGATGGGGAAAATATGTTCATGTTGTTTGGTAGTGGGTGAATACCTGAAGTGATTCCAGGTGAACCACCTGCTAGACTGCTGCCACACCTGAACTAATTATCTTCACAGAGATATTTTTATTTACTGTGAGGAAGTCCCCAGAAGTTGTGCTGTCTGGGTAGGAAGAAGAGTTTAAATCATTCCTGCAATTCCTTTCTCACACTCATTTTCTGTTAGAATTGTTGTTGTCTGTATTCTTTAGGTGGTTTTGAGAGCAAGCTGATAGTTGTAGTTTTGGTAAGCTGTTGGTACAATCACTTTTTTCTAGGTTAAATGATTTATGATGTTTTACCACAGCCTTATAAACAGGAAAAGCCAGCCTAAAGACAGAAGAGAGATACTAATTAGAGAATGATAGAAATACAAATTTAAAGCAGCCACAGTAAGGCAGAGAATTTAAACAAAAGAGCGTCCCTTTTATTACAACCTAAGCCTTAATTACATATCCTAAGTCCTCTATTATATCCTAAGTTTAATTGCAGAAAACAGGGGATGGGAAAACTAAGCCTTCACAGCCATATTTGGCAGAAGCTTTGGAATAAGATTTGCCATTAGAGGAGAAAGTAGGAAGTGAGCCCTCCTGAGGAGCACCTGAGAGACACCAGGATGCTCTGACTTGGTCAAGAGGAGATGAGGACAACCTGCAGCTCCTGCCACCACAGAACAGGACAGAAATAAGTGGTGAGTGTAGGCTGGATGCCCCCCTGAAGTAGTTAAGGGAGAATGTGCTGGTCAAATGTGACCTGGTGATGTACTTTACTGTCTTATTTAAAAAAAAAAAAAAAGTTTAACCCTACATTGGTGGTGTGAATTTGTCACAGGATGGCTTAACAGATTCCCAAATTGTTTATCAGCCACCATGAATGGTGTTTTCTTGAGAGTACGTTCAAGGATTTGTTATTTTGGGGGATTGGTAGCATCAGATGTTGATCTTGCAGAAAGAGCATATTTAGTAAATTACTTTATTTCTCAGTATTAAATGATAGAAAGATTTCTCTACTATGTGTGTGGACCCTCTTCTGCAGACTTGCTTTGTTTCATTTCTTCCCATCCTCCCCAAAGTGGTCACTGAGGGACATGTCCTGCTTCAGTTGGTGTAAAGGGCTGTGATCAGCCCTGCAAGCTGGTTTTCCTTTCAGGGAATCCTGGACTTCATATGTTTTCCTAGTTTAGTTTTCTTTGTTTCCAAACACACTGGATTGTCTAGCTAGTCTAATTTGAGTGTGTTCATTAAGTCTGAATAATGAAAGCATCCCTTTTTCCTCTCGGCTTAGTACAGACAATACAAAGAAACCCATAACCTAGATAATCATGAAGGCTTAAACCCCCCCAGTTCATTTACTAAAAGTAGATTCCTCAAAGTATCACGAGTTAGTATGGGGTTTTTTTGGTTTGGGTTCTTGTGTGCATGTGTCATTTCTGAGACAGAGTTGCCTTTTAATTAAAAATAGGTGGAATTTTTTTCCTAACAAAGAAAAATGTACTTATCTAGCCAACTTTGGTTTATATTTTGAATTCTTGCTTCAAATAATGGGAGTCCTACAGAATTTATGAATAAAATTATTAAGTATTTTGCATAAGAATATTTTTAAATTGCATTCTATAACCTGAAGTTAAACAGCCAGAAAGATGATGATAGATATTAGTGGACAGTCTATACTAAAGAAAATATGTGTCCATAGTATCTTAATATTTCAATGCTTAAAGTTATCTATGTATATTATAGGCAGAAAATTGTCATCTGTTTTCCCTTTTCTACAGATGAAGTGGCACTCAGAGACTATTAGATATATCTCTTCCCATTTGTTTTTAAAAGCATCAGGGCCCAAGTTCATGCAAAAATAGTATAGCAGTGTCAGGAGCTAAATTCCACCTTTAAGCTTAGATCACATTCCTCTTCCCTCAGCTGAAGTGCCTCCACAGGGGATTTTGAAAGCTTCATACCACAAGCAAAAGCTTCCTGTGCATGTTTTCCCTGTGTTGCTTCCAGTGCAATTTTGTAGGTGTTGTTTATGGTGTCCCTTAGTAGCGTCTTATGTGAAGCACGGAATTCCTCAGGGAGCCAGCAGTTAGTGAGATTGTTGCAAAAACAGTGTGTGTGGAAACGGAAGAAGGTCTCTACCTCCATTTGAAGTTCTGTGGGTTGTCGTGGGCTCCATTCCCAGCTGACAGAGGCACTAGATAACTCTCCATGCAACTCCATTCCCAACTTAGTTTGTGATCTTCCCAGCATCCCACCAGGAAAAGAATTTGTCCCCATTGCTGCTATCTTTTCATGGACGTTCAGAGAGTACAGATGGATTTTTTACCCATACAGAACTAAAGCTAGGACTCGGGCTTATTGTAGATAAAGCAAATGATAAAATTCTTCTGTGCTTATATTATAAAGTTTCCACATCTGCAGTGTAAAGTATATCAGCAGCTGTGACACTGCAAAACCTGAGCTGTTTTCTTGTATTCAAAGGCTTCTGCCTTTTTTTTTTAATGCATAGTTTTGCCCTCAGTATGGGATTTCTTTGTCAAAAACACTGGGGTGAAGAGCCACGCAGCCCTCACCTTGTGAAAGAGCTTTAGAGCAAGCTGCTGCTGTGTTCTCCTGGACTGGGGGACACAGAGCTGTCTGGCTGACACCTTTGAGAAACGAGAGTGTGTCTCTACATCTCTATCTCCTTTGCATAATCTGTGATATCTGAATTGAGTTTCGTGACACATTAACACTTTGAAGCTGAGTTAATATACTGTGTTGTATAATACATTATGTATGACTTGGGCATCAATTGTGCTGGAGCATCAGCAGCCACAGACTTGAAAATGTCTCTTTCGGTGACAGAAATCCTAAATAATGCTGAAACCAAATTCTGTTGGCATAATTTTATGTTGTATTCCTTGTCCCATTACAGCGTCTCTTACTTGCAAAACCACTCATGTTCAAGCCATCTAGCTTCCTCTTCTCTCCTC
Organism: Picathartes gymnocephalus; assembly: GCA_013390045.1. NCBI lineage: Eukaryota > Metazoa > Chordata > Aves > Passeriformes > Picathartidae > Picathartes > Picathartes gymnocephalus. Next base: position 111,128 of record WEKY01048187.1, read on the forward strand.
CATGTACTTGTCAAAAAGTCCCTTTTCCACATCTTTCATATTACAGATATTCCCATGGTGTTGCACGGTTAATTTTAATTTGTAACATCAGAAGTGCTAGCATTATGTTAGCTTTGCTGAGCATGAGCACTACGATGTGAAGAACAATGATGAGCATTAACATTTATAATAATGATGTGCTGCAAAGAGGAGTAAGAAACAGAAAGAAGACAAACCCCACTGTGTTTTTCTCTTCTTGCATATTCACATATCGTGCTCCCAAACTGAGTTAAGATAGAGCTTGTTTTGTAGAAGTTGTAAGCAATACATTAGTCTGACATTGAATACAGTGTATATATATATAGAGAGAGAATTATATATATATATAGGCAAATATGCAGTCACAGGTTTATTGCTCTTAATATAAGTCATCTTAGGCCTGATTACTTTTGTTTCAAAATTAGACTCTAAGAACATATTAATTATGGACACATCCCCAGACAACATGGCTGTCCCTGGGGGATTTCTGCCCTTAACTCTCATTAGTGTTAATAGGAGCTACCCATGTACACTCCTGGAAGACCAAAAGAGAAATAATGTTCTGCTATCTGTGGTTTTTTGTTTAGGGTATAGAACAATGCTAAAATGGTCCGGGAGGGAGTTGGTAGAGTGCCTGATAGCACCAGTCTGAAACCTTTCTTCCCTTTACATAAATACTGTAAATATTCCTGTATACAAGAGCATGTAGGGACAGAACAAGGGGGAATGGGTTCAAATTGAAGGAGAGCAGGTTTAGAATAGATTAGATATTAGGAAAAAAATCTTTACTGTGAGAGTGCTGAGGCACTGGAACAAATTTCCCAGAGGAGGTTGGGATTCCTCATCCCTGGAAGTGTTCAAGGCCAGGTTGGATGGAGCTCTGAGCAGCCTGGTCTAGAGCAAGGTGTCCCTGCCCATGGCAGGGGGCTGGAATGAGACGATCTTTAAGGTCCCTTCCAACTCAGGACATTTTATGATTCTCTGTGGTGAATTCTGGAACTGATAAAAGCACATCACAGTACTGTACACAATACTGTATATTTTAAAGTTTATATATAAAGTGATATTCCTTTTTTGTTTGGTTGGGGTTTGTTGCTGCTGTTTTGGTTTTCTAACCTGAACTAGACATTAGGGAATACCTTTTATTTTTTTGCTGGAGGCACTGGACTGAGGAATGCTACTATTATATAAATAATGTCTACGTGACCTGATGTTTTATGCCCTAATTATCCACTTGTCATAATTCTTCTACCTTGAATTTCTTGAGGAAAAAATAATCTCATTGGAATTAGCAACAGGAATAATTTTCAGACAGAGGGGGTGGCTTGTGCTGGAAGTTAGATAAACTTAGAGATTATTGGGACTGTGTTGTCTGAGACATCTGGGCTCTAATGGAAACTAAGTATATAATAATTAAAATAGTTTCTTAGTGATGGAGAATTTACTGCATCTTTTGACAATTCATCTCAGTAGCTAATTATACTTAAAATGTGCTTTTTATCTTCAGATTGAACTTGCAAATATTAGATTCTGTTGTGTGTCTGCCCACTAATTTAGAGTCTTATGAAATATCTTCTTCTTGTCTAGTCCCTTAAAGATTATAATCTTCTCTTTGAAGCAAAATACATTTAATTCAGTGTCTCACTGGAAGGAGTCTTTTTTTTCTGAAACAAAATCATTCTTGTTGCTCTTCTCAGCTCTCTTTCCAAGCTTATTTTTATTTATTTATTTATTTAAATTAAAGGTATTGCAGTTTCCCAGAGGCTTTCCTGCTTTGTTCCCAGAGACATTAGGCTTTCCTGTGCACGTCAGCATCTGTCCCTAACAAAGCAAATGGCACAGACCTTCGTGCCTGCTCTCCCGGAGAGAGAGCTCTGACACCCCTGAGCTGATACAAAGAGCAGGCAGGTGCCATCCAGAATCCACCCTCTAAAGGTTTTATTGTCTAACACCATTCAGAAGCTGCACCCCGGAATAAAGCAGGATCTCTTCCAAACCATGGAGCCTATTCTTAGCAGCAGCTAAACCTTATGGTCACGATGGCAGCCCCGTGTGACTGGAGGGCCGTGTTCCAGGGCGGAGGTGATCCAGGAGTGCGTAATGCCTGCCTTACCATGGAGGGGCTCTTCAAGGAGGAGAACTCACAGCTTGCTGGATGCACAGAGGGAAATCACAAGGTGTAATACAGTTGTAGCTGTGCCAGCTGCTCTGCAGGTCGTAGCAGGGCAAAAGTACTCCTAGCCAAAATGCAGCAACAGAAGAAAAGTAATTGTGTCATTTTCTGTCAGTCCGCTCTCTGCAAAGAATGCAGGGCAAACTCTGCGATTAGATGAGTGATGATGCTGACAAAGCAGTGCCCTGAAGGTGTTGGGGGGTAAACAAATACATCCAAACAGGAAAAGTTTGGGCTTCTCAGCAGGAACTGACCATCCTCATCCAATTGTATCTGAGTGCAGCTAGCCCGGCCTCATGCAAGGGAGTGCTTTGATATTGCTTCACTTGGTTTATTCTTTACCCACCTGACCTGCTAGGCTAGTTGGAAATTTCCTTTTTTGTATCATACTGTTAATGAAAATGAAGGAAAACTGGGTCAGGTGTGTTTGAGAGTGTCTCCCCCATCATATGGAAGAGTAACAAAAAAGGGAGGAAAAAAGCCCACCAGAGAGGCATGACAGGAAATTCATGTTGAAAAGATGGTAGTGATGAAAAGTAGGAAGAGTGTGACTGTGATCCCTCTGTCTGTGGACAATTTCTAACACGCTGTAACAAATATTATATTTTCAAGTATTTGTTTTATTCTAGTTGCAGATGAAGAGTTGTTCAGGACACCTTTACTTTCTTAATCTTCTTTTGCTGCTCCATATTGTTATGACAACACAGACATAATGGGACACGACCAGGATCTTCCAGTACTTTTCTGTCACTTGGTTTTTTTACAGTCAATGTATACAGGCGTCTTCAGCTTTTACTGTTGGTACAGAAATGATTAAAGCATCTTAGGTGGCCTCGTTCTTGAGGTTTTCATTTGATGTTTAGGTAGGTTTCTGTTCCTGATCAAAGATTTATTTTAGTGAAGGACAGGGCACAAATGTCTTCTCTCCAAATTTGCTGGGCTGTGCATGTTAGTATATTTTATGATGAAATACACAGAAGCCAAGCACTGACACTGCTCCAAAGTAAAACTGGTAGCAAAAAGCTGTGCAACTATAAAACTCATGACACTGTCATAAAGTAAGGCTTTTTAGTGTGGATGGCCTGACACTTTCCCACTATTTGATCATTTTTAGCTGATTTATTAAGTAAGGTTGAATGTCACTGAGGGCTGAATTACGGTAGGTATCATCTCAAAAAGTGATCTCTGCAAGACAGGCCTCAGAACATTGCCTAATTTCTGTATTTAGCTCTGGTTATTACAGCTGATCACTCAGAAGAGAGCACACAGCAAATATCCACAGTATTCAGAAGGTGCTTGAAGTCTAAGTCGATGTTTTTTTGGCGTTTGGTTGGTTGTTTTTTGGGGGTCTTTTTTGGATTTGGTTGTTTGTTTGGTTTTTTGGTTGGGTTCTTTTGGAGTTTTTTGTTGGGTGTTTTTGTTTGTTCTTTTTTTTTTGTACTCTAACATTTAATGTAATCCTACCAAGTCGGGTGGTGGGTTTTAATTTTTGGGCACAGCAAGGTGGCGAAAAAACCCTCACACCGTGCTTTAAAGCCTCATTAACAAATAACTTTACTCAAGGAGGAGATGTTAATAAGTAATGAAACAAAGGCTCTTTTATGGAGATTAAATGTCCGTGTGTCGAAGTACAAAGTTCGCGTTGCAAAGTGCAGCTGTTGCCCTGCTCGCAGCCCCAAAGCCTGGGCTCAAAGTCTGCCAGCTTTCCTGTCACCGAGCTGACCGGGGCAAGGTCCGGCCGAGGTTCAGAGGTCAGTGGCTGAAGCCTTGCTGGCCCCGTGGCCCTGCTGTCTGACACGCTGGGGACAAGCAACTCAGGATTATAAATATGACCAACAAAAACTTCCCCTTCCCTTTTCTGATGTGTCAGGTTTCATTAAAGAGGTAACGTTTTGGAAGGAGTCGCTGAAGTGTTTAAAAATAATGTGCTGCATAATGGAGCGACCTCACCAAACCCCTCTGAAGGAGCAGACTAGGAAAATGATGCATGTGGGAAGCAGTGCCCGTGTGCTTTCTCCTTCCTCCTGAGATTTATTCAAATGAGGAAAAATGAACAGCTAATTCTGTACAGCCAAAGAGAAGAAACAACTATTTTTAAAAAAGAAACAAGAAAGAAAAAACGTAGTCCCTGTGTTCCCTTTGTGTCACGGTAACGGTGTTCCACGCCGTGGGGGTGAAGAGAACTTAATACGTCTGGATATTCTGCTTTCAAATCCTCCTTTTTCACCTCCTTCAGAGGCTTTTTCGAAGCTAACCTCAACTTTCTTATTCATAAGGGCTGAAAACCCCACCTGTGCAGCTTTTTTGATTAGCTGTGGTCATATCAAAGGCTACTGTACCCAAGCACAGACTCTGAGTGAGAATGGAGACTGGCAGCTGAGAGCAAAGGCTGGTACAAACACCCTTGGAGGAATTTATATTTCAGGCAATGCTGTAGCTGTATTACTGACAGAGAAAAGTTTCCTATCTGTTGCCACATCCTTTATCATCGAAAGGATGGTAAACCATGGGTGGTAAACCAAGTCATCAGTGCTCAGTGCCCACAGCATGCCACAGGTCTGAGAAGACTGCCGTCATTTCACCTCACTGAAAGGAACATGGATGTTCAGAAAACTTTCTCAGGCATCAGAAGTCTGCCCCCTTTGTATCACAGCTTCTATATGTCTGGGTTCAGTAAATTTAATTACTGAGATCCACAATTAAAACCAGGATTCACAGAAGGACTGTAGTAGCCAAAAACATGAGTTCTGGACCAAAAGATTTGTGTGGCTAGAAATTATTTTTTCTTCCCTGCAAACATTCATGAGTCCACCAAACACCAGAGGAGCCTTCCTCTGATGAGTTTATCCTGTGCTTTTGTTATTACTTCAGGTCTGACCTTTCCCTTCTGAGCTATATATTTAAGAAACTAACAAAGACTCTACAGTGAACACTCCAGACCACAGCTTGTGAGGGCTCAGAGGACAGCATGAACTACTCAGTGCTTAAAAAGAAGTGGGGAAAAAAAAAGTCAGCCAAGGTCCGCAGATCCAAAATAATGTGTTATAATGTCTGAGCTCTTCCTGGGAGAATGCTGAGGAACAGAAATAACAGGAACTGCACCTGTGATGTTCCATTCCTGTCCTGGACTGTGGAAACTCGGGAATATTAGGGGGATGTTTTTCTGGTACTCTTTGCTGTCTGTGTGCAACTGCTGCAGTGAACAGACAGAGTCATTGAGACATTGGAAGTAGTGACTGTGGCAGAGCACATCCGTAATTCATTTGGTCTGCACTGCTGCAAATCCCTGTCATAGCAGCAATGGTGAGTAACATTTTATGTTGCTCCCCCTGCTCAGGTTCCACCCGAGTCTCTGGCCTCTCTTTGCTAGGCTGATTATACCTGGCCTTGGAATCTTTGTTTCCTAAGAAACTCTGACTGGTGCCACTACCCTCCCTGGCACTTCTGTATAGTGAAAATACACAAAAGGTGGGGAGAAGATAATAAAGTTAACAGCTATAAAATGTGTGTATTACTTGCTGTACTGATAAAAGTCCTTGAGGTGATAGAGCTCTTCTGGATGGTAACTGCATATTTGAGCCTTGGCTTGCCTCATCCAAAAAGATGAGCCCTGTCAGGTCATTACTACTGTGTGGAGTGGGATTCCTTCATTCCTTTCTTGGAATTGGCACTGACCACATATTAATAATAGATTTGCAGGGAGGGAGGAGGAGAGTGCCTATAGCCCCGTGGTTGGTGAGGTTTCATGGGCCAGGGCCGTAGGCTGAAGTTCAGGTACATAGTCCAAATCAAGCAAAACAGGAACTGGGACTGGGTTTGCAAGGTAGCAGCTATGCTGGCTATTGGCCCCACTCAAGTAGATAGGTGAATGTTTGCATCTCCCTCTTGCCTTCCCCTCCCCCCATTTTCATCATAGTCTTCTGTATCTGTGTCACCTGGCTTCAGTTAGAAACACAAGAATAAACAGGAAAATTACTTGCAGGTCAATTCTGGTTTTCAGTTTTCTGTTTCTTTACTTTTTCTCTCTGTTTTTTTGTTTTTGTTTTGTTTTTTACTTTTTGCCTGGGTGCACTTGCTTTTGTTTAAAGCTGCCTATTTTCTTTCTCAGCAGATAGTTCGAAAATCACTCCACTGGTTGCCTGCCTGAACCAAGAACCAGATCCTGGAGAAGGACTGTGCTGTACTAGGTGGTTGTAGATCTACTGGGATCCTAGTATTGAGAGAGATCTAACAGGTAAGTAAAAGTTGGAGTTTATTCAAGGTGCTGATTCTCTTAGAAGAGAAGAGTGCTATTGCGTCGTCTTAAAAAAAAAGTGGCCAGAAAAAGGTGTATCCATGCAAATCTGAGTTGCAGGATATTTTTTAATCTGGGAGCTAGTATCTTTTCACTAAGACTCTATGCCTGTGAAATGTTTTCTTCTCAGTTTACACACTCCCCAGTCTCTGTTTCAAACCCCTCCAGGTAAGACTATCAGAAAAGCCCTCCCATCTAGCTTCCTCCGTCTCATGCAAATCCAGGTGTATTAAGAAAATGCAGGGGGCTTTCCTTTGGCAGGAATACTGAAAAAAGCCAAACCAGAACAGTCCAAAAGGCATTTTTATTTGTTTCTCATTATTGCTTTGGTTTTGCTCACCTCTTCAGAACTTTCTTTACTGTGTGTCTTCTTCATTCAGTCTTGACCACACCGGCTGGGTAGAGTACGAGGATTGTCTGCAGCTACAGTTCTACTGCTTTATTCTCCTGGGGTAGCTAAGGCAAGCTTTCCACCACCCATTGCTTCTTCCTAATGCAGGTTGTGTTACATCAGCAAGAAGGTACTGGTAGAGATACTTACAGTGCTTTCTCTGAAGCAAATAGGCATCAATCATTTGTTGTCATATTCAGTAAAACTGTTTCCACACTAGGACTTTAAAAAAAAAAATCATATTTCAAATAAAATACAAGGTACTCTGGATAAAAACTGGAAGAGGTCTCTGAGTAGCTCAGTACTTTATATGTTGGTAATAAGGAAACTAGTACAGATTAGATGAGTTGCATACATTGTTATAAATTTAGAAGGAAAGAGTGAATTAAAACGAAGTTATTTTTATAGGTCTACATATACTTACAATATAAGGACTTTGACAAACTTCGTCAAAAGAGTTTTTCAAACAGTGATGTTTGTTTCCTCATGTTCAGGTCAAGTCTTTCCCTGGCAAGGATCTCAGGTTTTTGCAATTCAGTCCTAGAGCATGGCCTGCACTGTGTAAAGTATTGATTGAAAATAAGCTTTTATAAGAAAATAAAAGAGACTTAAATAATCAAATTTGCCTACAACGTGTGAATTATGATAGATTTCATATGTGATATATGATATGAGAAAGGTTCCAGTCCTCTTGTCTGACATGAGATTTTATATGAAAATTCATATTTTTATTGCTTTGGTGTTAGGTGGAGAGTTCAGCATGACCCCTCTGTTGTGTGTCTGGCTGCTGGTTTGCCACAGTTAAGGGTAGAGATCAGTGGTTTATTGTGACGATGCTGGTTTTAAATTCAGAGTTGATTGTGGTAGAAGCTTTTGGTTACTGAACTCTCAGTTCTCAAAAACAAATCTCAATAAACTGCCACCTATCGTGGGAGGGATTTAAATATCTAATGATGTTTTGACTGGAAAAATGAACGAACGTAGAAGGATCTTCTAGAGCTAACATTGACTTGCCAGTGTTACTTTTAGCTTGTTCTTCCTTTCTCTAAGTCACTCTGGCACTCTGGGAGTGATCCTTTGTTCCTGCTCTTGCTCCCCGAAGTGCTCCCAGCCTGACTACCAGCACGGATGCGTAGTTTTCATCTGTGGAGAATTTTCTAACTTTTTAGTCATAACTGAGAATTTATGTGCTCGGCTCAACCCGATGAATCGCATGACAAATCTGCAGCAAGGCAGACGCCGTCGGGGAGACAGAGAGGCTGCCCGTCTGTCTTGCCAAGTATCTCAGCAATCCTGGGACAGCAGCAGCTCCCTAATGCGACAATGAGCCGTGTTGACTTTTTGATATATACGGGTACAAAGTTCCTAGGGAAGATTTTGCTTCCGAGCGGTACTTTGACGCAGCTGGGTATCTCCACCGTGCTTCCGTATCTGCCGGAGAGGGAGAGGGAGGGGAAAACATCAGGGCATTTCAGTGCCTTATCAGCCGTGCTGGTGGGTGCTGTGAAGACCAAAAAGGAGCGAGTGTGCTTCTCATAGACTTCAAGGTGTGTGCCTGCATGTGTAGCCTATTTTTCATAAAGCAGCTGAAATGTTCACTAATTAGCTTTTGCTTGTTTACATTAATTGAATTTATACATACAGACTGTTTCGATATATTTATTTTTATTTCGAAACTCTGTGCTATTTTTCATGCTGGATATATAGCACCACCATGGATTTATTTTCTGTGCTGACAAGCAGACTTGTTTCCTTGTGAGCAGATGAATTGTTTACTTTTCAGACCAAATAAGAACATACTTTTCAGTTACATTATAGCATGATCTGGTCTGTCTGAGAGACTGGTAGGTACACATTACACAAACAACAGGTGGTCAAATTTATTTCTGCAGCTAAAATAGCATTTGCTGAAATACATATAAAAAACTCCGAGAATGCAAGAAAGGCTTGAAAATGTGTCCACTTTTTTTATTCACATCCCACTGCGATAGCTCATTTTTAAGTAACAGTGAAATTGTTTGGGCTTATTTGATTTCAGAAGAAATGGAGACAAGATAAAATAATTGGTTATCTTCAGTTAGGTGTTAAGGTGTACTTTTTCTTTTTCCAGGAAGGATCCTTGAATTAAAAATAAACCAGTTGATTTTCCAGGGTTTTCATCTGAGCCACAAGCCTTAAATCAATGAGACTTTTGATTTCTTTTTCAAAATACCAAATCAGTTTATGTGAGGGACAGAATTTAAGTTTTAATTTTAGTCTCAGTTTTCCATTTTTTAACATGTTTTCTGAATGGACTCCTATAGTCTGGAATATTGGTGATGCAGGGCTTGCTTTCTTTGTGCAGGACCAGTAGTCAGTCACTGGTTGCGCACGAAGTGAAATGAAGCTGGTGAAGGGGAAGGCACATCCATGGAAGAGAGGAAAAAACTTGGAACAACAGCTTATGAAACTGGCCACCCAGCTTCCTTGTAACATAATTGTAATGGCAAAAAGACTCTTGACTCTCACAATTCTTCACATCTCTGTGGAATTCAGCAGGTGCCTCTGGATACAGTCAGTGGACCCAGCTTCTTTCAAGTGGTGTTGATGCTTTCACAAAACTAAGCAGATATCAACCCCTGAAACACTAACTGTATGGAAAAGGGATAGATGGATTTAGTTTCATTCCTTCCTTTTGCATGTCATAAACTTAGTTTTCACACAAGGAGGATAAAACAGTGTTGCAGTTTAAGCAGCTTGTTTCTAATTGTTGCTGGATTTTACTTTTCTGCTTTTATGCCCTCTCTTTTTTTCCATTCTTTGCCATTGACTTTTATGGCAAAGAGCTAATGTAAAGATGGCTTTGATAAACACATCCTGTATTTCTTAAGCATCAACTCAGTGCATCTTCCTTTGAGCTGCAAATCCATTCCAATACTCAGGATTTTAGCCAGGGCCACAGGGCAAAACTCTTACGTTGCACAAAAGAAAGAATAAAAAAAGCCAAGGGACTTTTAATGATCCAGCAGAGATGATAGGACTTTGGCATATGAAAAACCCTGATGTAGTAAATCAAAGCAGGCTGTCTTGAGTGTAGTAATATTTCTATGCTAATAAATTAGTGTCATAAGTGATTTGTCAATAAGATGTAGAGTATACTATGAAGGAAGTCAGACAATGTTTTTCTTTCCCATAGAAAAACAGGGTGAGGTCATAGCAAAGTCCTCAATGTGATTTTTTTTCTAAGAAATATGTGGGTGCTCTGAACCACTGCACAGTATTTGCATATTTAAATTCTTATGTGCCTAAGATATCCTTACGTACTTAAGCAAGGTAGATGAAGATGGGCTGAGAGAACTGGGGCCTCTGGAGAAGAGAGGACTCTGGGGAGACCTTATAGGGGCCTTTTAGCACGAAAAGGTGACTTAGAAGAAAGACGGGGACAGACGTTTTAGCAGGGCTTGTTGCGATAGGACAAGATGTAATGGCTTTAAACCAGAAGAGGGTCGATTGAAACTAGAGATAAGAAGGAAATTTTGTATGATGGGAGTGGTGAAACACTGCTACAGATTGCTCAGAGAGGTGGTAGGTGCTCCATCCCTGGAAGTTGATCAAGGTCAGGGTGGATGGAGCTCTGAGCAACCTGGACTAGTTGAAGATGCCCCTGCTCACTGCAGGAGGTTGGACTAGATGACCTCCAACCCAAACCATTCTACTTACCTTTTAATCTGATTTGTCACAAGAGCCCCTACTGCATACAGCCTTTCTCCACTGCTGCTTCATGCATACACAATTGCTAGCAGAAGTCCAGTCTGACCATTTGGCACCACTCTCTCTCTCCACAGATACTACAGAAAACCCTTAGGAAGGTCACAGGATTACCAAAACTCTAAGGAGCCATACTCTGGTATCCTTGTTTTAACTCATTCCTGCTTTTAACAGATTTGGAAGTTGCATCCTAGTACAGAATTTAGAAGTTTTAAGTGGCTGTAATCCCTCTAGAATTTGCTGGGTTGGCTGCAGCAGTGCTATAGGCTTTCTGTTGATCTACCCAAACAAATGTGATTCTGAGAAAAGAGTTTCCATCTTTCTCAACATCCAGAGAGTTTCAGAGGGTAGAAGGCTGGTTTATTTGCCGTGTTTTTCAGGTAAAATTTGCTAATCTGTGTTAAGACCTTCTTCTGTAGTAGTAAATCAGGGTGTCTGCAGTTTGGGCCCATTAGCCAGGGCACATCAGCCACGGCTCAGGAGCAGGTCTCCGAGGTGGGACCCTGGATCCTCTCACACATCACAGTGTGTATTTTCAGAACCACCTCTGCACTGTGCCCTGTCTTTGCAGTTTCTTCTTGTGGATTTCTGATTTCAGGTCGTCATTCCTGGGCAGATGCTCATTCCTGTCTCTGGCTGCTGACCCTTGGTTTGACTTTCTGGTTTTCGGCCATGAATGTTCAGCTCATTTTCCAGTTCTGGACACAGGCCCTAACCTTTGGGCTGGATAGCCCACGCTCCAGTCTGTAATCCTAGACAGCCAGCAGGTCATCTGTAGTAGAGAGTACTCTAATCTATTCCATAACAAATGAAATCTAGCAGATAAATTTGGGTGGTTAGTTTTTTGGGGTTTTGTTTGTTTTGTTTGTTTGTTTCGTCTGAGAGTTTTGGGGTTTTGGTTTGTTTTTTTTTTTAATTTATGACAACTGCTGCTATTTACTTGTAAACTGGTATTCTATTAGTATTTTGCTAGATTGCTAAGTGTGAGCTTCTACTTTCCATTAGCTATCATATTGTGCCCAATGGGCATCCTTTCTTAGGGAGAATATCAGCATGTCTGAGCCAGTGGAGTGGGTGAACAGAACTGTTAGCATGTATAAACATTTCAAATTGGTGGCCAGACGTTCAGTAAATTACACTGGAAAAGGCAATAGCGTCAGAACTTCCATTTCATTTCTATAAGAAATGTTACAAACACTATTGATATACTGTATGCATGGTCTGCTTTTTTTTATGGGAGTTCATAATGTCATTCTAGCACACATGACATAAGAGTATAAACACACACTCAAAATACGGTCACTCAGACCCATAAGAGCGTTGTGACTGAAACTTGATGAAAATATGAGTTACAGAGTTCACAAAGTATGAAGATAAATTTCGAGAAAGAGGAAGAATTGAAACTTATAATGTCTGTTAATGTTCGGGTAGAAGAAGGGTCAGGTTGCTTTGGCAGGAGAATAAATGGAGGAGGAGTACAAAGCTGAGTTGTAAAATGAACTGAAGTTGATACTTAACTAGTTACAAGTTATATAGAACAGACAATAATGTGAGTCTGAGTGAAAAGAAAACTGACTTTCTATATGCTATATATGTTACATTGTTTATACACAAAATGGCGTATCATAGAAATTTTTATGTGTGTATGTGTTCAACAGAAAATAAAATTCACAAGATCTGGGTGAATTTTATTTAATTTTGCCCATCAAAAATTCAGGGATAAAAAGTTCCAGGCTGATGCAGTGTTTTTTCTTTGCAATATTTTGATGGAATTAGGTATCCAAAATCAGAGTAATAAGGAATCCATCTGTTCTGTTTCTATTCCAAGATATGTGACAGTTGCCAATCTAGGAAAAATGTGCTATTTTGTTCTAGCTTAAAGGTAAGTTATATTCTGCTGTTCATGGCTGTTTCATAGAAATGTGAACCTTCCTTAATTTTAGAGCTTAAATCAAGACCCATCAACATGGAAACACTTAGATTAATTTTTATTAAATTATACAAACTTCCTTGCTAAACCCATCTCCTTCTACCCTTTCATGAGAGGAACTGTCCTTTACTGGAGTAGTTTTCCTGTAGATAGGTTTTTTTTATACCCTGAAACAGGCTAGCTCAAATAAGGGATAGCAAGATGTTCATGGGATTTAGCTAACAGTGAATTCAGACTGCTTTGCTTAGTAGAAGGGAAGAGGATGGTGGAAGCAGCAAGTTTAGTGTATTGCTTTGGTGTATTTCTTCCACACTGGTTCCAAGCATTAATATGCTCTTACATACTTTTGTTAAAGTATCAGCTCAGAGAATGAAATAAAACAAGTACTTTCTTCAACTTGTTGTTCAGTTAAAACCTGTTATTATATAAAGCTACAGCAGAGTAGCAGGGTATAGTTTTTATCTAAACTAGCTTAACTTTTTACTTGGTTTAAAGCTCTTTAATGGAACGGCCCATGAACTCATATGACATTAACCATGTATAATGATAGCTTTTTTTTTTTTTTTTTCCCTTCCCAATGAATTAAAAATGGAAAGTACTTCCAGTACTTCTTGGTAAGTATCAAGAAGTCAGATCCCTTGGTACCACAGAGGTTCTTTCTTCATTAGAGGCAGGTAGTTTCCATTATTCATATTCAGTACCATTTCATTTAAAGTCCCACCATTACTTAAAAAGCAAGATATTAATGAAAGATGTTACTGGAGTGCTGTCTTTTAATTTGATATTGTTCGATCCAGCTGTTTTAAAATTTCTAAGAATAAAGCTTCCATTACCTTACATTAGAGAAGATTTTTATAGGTAAGAACATCTAATTCTTGTCTGGTTTCCCTTGATAGACAATTGCCTTTCTTAAATTTTCATCATTTACTTCTAGGGTAATCCTTTTGCTTTGCTTTAAATAATTTCTCTGATTCCTTGATATCCATGCATTGCAATTAGTTATATATAGATATTTTTCATACCACCCCCATCCACTTAGCTGGTGAGTAGACAAGTAACACATACTTAGCACTTTTAATTTTACCTCATAAATCAATCATTGTAGCTCCAAAGTCAGTTACATTTTTTTTCTTAAACCATCATTCAATACAAAGAGTCCATTATGCATGTCTGTGAATAATACATTAATTGTGTGGTTTAGATTCATAAACAATGTTACCTAATTAACTTCATAAAATTGCTCACTTTGAAAATTGTGTAGCTGCAATTTCTATGATAGTAGCTAAAAGACAACAGCACTAAGCCAGGCATTGTCACTTTGAATTGCCACTGGTAACGCAGAAGCCTCTTAAAAGTGCAATTATGGCAGAGAGAAAGTGTATTCCTCGTTACAGATTTATTCCTTTAAGTACTTTTTCAAAGGTTTTCACCTTGTTTTGTATTGCTGTGCACTAATGGTGTAAGACATGACTACTTCAGGGAATGGCTTTATTAATATAAAGAAATATTAGTAAAGATTTTTTTTTAACTGGATTTAAAAAAAGGAAAGTATCTTTTTCATTATGTTTTATTCTCTATCAGGTTGTTAAAAAAAGATTTTGCTCTTTTGCCTTTGGCAAACACTTTTTTCTTGGGATGGGGATAGCAATGGCATGAACAGCGGGATCTACAAGAAAAGAGTTCATAGTCCAAAACCAAAAGGAAGCATATTTACATGTTGATCATTTGTTCCAAGTTTGAAGACTAAACTGAGATCCAGATCCTGTAGGCTAGACAGCAGTGAAGGCATTTCTATTGTATTACAGCATTTAGAGAAGGCAGAGAAAGAGTTGAAATAGGCATTTCAAATCTGGCAAAATGAGGTGGGAAAAGTGGTGAAGGAATCTGCCCAGTATCACAGAATTCTGCAGGAGAATCAGAAGTGAGAGCTCCTGCCGCCCCTTTGAACCGAGCTACAAGCCTGTATTTATTCCATAATCTGTTTTTATGCTCTTATCTATTTAATCTTCCCCTCGCACCGATTTTTATAAGTATGTCTCCACAGAGAACTCCGGCGTGAGGAATGTTTCTGGAGATGAACCCTGAGGTTTTATAGTAACACTGTATAATCATTACACGGGAGGTACTCGGCGTTAAAATGGTGCAAATTACCATTGGAAGTGACTCATTCCAGCGCGGGGAAGGAGGCTTTGCTGTCTCTCGTTGCCTGCCACGGCTCACCGTCGGCAGCAGCCGCTCCTTACATAATGTCACATATGTCACATATGTCCCGCCAGATTGCCCGGTCCTGCCGGGGGCAGGGGCAGCTCCGAGCACGACACCCCCTCGCCCCGCTGCTGCTCTCACGGGGAGGAGAATCCCGCGGAGTCCCGCCTGGGATTTTCCCATCCGGCTCTTGGGAACGGCGGCCTCGGGCCCGGGCTCTGTGCAGGGAGGGGGAGATGCTGGCAGCAGCGCCCACCTCCCTCCCCGCAGCCCCGGAGCCGGGCACTGCTGGGGAGCGGCTGGCTCTGCCCCCTTTGCTCACAGCGCTGCCCCTCTCTCAGATTGCCTGGTACCTCTCCTGTCCATTTCTCCCCATCGTTGCTCTCCGAGGAACTTGCCTCTTAGCCAGGGTAAGTTAGTCTTGCTCTTCTGTCACCTGGATATTCGCGCACAAGGGCTACGTGGTCAAAATCAGTGTGTCACTGATTCACAGTGACAACCACAATCAGCCTTTCTTAACCTCTGCTGCATAAAAATAAACTGGGGGGAAGTTAGCCCATGGCTCGTAGCTGTGGTATAGAAATACACTCTGTTGAAAGCCCAGGCACGGAATTAAAGGATTTGGTACCCTACGACTCAAAGTAAACACAGCCAGCGGCTCTTCAGCATGGGGTACTGGTTATTGCATGTGTTATTTGTTTAAATTGAAGATTCCACCGCTGCTGAACTGCACTGTATGTGAAATTCCAGATCTGCTACAGTTCCAGATTTATAAAACAGCATTATAGGGAATATAGGCCTATTAATTTTACAGTCTAATTTCTGATTAGATTTTACAGCACCTCTGATGAACTGCATAGATTTTACCCATTAAAAATGATGACAATCCAGTTCTGTCATTTTAAGTAGAATTAAAGCCAGTATTGCCAAGTATGATAATATCTTATGAAAAAAAGTGAACCAACTCTCTCACACACACACATACACATATATATATATATAACTAAAATAACCCAGCACCATGTTATTTCTCTATAGAAAAAGGGCCCTTGCCAAGAGAATGGGACTCTTAGCTGTTAGTGCAGTCAAGAGCCTGTGGGTCTGACAGCTGACATCAACAGAAATTCTCCATTCAGGCTGAGCAGGTTAAGTAATGTTTCCTAGCACAGCTGTGTAATGTGTCTGTTGGTAATTAAAAGAGTCTGTTAGAGCTGGTTAAGGAAAAGCATAAGTGAACTGTTTTCTATCAGAAAATAGTTTTGTTAGGAATTAAAATCTTTACAATGCCTATGCCTTGTATGGGAGGAAACTAATTGTTTTTTAAAGAGGAAGAAGAAATCCTACACTGAAACAGTCTGTTCTTGGCTTATTTTAGACACAAACTTAAATAAACACCCCCAAAACCAAAAATGGAAGTGTTGCAATAGAAAATAAAACTTCCCATTTCTATAATGTCACTTTTTAATTTGGGGAAGGGACTTACTCTGATTTGACACATCGCCAGATTCTGAAACCAGACATAAAATGACATTCTCACTTGGGACAAGACTTTCCATTTGCATTTGTAGATGCAAGGTACGTTTTTTAGCCCTGATTTGCTACACTAATCCTGTTGACTCCACTTGAAAAGAATGGCACGTTTCCCACTAACTTTATTAGTGGCAGGATTGGGCCTTGATGCAATACCTCATGTCACAGCAGCAAAACTTGTTGCCAATAGTCTGCCTCAAGGGAGGAGATTTCCAGTAACTGCTCCCTGAGAACTATTCTAAAAATGCAGCTTTTTTCTGTCCAGCCATCGGGATAATGATATACTCCATCCCCAAAGAGAGGGGCATTGACAGAGCTGCATTGATGGCACCAGAGGTCCCTGCTGGCTTGTTCACTAAACAGAACTGGCAACTGACTCTGAAGATAAAAGTTGTTGACGTTTTTCCAAGCTGGTGGAATGGAGCTGAGTGACACTTAGAAATAAATAGAGGAGGGAATAGTATGATCTTGAATGACAGAGGAGCTTTCATGAAAGGCTTTCATGGGGGAAACATGGGATGTACTGTTCCAGGCTTGAGTCTAGGGGATTTGTTGACAGTTGTATAATGTGCATATTTGCTACCACTTGTATGAAATGTAGAGGGAAACAAGGGGAAAAGTTCCAAATGAATCCTTTATTCCCACTTAAACAGTTAAACTCAAATACAGTATACATCTTTTCCTTCCCAATAATTGACTCTACAAATTGCCAATCTCTTTGGAAATCTCTGAGAAGAACATTCTCTCTCCCAACACGGAAAAGTACTTCATGCAAAACATTTGTCACTTGTCTGTTATCATAATTCATGATCTTATCCTTCATTCTCTTGCTTGTTTAAGCACACAGAAATAGTACTTTTAACCTGAGACTTCAAAGGTAAAAAAATTGTGAAGAGGTCCCCATTCTTTTTCTTCTCATCTCTGATCTCAGACTTTGAACATCAAAGTGGCTCAAAGTTTGGGGTAAGTTCTTAAGGATCCAGTTACTAGAAAGAAATCAATCAAATTTCCATGTTCATATTCACGATAGACCAGAACAAATATTAATATTCGATAGTAGTTTAATTTAATAATTTACAACAATTAAAACAAGTTGCTGCTTAATCTTTTGCTCAATACAATGAAGCTCACTCATTCCATTGTACTGCTGTGAAAAATCCTCGACTTCTGTCAGTCAGAAATTGCTGGAAAAAAAATCATAACCTAGGAATTACAAAACAATTAAGAATGTAAAATAAATTCCCCAAACAAAGAATCCTGCCATTTTAATTACAGTATCACACTGTCATGTAAAAGGTTAACACTTAAAAAATGAATCTTGTACCCTCAATCTATTATCCCTAAGCAATTCTCAATTCCACATTAATTTTTGTAGGCTGCCATCTAAATTAAATACTTTTCAGCTCTGTCAGTTTATCGCTATATGTATTCTCATTACAGCAGTCACTTGAGCCAAAACATTTTAATCTTTGGTGTAATCCCTGTAGGCCCATATTCTTAGCTACAACTTTAGGGGTTCTACAGCTGCTCTTTTCCTTTTAAATGGTGGCAGTCCTTTGTGCTGAAATCCTTGCTTATGTAAGGGCTTTCTATAAAAAAGTAAGTTCTGCAGTCTGTTGTGAAATTACCTTTGTTGTCAGTGCTAGAGAATTATAAATCCTCTCACTCCCCACCCCTCACTCTTGAAATTCTGTGTTCTCAAGAAAGGTTCTAATGACACTATTCTGGTAGGTTGAATTTCTGGTCATTCAAAAGCCAAGTCCTGGGGACAAAACTCTTAACATTTTCACGGGAAACACCAAAATAAAATTTAACAGCTTAGACATTAAACACTTATTAAGCATTTCATGGCAGCTGACAGACATAGCTCAAGCCAGAACCCCTCAGAAAACAATGCAAATAGTGAGCATAACTGAGGCCATCACCAGGCAGAGCAGCCCAGACTAGCTCAGTCCTAGAGCTCTGATCAGCCTGGCAGAAGGGTTATGACACACGAGAAGTCTTCCTTTAGAAGAAGATCAGAGTTTGCAAAGAAATAGTGCCTGTATCTAGTTTTATTTCAATATTTATGGTATAGACATAGTGCACAAGCACCGGCATTCAGGGGCTGAAAAGTGCTTCTGAATCTGCACTGTTGGTATCAGTTGGGATACACCAACACTTTCTGAAATATGTACAGGATACAAGCAGAAATCTACCACCCGGTGCCCGTGCAATAGGTTTGAGAACACAAGTATACAATATGTGGGTTTACTTCTCTCTTTTTTTTTTTTT